>JAPWTK010000288.1:355000-502500 GCA_029963805.1 Aromia moschata | reverse complement strand
GAACGAAAAAGTGAGAGCTCCCCTCCGAGCGCTCAGATTTTCGTATACTTGCGGCGCCGACCCTAACGCGCGCTCCTCATAAAAGGTAGCATAACTCTGCAACGAATTCGAATTTCATTCTAAAATTTTACAGGAATATTCTTGGAATGGTATACAACCATTTTATGAAAAAAAAACATTGATTTTTTTCGAAATTCTAATTGGTATGCCCCCCCTTAATGTGTGTGATCTGAGTAACCCAAACAACCTTTAACCACTACATTTTTCAGTAGAATGCAATGGTTACATTCATGGTTGGTTATTTCATACAGGGTGTTCAATTTACTGCAACCCTAGTATAGTTATTATTTATGTAATTTTTTCTACATACATTTATACTTCACATGAAACATAAAAAACGAAACGATTTTGTCCTACATAAGAAAAATATATATCAAGGTCTAAATTATGAATAGTTTGGAAGATAAGGTAATCTAGACTAAATTGCAGAATAATTGAAACTTATATAAATTAAACTGACCCTTCGTCTATTTCTCTAGGATCAAATCCGGCATTGCATGCGTCCGTCAAACTATCCGGAATTTTGAAGTTTATATTTTAAAAATATTACTATTATTTTCCAAATCTAAAGAGCAATAAAAGTTCTCGACTCCGGTAAATGTCTCTTTCATTAGCGTTGGCGTTCTGGGATTCTGTAGATATTATAGTAAACAAGTAGATATTATTATTTTTTGAGATATCAGAATCGGAATATGAGACGTTTACTTTCTGTATTGTCTATTTTTTTTTGTTGCCCGTATATTGTTTCTAACATTAAATAGAGCTACCCAAAAAAGTCATCAAATCTGGCTATGAACGGGAGAAATGTTTCCATTTCTCTAGCGGTTATGTAGAGGCTCAAAGCAAAACGTTTATGTCAAACTTTTGACAAGTGGCTGTTACAATTGTAAAATATATAATGGCTGTTAGATAATGTAACAGATTTGACAATTAAATAGGGTTATAAATTTAAGATAGAATAGAAATAAGTTTGCTCGGCTACCTTTGATGACTTTTTTTTTTTTTTGGATGGCCCGTTATAATAATAAGAAATGTAACTGTTTTAATTAAAATGCATATTTAAATAAGACACTCAGACAATAACTGTCCGCACTGACCGTCATTTGAGAATGGCTCTTCTGGTAACTTTAAACAAGGCGACGATACAAAATAAAACAACAGTTTAAAAACAAAAACAACGAGAATTAATAAATAAACATAATAAATGGAACATAGCAATAATAGCAAAATGAAAAGTTGTATGAAAATTTTGTAGAACAGGAAACGAATTATAATTTTGTTTGATTTGTATGGTGACTTCTGTTCTTTGCCAAAGTACTTCTCGGTTTAAATGTGTAACTAAATGGATGTAATAAGTGCAAACACTATCATGCATATACCACATTTCACGTCTAATATTAAGCGAAACTTCCTCGAAAACTCCAGTAAGTTCTTCCTAAAGAAGTTCCAAATAGTTTCGTTCATCCAACCTAGCAAGTAGTGGGACAGGTCCCAAAATAAAATTTCCAATATATTACACCAGATATTTATTGAGAATTTGCTTGTTATGTAGCTGCAGCAGTCTATCACAGAATATAATTGTAAAAATGATCTAGTTCAAACAAATTTTACATGAGATGAAATGAAAATATTATAATGTTTTGTACCCTTGGTGTTCTTCGTCTTGCATCCATCTTTGAGCGCAGCTGCCATTTCGTGATTTAGACCTAGAATTCTTAAGGAGCAGCAAATAATGAATGGTGCAGGTGTCTGCAATCCGGATAGGGTTCTCCATAACTTAAATAAGTAAGTTCAATAAGGTGAGATATTTTCAAATAAAAAAAAATCTTGTTAAATATAAAATTCACACTTCCTATCTTTCATCCCACTTAAATGTGGAATGTGGTATTAAATGTGGAAGATTTTCTGCACTATCTTCCGAATCGTGCATAATTTTGACTCATGAAGTGTTCTTCTTTTGTGTAGAACAAAATTGTTTCTTCTAATTCTTATTGTTTCATGTAAACATTTACATATACAAACAAGTTACAGAAAAATAATCATAAGGGTTGCAGTAAAACGAACACACTGTGCTATGTGATGTAAACTGACTGTGATGTAAACTCAAAATCAAAAAAACTTTAATGCCAGCAACTTTTTATGGCGACTTTTGCACCTACATACATAAGTAAGTTTGGTTAAACTGACCCTATTTGGGTCCTAGAACATGCCAGTGAAGTATGTAACATTCGTTGTGTGACACCCTGTGTATGTGTTGAAATTAACTAAGAAGAACAACTTGGAGCATCTAAGTATACTATTAATTCAGATCCTCAAATGACAGTTTTTATGTAATTTATTTGCTCTTAAGAAAGCTCTATAAATAAATATCATATATAGAAAATATACACATTTTGCTATATGGGATCCCTGTATATATATTCTGTGTATAGTATTTCCTGTTCTACTTCTATAGAACAAAACTAATATGCAACTAATTTCTATAATGACATTGAGGATTACCCATTGATATATTTTGAGGATTACCCAAGAACTAATGGTAACACCATATACAGGGATCCCAGTTTTTTATCAGGATTTTACGGTTTTTGAGAAAGTTATTTTATATAAAAAAGGTCATAAAAACATAGATCATGAAACGCTTAGTTTTCAACATACAGTGATACACATTTTTTTTTTCTTTACTTGTTTTATGTTTACTCAATAAAGATGAGAGCTACAAGGTTCCAATTTTACAAGTTAAGTAATCTAATGAACGCTGAATCATCCACTAAAAAACGTTTTAATTACAGAATCAGTGGCGTAATTGCAGAATACGTACTTTGATGTCCCTTTTTTAAATGAGAATTTCTACGCCCATGGATTTTTTTTCATGTTTGACTGGTTCCATACATTTTTTTGGACAATTGCAATGAAAAAAGTAACCACAGTTATCTTCTAAAAGCGCTTCATTTTTTTTTATATTTCATACCCAGACAAATATTTAAAATTGTATCAATCAAGTTATAAAATTACCCTTTATAAGGTAAAACTCCGAGAGCTATTTTTCAAAAAGAAATGTATGCTAAAGGTGGTAGCTGAATATGCTTTGAACAATTTCATGGTTAAATTGATTTTTATGGTTAGTGGTCCACCTTATTATTTTCTAATGGTGGGTTCATGCAGAAATTTTTTAGTAATAAGAATAAGAATACTAATAAGAATAAAAGTTAAACCTTCGTTTTATAATGACCCAGTTCATGCAGTAAATATAATTTTTAGTAATAATTTTAAAAATAAGGATTTACTGCATGAACTGGGTCATTATAAAACGAAGGTTTAACTTTTATTCTTATTACTATTCTTATTCTTATTACTAAAAATATCTGCATGAACTCACCTTAAGACTTATTTTTAAGAAAGGCTATCATTGTTTTATTTATTGTGAAATATGTACGAAAGGCAATGTATTGTGAAATAACAGAGCCATATCATACTGAATAGGTACAAAGTATGTTTAACCTTCGCTGATTTTGTGTTAATATTTCATAAAGTTTGATTCTGTAACTAAAAAGTTTCTTTATTGATGACTGTCCATTCATTAGACTACTTCACTTATATTACAGTAAAACTATAATCTTATGGTGGGTTCATGCAGAATTTTTTTAGTAATAAGAATAAGAATAGTAATAAGCATAAAAGTTAAACCTTCGTTTTATAATGACCCAGTTCATGCAGTAAACATAATTTTTAGTAATAATTTTAAAAATAAGGATTTGCTGCATGAACTGGGTCATTATAAAACGAAGGTTTAACTTTTTATGCTTATTACTATTCTTATTCTTATTACTAAAATTTCTGCATGAACCCACCATTAACCTCATCGTTATTGAGTAAATAGAGAGAGAGTCAAGAAAAAAAAAAGTTTATCTGCTTTTATGTTAAAAACCAAGCCGTCTTTTGGGAAAAGACGTCCATACAAACCTAGGACCGTTATTGTTCAATTTTCGACGTTGAGACTTTCCTCTGATTCAATTAAAATTCGTATACAAATTCTTCTACAATTTTACCAGGAAAGAACTTAATGTCGCTCTATTTGTTGACAGTTTACCCCCGCCTCTCTTCTCCTCTTCTCACATGTCCACCACAACATACAAGGTAATAAACTTTATTTTTATCTTGATTATTCTCTATTTACACAATAACGGTGAAAGCTCCAGTTTTACAAGTGAAATAGTCTAATGAAAGCTCAATTACACAGCCCCACAAAAAAAAATTGGTCAAACCCAGATAGACCCTTCTACCCCCATGTATTTTGATGCGCTGAAACCGATTATGATGACATTAAAAATTGATTTTAACTATTGAATTTTCCGCTAGCACCCCCTTACGGGTGGAAATTGAAGTTCTTATTATGAAATTTATGTTTATTCTTATGTATGTTGGCGTTCTAAAACCAAATATGACAATAAAAAATTATTTTAGTTGTACTATTTGCCATTAGCACCCTTTTACGACCCTGAGGGGTTAAAATTGTTTTTATAAAAATTTCAAATTGATGTGTATTCCCAGGTAGGTATTCTGGTGCACTAAAACTGATCAAGACAATAAAAAATGATTTCAACTAACCAATCACCCCCTGGACCGCCCCATTACCCCCCTGTACCCCCTCAGGTGGTCAAAATTTCACTTATAAAATTTTTTCTTTACAATTACATGTAAAAGCGCATTAGAGGTTATGTCCATTTTAAATTTTTATTAAAAGCGCATTTTTTCCCTATGGCGGTCGCAAGGTGGTGCTACAAGGAAATTTAGTAGTTGGAATTATTTTCTATTGACATTTCCTGGTTTAGTAGACCAAAATACTTTATAACACGTATAAGTTTTAAATTTTTATAAAAAGTACCATTTCGAACCCCTACAGAGGGGATCTTAAGGGGTGCTAGGAGAAAATCGTACAACTAAAATCATCTTTAATGTCATATTCGGTTTTAGAACGCTAAACTACATAAGAATACTCTGTGCTAATGGAAAAAAAGGGGTGAATAATGGAAAATGGTGCAACTAATAACATTTTTTATTGTCATATTTGGATTTAGAACGGCAAAATCCAAAATTGTTGTATGTAGTATGTAATATATTTGAGTCAAGTTGGTGACACTGATGTAAATGTCATTGTAATGTCAGATGTCAAAAAAAAAACGTACAACTCTGTATTCCATGTGTAAATAAAGGCTCAAGTTTATTACCAAATTGTGCACCCGAGTGTTATTCCACTGCATTAACAACAAAAATACATAAGAAAACGCATAAATTTGAAATTTTTATAAAAACTTCAATTTTAACCCGTAAGAGGGGTCTACCTCCTGGGTTTGACCAATTTTTTTTTATGGGGCTATGTTATCGATAAAGAAACTTTTTAATTCCATAGTCGGTGGCCTGCGTACGGGGGTTCGGTACCCCCTTTTTAAATAAAAATTTCTACGCCAATGAATTTCAAAAGGTTTCACTTTCTTATAATTAAAATATTATAACATTTTTTATAATTAAAAAAAATAACCAGTTATCTTCCAAACGCACTCCATTTTTCATAAAAAAAGGAAAATTATTGACTGATAAAATTGAAACTTGATTGATAAAATATTAAAATATTGTCGGGGTATAAAATATTCATTTTATAAAAAAAAACGAGGCACTCTTGGAAGATAACTGGGGTTACTCTTTCATTGCAATTTTCTAAGTATAAAGGGAACCAGTTAAACCTGAAAAAAATCCACTGGCGTAGAAATTCTGATTTAAAATGGGGGGCACCGAACCCTCGTACGTATTTTATTGATTTTATGCTAGTTTCTTTATTGATGATAGGGATTTTGTTAGATTAATTCACTAATAAAATTGGAATCTACCTTGTAGAGCTCACCGTTATCGAGGAAACAAAAAACAAATAAAGAAAAAATAAAAGTTTATCACCACAAAACATCTAAATAGATTTATCACCTTGTACGTCGAAAACTAAGCGCTTCACAAATTATCTTCAATGAACTTTTTTTACTTAATATCACTTTTTCCATAAGAGGTATGCTCAAATTCATTAATTTGTAACTTTTTGCTAGGTATATCCGATTTTAATGAATTAAAAACGTATTTTGTAGTAATTTCAGTCTACTTTTCAGAAAAAAATTTCATTTTCTCGTAAATGCAAATTTTTCATGTTTTTTCGTTTTTTTAGAATGTTTTTTGCTTTTTTTTTTAAAATTTCGACCCTTTTGATTTTTTTTGAAAATATTTTTAATGAAAAGCTCGTCTTTTTTCCTATAAAAATACCCCACATTGAAAATGGGATTGAACGATTTGGCGCTGAAGGAAATAATTTTATGCGCGCTGCCGCATTCGTTTCGTGCGCACCGCATTCGTTTCGCGCGCTCGCTCTCTTGTGAAGTTTTTTCGAAGTCAACAAATACAGTGAAGTTATAAACGTTAGTAATTTATTAACTGACTTATTTTTATCCTACCAATAAATAACTGCATAATTGCACTCTACTGCATAATTCAGGTTATGTTACTGTAAGGAAGAGTTCTGCAAGTGCTCCTTGCGTGGTGACCATATTACATGCATATTACTCCAATTTCTACAATATGAATCAACAAAGTTTCTCTGATCGATGCTTTAATCCTATGCGATGCTAATCCTTTTAATAAGGAAAAACATGGAAAAGCTCTGAAAAATTTGAGGTATATTTCTAAGAATCCACAACAAATATTGTTTTTATATAGTGTAATTGTTTATAGTATTTTAAAATCTTGGAATTTTGTTTGACTTTCCTTAATGGCGGCAACCTCGTTGGGATTAAATTCTAATATTACAGCTTTTATTTGTGTACTACCTTTTTTGACGCTTTTTTTCTAATATCTTGAAAGTACGCTTTAAGACGCGTATTTAAAAAAACATGGTTAGTAAGCGGCAACTTTAAAACAATATATACGTCGCGTCAAAAAAGGTCTTCGCGTAGAAAACGTTATAAAACTGGCCCAAATTAATATTTTTCAAAATCTCAAAAAGTCTCGCAAACTTGAAGAGATTTATGATTTTTTCTAGCACAACCCTGTCAATATCGTAAAATAAACAAAGAAATGGCGTCATTGTTAATTAAGACTTGCAAAAAAAATTCGATCGTTAATTACTCGAAAAGTTATTAACGGATCGAGCTGATTTTTTTTGTGACTTCATATTACAAACAGCAGTCCCTCCAAGAAATTTCATGATCATAGTCGAAGTAAAAAAATGGTGAAAAAAAAGCACTTTTTTCAACTTCAGCAGTCATTTGCAAGTTAACAATAGCACTTGGAGACTTAAAATATGCCAAGAAATGGAGATATAAGCGGAAATGTGAAAAAAAGGCTTTTTTTCACAAATTGTTAATTTAAAGAATTAGCGGACGGTTTGAGCTCTACGGACCCCGCGCATTGTGTTCTACGCAAAAAAAAATACATAGGAAACCGTCAACACTAGCCCTATATGTTTCAATAACAGTTTTTGATGATTTTAGCTTTTCCTTATTAAAAGGATTAAAGCGTCTATCAGAGAAACTTTGTTGATTCATATTGTAGAAATTGGAGTAATATGCATGTAATATGGTCACCACGCAAGAAGCACTTGCAGAACTCTTCCTTACAGTAACATAACCTGAATTATGCAGTAGAACAATATTTATTGATAGGATAAAAACAAGTCAGTTAATAAATGACTAACGTTTATAATTTCACTGTATTTGATTTCGAAAAAACTTCACAAGAGAGCGAGCGCGCGAAACGAATGCGGTGCGCACGAAACGAATGCGACAGCGCGCATAAAATTATTTCCTTCAGCGCCAAATCGTTCAATCCCAGTTTCAATGTGGGGTATCTGTATAGGAAAAAAGACGAGCTTTTCATTAAAAATATTTTTCAAAAAAAATTAAGTGTCGACATTTGAAAAAAAAAGCAAAAACATTCTAAAAAATGAAAAAATATATGAAAAATTTGCATTTACGAGAAAGTGAAATTATTTTCTGAAAAGTAGACTAAAATTCCTATAAAATACGTTTTTGATTCATTAAAATCGGATATACCTAGCAAAAGTTACAAATTAATGAATTTGAGCATACGTGGTTACGCGGCGAAAATTCACGCCCCTATATCTTGACAACCTGCAACACTTGACGTGCCATATTTTCAGGATTTGAAGACATTCACTCCCCTAACAGAAATGTGAAGTTTGGTTGAAATCGGAAGCCAAAACTTTTTAGGCGGGTACACTTGACAAATTTTTCCCCACACGTATGATGGTTTTTATGTCCCCTTTATGTAAAAAACTGCAACAAAATTATTATTTTAAATTTATTCTACTTAAAAATTCCTACAAACACCAGGCCACTGTCACCTTAAAAGGCACCTCCACATGATAAGGGTCATAGATGATCCTGAATGTGGATGGTGCATGGAGGATGAGGAGACTGCATCTCACATCCTCACAGACTGCCCTGCAATTGCAAGGGTCAGAGAACGGCACTTTGGGAGCTGTGTTCTGAACCCAGAGGATGTTAAGAGGATTCACCCCAGGAAAATATGCGCCTTTGCTAGAGAGGTCGGCATACCTGGGTGAACACTAATGGAATGTGGGTGCACAATGGGCCCGTCAGGCGGCCTAAGTGCATGGGTCTTCCCGCCCACTTTTCGTATTCATTCATTCCTACAAACACGTTTTTGTTTTTTTAATATACATAGATACAAAAATAGACGGGACTTAGGGTCACCATTAAGTGAGCGAGTAAAACTCCTTATTCATGATGCTTTATTTTTATCATGAAAAATCACGAAAATGCAATAAATGTTGTGATATTGTCGCCACCTCACAATTTTTAAGAACCTACATATTTATATATTCATGAAACTCATGAATCGTAAGTCATGAATGACACGAGTCATGAGTCATTTATATTAAACATATCACGCAGATGTTTTGTGCCTCACGCTTAAAATTAAGGTTTCTGGATTTGCCCAGTTTTGAAATTATGAGAACAGAGATCACCATATTAATTTATTAAACATTAGAAGTGTGAATGAAGACAAATTAGATACTAATAAAATAATCATAGAAAACCCTATGTACTAATAAAGAGGAGTTTGGATGATTTAATTCGGGAGATTGTGGAGAAGAGGTTCAAAAAATAATTTGGGAGTTTATCAAACTTGTTTGAAAAGCGGGCGGGTCAATTCGAAATCGCGAGGTCCTACACCACTCGCAATCCTAAACGGTACACCCCTCTTTTTTTTTGTGAAACTAACCCTGTACCCACAATTACACAATCCATAAACCCTGTTGGTGGATTTTTAGAAGTATCTGGTTACTGAATTTGGACTAAGAAGATTGAAGAGCAACTCCATTGTTCTTAACGATTAATTTCAATGTATATCTGGTTGCAGAATGTATTTCTAGTGACGTCATAGGTGGGTAATTGTAAATGTCAAAATCATATGAGATAAGATAAAGGCACTAAAGGCAGAAAGGATGGATGAAATCTCTGCCCGAGATCTATTGTGTGCATAAGTTAAAATCAAAGTCCTAAAAATTATCACTTTTAAAACATTCGGCCTAAACATTAATAAAGTTGAAATTTATTCTGCACACCTGTAGTGTGTAGACTGTAGCTACAGATACAGTGAGAAAAATAGGACAAATCTAATAGATGTAGGTAAGTTTTCACTAAAATTTAGCATCAAATCAGGTTTCATTTATGTTGTTGGTTCCTTGATAATATTTTATTCTTTCACATAAGTGCATATTAAACTTTTTTTTGAAATACTGGATGAGTAATATTCGTTTATCATTTTAATACATTTTTATCTATATAATCCCATTGTATCCTCAGTTCTAACAATGATGTGACTGTAAACGGTTGAGATAACGTTATTCAACTGGATATATGAAATTTACACCAAACTTCTGACAAAATGGCAAATATTTGGAAAATATTAACTAGAAAAAAAATTATTGAACCTGCTGCAGCAGAAGAAACCAGATTATCCAGGATATTAAATACATTCGATTTAACTGCTCTTGGTGTCGGAAGCACACTAGGAGTTGGTGTCTATGTTTTAGCAGGGCACGTCGCCAAAGACACTGCTGGCCCCGCTGTTATTTTATCATTTCTAATAGCAGCAATTGCCTCTGTTTTTGCAGGTAAGCACATTTTATTATCATCAAATCAATTAGGTTTATTTAAGTTTATTTATTGTCTGCCAAAATTGTTACTGTTAGATACTGTATAGACTTTATCTACATTATGCAAAGCAATGCTGCTTGTTTATGTAATTCACTTAGATAAAGAAGAACATTATCATTTTATAGTAATTATGTTACATAAAATAAGGTCACTTGTTGGTAATCGTTAACGTTTCTAGAATAATAAACTGTAAACATAGTATGGTAGTGGTGTAGAGATTGCAAATTATTACTTTACACTTTATAAGTAGTTATGTTTGTTATATGATAAACACATGAATTTTATATTAGGTTCATGAGTTTCCTAAACCTGAAATCAAATCTCTGCTTAATAATAGCTGGCAAAGCTAAAGATAAAATTTTAATTATCTCATTGTGGATTATTATCTGAATTTTAAGAGGTGTTTTCAAACATTATCTATAAAATTAAATAAATAACAATTTTTCTATATTGCATAGACCAGTATAACTTTATATAGGTACAGTTCAGTAGCCCTAGCTTTACTGTGACTTGACTTGGTTATCTCATATTATAGCAGTAGATTGAAAATAAATTTTATTAAGTGCAGTAACAACCTTTAAAATTGCTCAAAGCTGTATTTTTATTCAAGTATTTAATTATGTGTGAAAAGAAATTCTTTTTATTTTTTGGAAAAGAATATAATCTGATATGACCATTTTTCTATGGAAAAAACCTTTACCCAATTGCCTATTTTTAAATTTGATATAAATTATAATATACTACAATTTCTGGTACTGATGAAGTTTTAATTGGTTATAAATGTGTTCCAAGAAATTCTAGATACATTTTTAGAACCAGTTATAACGTAAATATTATTTTTATTTGGGTTGAGTGTTATATGTGATGATTATAGGAATTTGTTTTTGAAAATCACGTGTAGGATTATAGTGCATTCAGATTAGAAATGAAGATAACCTTTGTGCAATAATAAGATGATTCATTATTGAAAACTTTTGCTATCCTCATTAATTCTTATTAAAATCTATGGGTCCAAAAATCCAAAAAAGTCCGAAAGTCCAAAAACTTGTATGTTGACGGATACCACTCTAGGCCAGGGGCTGTTCACTGTTATGAGCCTACCTGAAATGTAATATTTAGTATGAGACCAACTCTATAGATGGCGCAACTAACTTAGTTAGTTATGTATAGTTGGTACTGTTAAAAAAAGAGATTGGTAGTCCGGAAGAACTAGTTCAGTCCATGCGCCCAAATGTTTAATATTTATAATTTGCGTTATGTTCTTACGTCAATATTTATCTGGGCGTATCTATTGAATTGGTTCTAAGTAAAACCAAAACAAACCTATTGTTACCGGTGGTCGCATGTTCTGTGTATTGTTTTACGTTATAAGTTCTGTAGTTTTGTGTTTAATTTTTTTCCATGTGTTAATTTATTTTGTGTTTTATTTGTTTATTGGGTATTATATATTCTTATTTGAGACAGAAATTAGTTGAGTTAATATTACATTAAAAGAAGGAGATCTAGAACTGGTACCAGATGTGTGTTATAAATGAAACTTCATGTAAAGAAAGTTATGCCTTTACTTTTTTTTTAGTTTATATAAATGGCTAGTTTCAAATAATTTATATTAAAATGTGATTGTGTCTTGTGTATAAATGTGATTGTTAATGCGTATAAATGTGGTTGTGAATAAAGGAATCTTACATCTAAAACAATTGATTTTGGTATTTAATGGTTTCAATATCTCAAATATTCTCCTTTTTCATCACGGCATTTCTTTAAAATTTATTTTTTTAGTCATAATTTCTTGAGAAACGGTTTCAAATACAGTTTGTGGACTTTTTTTAAGTGTTCCCTTATAGACGAAACGTATATATATTATATGACAAGAATAGCAAAATCATATTTAGTTTATGCTAGATAAGGATAAAAAAAACTTTATGTAACCAAGTATGATTATGCTATTCTTATATACATACGTTTTGCACATAATGGAACTCTTAAGAGTCCGCAAACTGTATCTGATTTTTGAATATAGCGCCATCCGCCATATTAGTTAAAATTAGTTTGAGACCAATTCAAGAGATGGCGCTTCACGGTTTCATTTAATTCTATGAGAGAGTTCCATCTATCTCTTCTTTTATCTATGCTCTAGGCATTGAACAAAAGCAACAAACATCAGCATGTTTGTACCTCTACGCATGCTTTATCAATGTAACTGTGTTTAACATGTCAACACAAGTAACCCTTTTATTGCGTATCGTCACTGATGATGAAAAATTATAACTGGAATTAAAACAAAATCAAAGACAATTGTGAACATCAAGTTCACTGTTAAAAGATAATTTGTTAGATAGACAAAGAAAAAGATAGAAAAAGGCTTTATGCGGTTCAATATTATCATGTTGCAGTCACTTGACATCCAGTTGGGTCCAGTATGTATGTATATGCCAGAGTATTTAAGGCATATGTACATTTGTATACACCAGATATAACGAGCCATCCAAAAAAGGACGTCATCAAAGTTGGCCGAGTAAAAGGACATATTTCTATTTGTAATCTTAAAATAACCTTATCACAAATATCATAACTAGGGTCTAGAAAGTGTGCTACAACGCAGGGTGGGACTCGTAATCCGTTATGTCATTGACGGAATGACATATGAGAGACCTATGTCTATTTAGACAGGAGTAAAAATGTTTTGATAATGTTCATACCTATCGGTTGTGTCGTTCAGAAACACCAACTGTCTTCATTGCTTGAGTGTACGTTGTCACGAGTAGTTTTTCTGCATTTCTTCTCGTTAAATGTGAGCGTACATTTGGCCTGTACATATGATTGTAGAAGGAAAAGGATCATTCCACTTCAACTGAAGTTAAAGGTGCAAATTCAAAATAGTTGACGTGGACAGAGGACGACACACCATACACATTATTTTCACGAATTTCGCACAGTTTTTTTGTATTACTAACGTTTGTTGTCACTAACATCAGAACATTATTATTTTTTACATCTACAGAGGACAATGCACGGGCTACTACTATTTCTATACATTTAACTGTTGTTTGAAAAACTCGTTTACTAGCTATCAATATCGGGGTGAAATATCTGAACACCTTATGTTTGTATCTGAATTTTGATGGATATTGGAATTTAAATGTCTTCCACACTCTTGGCACTTACAAAATATATATCGACGATTGCAAGGAATACATAAAATATGTGATCCATCTATTGTAAAATTCTTGTAATTTTCGTGCCATTATTGCAAAGATCCACACAAAATCAGATATGTAAGTACACTACACGAACTCTAAAATAAATACATACACGGTGAAAAATACGAATGTACACTTACAATTAGTTAATCGCTACTGATACATAAAATTATTTTAAACTCGGCGTTCTACCTTCCATCCGCTCGCGAGCTAACGTAAGATACTACGAAATCGTCGCTTCGATATATATCTAGTATATATGGACATCCAAAAAAAAACGTCATCAATTCTGGCTATGAACGAGAGAGATAGAAATAGCGGTCATGTCTAAGATTTTCGGTTATGTCAAACTTTTGACAAGTGATTGTCACAATTTGTAAAATAAACAATAGCTGTCATATGTGACAGTTTTGACAAGTAAATAAGGTTATAAATTCGAATAAGAATAGAAATACGTATTTTTTTCTTGGCTAACTTTGATGACGTTTTTTTGGATGTCTCTATAGTATCTAGTCGTTGCTGAACCCGCATGGGAGTGGCGTACTAGAGTCCCATTGCGCGTTACTAGGCACAGTCAGTGGCGTACGTATGTACGGGCAAGAAATACACGCGTACGTAATTTACAAGGCACTTAAAAAATACGGTTTATACTTTAATTATCATAGAGTTGTATAGCGCCGACCTTGCGTTGTAGCACACCATCTGGACCCTAATCATAACATTAGAAGTAATTATGGCATTTTGATTTTTTAAGGTTTTGAATACATTTAATAAAAATGTTACAAACTTATACCACAGTTTAGAACTAATCTAAACTGTGCTTATACATTTAATAAAGATGTTACATTTGATAGAATGGCTTCAGAGATTATTAAAAGTTATATTCAAATACTTACCTTTTGAAATCTGTAACAATTTTTTATTGCAATTACAGTATGGTGATTTTAAGACCCAATGTATTATATGATATCAGCAATAATTGAGCCATTGATTGATAGATAGATTGATTGATTGATTAATATATACAGTAAGCAACGAAAGTTATCATACACCCACTTTTTGAAGTTTGCTTAAATTCTTATAATTTTTGTATTACAGCATTGATTTTTTTTGCTTCTGACAGGATTATAGCTTGTGATATTATGCGTCTAATAAGCCGAAGTTGAAGGCGGTATGTCGATTGTGTGAAAAGATATCGCTAAAAAAGTAAAATTTCAATGTTTTCAAAGAAACGTAAATAACTTCGAAAATAGTAAATCCCTTTCGAAGTTGTTGGACTCGTATTAAAGGGAATAAAATCTAAAGTTGAACCAAAAATATCACGAAATTTACAGTACAGCACTTTTACAAATTTATTGCTAAAAGAATGTACAGCACTGACTAATTTTTACTGTTTTTAAAATTAAACTTCAACATCCTGTAGATCGGTAACGAAGCCGTTTGCGGACTTATGTTTATTGGAACTTTTTTAGAATGTCCTGGGCAATCACCTGCTTAAATATTGCCGCGTCTTTTTTAAACACCCTGTATACATACTTTTCTTTTTCCCTAAATTTTCTTGTTTTTTCAATATATGTATATATATGTATGTATTTGATTATCCTAACTAAATTAGCCTTACCAAATTTTTGATTATCCTAACAACCCTTGGTCCCAATTAGTTCGGATAATCGAGTTTCTACTGTAATAGATTTTTTAAGTAGATTTAATAGATTTTAATTATGATTTTCTGCCTTCTAAAATATGATTTGAGTCCTATTCAAGACATGAAACTTTATTGACCTCCTTTGATGTTTTCAAGAAGATTAACTAGTTTTTTGAACTAGAGTCCTATAAAATATGATTTGAGTCCTATTCAAAACATGAAATTTTATTGACCTCCTTTGATGTTTTCAAGAAGATTAACTAGTTTTTTTGAACTAGAGTCCTAGTTTTCAGTTTAGTTTGAACTAGAGTCCTAAAGTTCTAATTAAAAAATTAGAACTCTATTTTCTATGTTATTCCTATTGTTAATGTACAAATGGTATTTCCATATCTTTTAAATCTGATTCAATTTAATGAACGTTCATCTTTGTGTTTTATTGCAACTTTAATGTACAAGCTGCGACAGGTCATTAGGAATATCCTTGGATAATTATGAGTGCTGCATTTTTATGTAAAGATTGGGTGACTTTACCTGTGCAAGACTATTTAAATAACACATTTACGATTTAAGCACATGATTGAAACTCGTTAGATTGATAAGTCATAGGTTCTCTAGCTTGTTCCTCAAAACTTTAAAAAAAAATTATCAATTATTAAATCTAAACAATTTGATTATTTTTTATTTTATTTTCTTAGGTTTGTGTTATGCAGAATTTGGAGCTCGCGCTCCAAAAGCTGGCTCTGCATACATATATAGTTATGTCTGTGTTGGAGAATTTGTAGCATTTGTGATTGGATGGAACCTTATTTTGGAATATGTTATAGGTAAATATATTGGCTTTACTACATATGAATGTCATTTTTAAGATACTTTAACATTTTTGAGATAAGTTATATGGGATAAACTTGACATTTTTATATTTAACCTAAACCTCATAGAATGAGAGGCTCATAAACCTCATAGAAGTGGCTTTGGTTTTATAAAATTACCCGTATTTTAATTATGTATTTTAACATTATCGTCCTAAAATTATTTCAATAGTTTTGGGACATAAATACAAAATAAAAACTTTATTAGTGATCAAGTTTGGTTATGGTTTTATCAAGTTCACTAAAAAAAATATCTCATTATCTAAAAGTACATACAATAATATTTTTATTGATATTTGAGCAAACAATGAATGTTAAAAGTAAATCAAGAAAATGTATGTTTGGTTAACTTTTTATATCACTAATGCACTGAATCATATTCTAAGAATAAATTGTGTAAAAAATATTTATTAGTTAATGTTTTAAATGCCTATTTTTTAGGATCTGCCAGTGTGGCAAGAGGATTAAGTTCATACATAGACACACTAGTTAATGACACAATGCAGAACACATTTATAGAAATAGCTCCCATAGGTATACCATATCTATCAAAGTATTTTGATTTCTTTGCATTTGGAATATCCATAATTTTAGCTGGTAAGTGAGTAATTACAAAAATTAATTAGTTTCGACTAAATACATTATGTTTTAGTTGCTTTGGCATTTGGACTTAAAGAGAGCAGCCTAGCAAACAATATTTTCACAATTATTAATATACTTGTTGTATTGTTCGTTATCATAGCTGGTTCTCTAAAAGGTATTGAGTCTATTAATTATTGTTTTAATGATCCTAACAGATGTGTGTTATAGCCAATCCGGAGAACTGGAGAATTCAACCAGACCATAATTCTACCAATTCTACCTATAATATAGGCAATGGAGGCTTTTTCCCATTCGGCATAGAAGGTGTGATAAAGGGAGCTGCAACTTGTTTCTATGGGTTTGTTGGCTTTGACTGTATTGCCACTACAGGCGAAGAAGTCAAGAATCCTAAGAAAGCCATTCCCATAGCAATTATTTTGTCACTGTTTATAATTTTCTTGGCATATTTTGGAACGTCTACAGTGGTCACTTTGATGGTACCTTATTATCTTCAGGTAATTCATGGTGTTGGGAGAATTTATAAATCTGCACGAACGCATTAAAAATTGGAAAAAATTCACTTCTACATTTCTGCATTTCGTGGATATATGTTTTTGATATTATTTTTTTTGAATGTGACAATGGGCTTTTGTAAATATTTTTGGGCAATACCTTTTATAAAATATTGATTGCATGAGTTTACCTAAGAAAAAAATAACTTTCAAATGATTGCATGCTTATACTGCCTTTTGAACTAGGAATGTTCGATGATTTTAACTACGGTAAATGCAAAATGGGTTACATAAATGGCATAAGGGTAAAAAGTTTTATGGGTATAGTTCAATTTCGATTTAAAGAAACCACACATTTTATTTTAAACTAAAACAAATGCTTACAATGGTCTTACAGGCAATCTGAATTTTTTAAAGACAAAAGCCATGTCTCCTACTAATTCTGGTTATTACATAGTATGTTTACTGGCTGTGTAAGCACGGAATAATTTGTAAATTATTTTTTTCTTAGCTAAATCGCTCATCCAATCAACATTTTGTAAGAGATAGAAAAGCTTTGAAACAAAGTAAGCTGGTCAAAAAAATAAAAGAAAAAATTACAAGATCTTAGCAGATAGTAAGTAAGGTCAGTAGGACTGATTAAGGATAGAAATAATTATATTGGATAGCAGCTTCTGTGACATAATGTTTCAACACCTGTCATCGTTCAGCACGCCCATTTTCCACGACAATTGGTTAAATCAGTTTTACATTTGCTAAGATAAAAGCAAGCTGAGGTATGACTGAAAGTGGGACCAGAAAATATTCTAGTAAATTATGGATCATAATTTACATCACTAGGTTTCAGTTTCAATAAACAATTATTTTTTGTGATTTAGGATCCTAACGCGCCAATACCTTATGCCTTTGAACATGTAGGTTGGTATACTGCCAAATGGATTGTTTCAATTGGAGGTATTTTTGGGCTTTGTGCAAGGTAAATATTCATTTATTTATTTCCTTTAGCGAAGTACTCAACATTAAATGTACTGAAACAAAATCCCTACCTGTAATAAAGAATACTAACTTTTATGTTATAATGAAAAGTTTTTTTTTTTATTTTCATATACAGTGTTGGATAGAAGTAATCGGACAACATGTGGAGAAAATATTTTTTGTTCATACAAAGTTTTCTCCACAAATACAACTAATTTATTATACATCAAACTGAAGCTTTAGTTGTCCTGTTGCTTATAACATATATCATATGTGTACATCAGTCACTGGCCAGTTGTAAACAAGGACACATTCTACACTTCTCTTTCTAACAACTAGCATAGGTAAGAGGGTCGGTTTTTTTCCCTCAATACCTTCGATGATGTATGTACAGTTGTACAGCAGCCACTTATGTTTTCAATAGTAATCTTGGTACAATGCAAAGTAGGCATATCTACTTAATTTCGTTGCAATGAGTATTAAATTGTCTTGAATAACAGCAGATATGTATACAGAAAAAAAAACTACCTATTGTTTCTTTCACAAATAGTAAATGGCTTACATTGGCAGCTTCCATGCATCCCCATACTATTCCAGAACCTCCATCATTCATCATCAATATGATTTTTTTTGTAGCTTTGTTTTTTCTTCTCCAAATATGGAATGTCTTCCATTCAAGGCACTGAAGGAAGACATTTTTAACATTTTTATGCGGGATGGAAGACGTTATATCTGAAGAAGCAAAAAAATATCATATCGATGGTAAAGCATGGCGAAGGTTCTGGAATGGTATGGGGATGCGTGAGAGCCGCCGGTGTATTATACTATTGTGAAGGAAGCAATAGGTAGTCATATACATATCTGGATTGTTAATTTTCAACACAATTTAATACCCAGTGCAACAAAAATTAAGTAGAGATGCCCACTTTGCATTGTACCACGATTACAATCCAAAACTTAAAGCTCAACTTTACAAAAGTGGTTGCTGTACAACTGTATCCTCACACTTCCCGCTTTACTTGTACTTTATTTTAATAACACAATAAATTGTATACCCTATGTGTACACAGCGGCCAGTTATGAAAAAGGACAAATAGAAATGAGACGACAGATAAGCAACGGCATATGCATCGAAGGTAGTAAGGAAATAAGACCGGCCCTCTTTCCACGTATGCTAGTCGTTAGAATGAGAATTGTGCCACATTAGTCTTTTCTCATAACCGGCCGATGTCTTTCGTACACACATGGTATATGTTATAGGCAACAGGATAACTCAAGCTTAAGTTTGATGTATCATAAATTTGTTGTATTTGTGTAGATAAGTTTGTATGAACAAAAACATTTTTCTCCTTGTGTTGTCCGGTTACTCTTGTCCAACGCAGTATTTATATGAGCAGACGAAACTGAACGAGTACATATAAATTCAAAACATATTTGTTGTATAGTTATATGAACCTTCTTCCAGTTTGTTTGGTGCTATGTTTCCTCTACCCAGAATAATATATGCAATGGCAAATGACAGTTTGGTATTTAGATTCCTTGGGCGAGTCAGTTCAAGGTTTGAGACTCCTGTCATTGGGACACTGTTAGCCGGATTGCTAACAGGTATGTACAAAATGATTTCTCTAATTTAAAGTAGTTTTTTAATTTTACATTTTACCTAAACAGTTGTATAACTTAGAAAATATTTAGGTCTTATGGCAGCCATGTTTGAACTTAAACAGCTTGTAAACATGATGTCAATTGGAACTTTACTAGCGTATACCATAGTAGCTGTAAGCATTTTGCTTTTACGGTAAGTCTAGAGAAAAATAATACATTCAAATAAAACTGGTTTCTCTAACTGCTTAAAAATTAACCAAACCCTTTCAAGTATGATGGTAGATCATTTCTTTATTGCTCATTTGTGTTTATTCGACTGTAATTAATAGTTAATAACACCAGTTTACAGTAATATTTGTGTGTACATACAGGGTGAAAACAGATTTTTAAGGAAATTCTTAAAACAGAGTATGACATCCTGTACACGTGTTGTACAGGATGCTAAGTTGTTTATTTTTAATTGACTAATATTTTTTAAAGGCGTTTGAAAATTAGTCATTCTATTTCATTTTTTATCAAAATGAAGATTTTATGTCTCAAGAGAGAATAACTGTTAAAAAGTTAAGTTTTGTTTACATCTGAAAATAATATTAATATTATTACTGATATATATTCATTTATATGAAGTTTACACCCTGTGATTGTAGATGAGCTGATAATTTGATAGATGTTTCTGTTTTAACCTGTTTTGACTGCGAAAGAATGATGAAAGTCATAATGAATTTCAATTTTCTGGGTCTTTTTAAATAATCTGTGGTTTAACGACATTGTTAATTCATCTTTGATTAACTTTAGTTGTTTCTTTAAAAAAGTAATTTATATGCCCTATTAAACTTGTGATGATAACAGATTTTTTGATACTGTTTTTGTTTTTTGCTTACTGCTTTATCAATTCAATTAGATATGCTAAAGAAGAAGCAAGAAAATATATGCCTGTGCAAACTGTAACAGACTCTGACGATAGTGAAACGTAAGTGTGTGTACATGCATGTTGTTTAATATTTATTAGAACTAATCATACTAACTGAGCTAACCATACAAGACTGGGGATAGTGGTATAGTTTATTAATTCAACTGTAAACCTTTCATTAGTGGTAGTATTGCTTTTAACAGAAAAAAGTTAGCTTGAAATACAGAGTGCTTCATGGTGAGAGACTTATTAAACATTTTGAGAGAACTACAAATCATATGAAGCTGAACATTTGTATTTAGGCATTTTCGGGAATGCTCTACACATAAATGGTATTTCCTGATTTTTGTCTTATATCCACTTACACTATAAGTCCTATAAAGGAATAAAGAGAAAAAAAAAAAAAAAAAAAAAAAAAAAAAAAAAAAAAAAAAAAAAAAAAAAAAAAAAAAAAAAAAAAATTAAATATTAAAAAAAAAAAAAAAAATAAAAAAAAAAAAAAAAAAAAATTTTAAAAAATAATAAATTTGAAAAAAAAAACCCCCCAAAAAAAAAAAAAAAAAAAAAAAGGGGGGGAGGGGGGAAAAAGAAATTCACCCAAAAAATTTTTCCATTAGTCCTGTTTCCTTAAGAAATTTAAGGACAGTTTCTAATGGAGCGTCTGTCACTTCTTTTGGTTCTATTGTTATACCCCAAAGTTGCTGGCTTTGGAGCTATAATCGCTTGGGCATTCGCTTAATATGTGGAAGGAGGTTTCTTCCTCCTCTTCACACCTTCTGCAATCAGGATCATTTTTCACAGTACATTTTTCCGTAAACAGTCCTACTATCCATCTCAGCTCAGTTTCTACCCAGTTCGCACCCTGGGTCTCTATTTGTTGCACCCGCTCCAGTGCTTAGTTCCGTTTTGGACCCATCTGTGTATCAGATGGTTCCATTCTGCTGGACTGGCATATGACTTCTGTCTTCCTCTTCCTCATTCGGTATTCTCGTAATCACCCGATAAGGTTTGTGGAAGACTATGTCACGGCCAATTCTGTCCGACCGCATGTTTAACATGCGGTTTTGCTTAATACTCTAAATATCTCTGTATGGAATCCCCCGTCTTGTGGTGGTTACTCCATATCCGGAAATTTCTAGCCTGTAAGCTGCCATCAGAGCCTCCGCCTCCAGCACAATGTGTAGAGGCGGACGACATAGCATTGCTTCCAGTGGGCGTTATTTGCATGGCCCCTGTTATTCCTAAGCAGGCAAGTCTTTGCACCTTGCTTAGTTTTCCTATGGCTCCCTTTTTTCTAGCTTTGTGCCACCAGATAAGAGAGCCATACGTTACCATGGGAATTGTTACTTTGGAATATATCCAAAGTGCCATTGCTGGTTTTAATCCCCATGTTTTACCAACCATGCGTTTACAGACCCATAGGGCCCTGGTAGCCTTGTTGGTAGTTCTTTCCAGGTGAGCCCCAAGTTTAGTTTAGTGTCTAGTACTAGTCCTAAGTACTTAGCTTTGTTGCTCAGTTGGAGTTTACTTCCCTGCAGGTGAGGTCCCTTCACGGGGTTAACGCTTAGCCCCTCTTTCTACTATTCTCAGGGCACGTTGCATTAGATCGGATATAACCCCTGCAAACCTCCCACTGACTAGAATAGTGATGTCGTCCGCGTATCCTTGCACATGTGTGCCTCCTTGTTCTAGTTCCCACAGAAGACT
Source organism: Aromia moschata (assembly GCA_029963805.1). NCBI lineage: Eukaryota > Metazoa > Arthropoda > Insecta > Coleoptera > Cerambycidae > Aromia > Aromia moschata. The sequence goes on along the minus strand of JAPWTK010000288.1, from coordinate 480,197 downwards.
GTCCACCACTAAGCTCCACAGTAGAGGCGACAGTACGCCCCCTTGCGGCAGCCTTTGGCAGCCACTATCCCTCTGGTTACATTGCCAATGGAGCTTGTTATTGTCCTGCCTCTAATCATGGAGTTGATCCAGTCTGAGATAGGCTGTCCAACTCCTCGATTTTCGACAGCTCTTTTAATTGAGTTGAAAGAGGTGTTGTCAAATGCTCACTCTATATCCAGAAAGGTCCCTAGTGCAATTTCTTTATTTCCTAGGGCCCGTTCAATACTGCTTGTGAGTTCATGGATGCTCAGTTCACAGGATTTGCCTGCTTGGAAGGCATACTGGTGTCGGTGCAAAGGGTTTTCCCTTAATGCCACGTCCCTGATATGCCTGTCCACTAATTTTTCTAACGTGTTTAGTAAGAACGCTGTTGAGCTGATGGGGCGAAAGGATTTTGCCTGGGCATAGGATTCACGCCCAGGTTTAGGTATGAATACTACCTCAGCCTTTCACTAATCTTGTGGCACATAGCTTAGGGCCAGGCTAGCCCTAAACAATGCGCACAGTGGGGGAGGCTAGTGCTTTCAGCCCCTGTTGTAGCATTATTGGCATTATCCCATCTGGGCCCGGTGATTTATATGGTGCAAATGATTTCACATCCCATATAATCTTGGTTTGGTCAACCAGTTTTTGAGCTAGTCTCCAACTCCTCGGCCCTGGTTGCCCAGGTCCTCTGGCCCTCCCTTGAATCTGTGAGCTGGGCCCTGGTTGCCCAGGTCCTTCAGCCTGCATCCTCAGCCGTTTGAGTTTCCTCTTTGCGGCCCCCGAGAGTTTCTTGGGTGGGTTTCTCGTTGCCAAGTCCCCTTCCCTGGTGGTTTCTATCTGGTCCGCTTTCGCAGAGCCTCGCATGCGGCAGTAAGGCTATATACAATGGGGTGCTCCTGGTGCCCCGAGGTTCGTCGCTAGTGACTGACCCTCCCGTCAACCATGCATCCCTTCGGCGCGCACGATACCTTGGGTTTGGGAAGGTTTTTATGGTGGTGCCTTATCCACGCGGCTCAGGTGATTAAGCCCAAGCCCCCGTGCCCCCGGGTCATACTATCCCTAATCCTAGGATCAGGGAGTCGTTGCATGTGTAGGCAGTTTACGGTTTGTGCCATGAGCTGATCCGTGTTGGCGCCTTTGTTCCGCCATCAGGACTCAGGGCTGGAATGAGGGAACGAATGGGGAATTATATGAGAGTTAAATGAGGGCCGAGATGAAGGTTTAAATGGGGGATAGCTCTCATCCAGGCCCAGGCCGGGTGGGGGGGGGGGGTGCGTGACGTGACGCAGGACGCAATATTTTCCAGGGGCAATACCATAATAAAGACATACAATGTCAAAAGGAACTGATACTATAAAATACAAAAATACAATATGATACAATGATACTATAACGATGTTAAAAATACAGTATATTCTATTTAAAACAGCCAACGTAAGAAAGGATAACCTTCAAATTTGCTCCTCTAACCACCTTAATAAAAAATTTATGTAAATCGAGAACTAAATATTTTAGGTATAGGGTGCTAGTATGTGTAGAAAGAAGGTGGAAAAAGGAACTGAAACATTTCAGAATAATATCTATAGTATGTTCTATTTTAAATAAGGGACTTAATGAAGGACAAAGTTGTTCAGATTCGACCCTCTATGTTGAGCATCTAGTACATTATACCGTATGTCTAATATACTTGGCAGTAAGCTCAACCTTTTGTGCTCACATGGTAAAAAAATAATCATAGCATTTTACCACAGCAATAGTTATTTTTTTAGCAGTTTACAATTTCCATTTATTTATTTTGTTTTCTTCTTAAAATTGAAATATGGCCATTATTTTTTATGTGTAGAGTATTCCTGAAAACTTATTTTATTTATAGTTCTCTCAAAACGTTTAATAGGATACTCACCATGAAGCACCTTGTATAATCAATCAAAAACCTTTGATAACTATTTAATACAATTATCCACATCTTGGCTAAAAAGAATAGTCATCTCTATAATTTTAATTTTATAATTTACAAGGTGAGACAGGAACGTTAAGAGAAAATTTTCAAATATTTTTCATTTTATAATCATTACAAATGTCAATTTTTCACATAATATATATAAATACCTTTTATATAAATTCTAATTTCACAAAAAGTCCTACCAACATGATTTTCAAATGAGACCCTATATTACATTATTGCATATTTGAAATCCTCATAATCTTTTGAGTTCAATGACCTCAAATAAGACGGCTTTTAAGCACACATTTAAGCACAAATTAAGCACACATTAAACACACATTAAGCATACATTCAGCACACATTTCTTAATCAATTTCTAATTTTCAATAATTTAAGTATTCGTTGTCCACTTAATCCCACTCTAATAATCCTAGAAACCCTATCAAAATTCGATTGATGGTTGAAAACATTTAATATGTTGACTATGAACTTCAGAAGTATTAAAAATAAAAAATCAAAAATATTTGAGTATTTAAAAATTCACTTTAGTATCAATGCAGTAATATTGAGAAAACAATGACAATTTTAATTATTCAATAGCAATAAAATATAGTATGTCCCATTTGAAAATCTTAAGATGGCAGCACTTTGAGTAAAACCAGTACATAGTTATATAAATGTCGTTTATAGGTTAAAAGTTGACATTTGTTAAGAATATAAGATGCTGAAATTTTTAAACCCTTCTCATAATAAATAAAAAGAGGGGCTATTACCATGATCCTGTGTCCTATAATATTTGCAATAAAAAAATCACATTTTATATTCTGAAAAAATACCAGTATCATCCAGATATAAAATAATCAGTTCCAATATATGCAATTTTTTTCTATGTTCAATTTTGTATTGTAGCTATTCTGAAAACCAATTCCCTTTAAATTCTAAGGAGGACGTTTCAGCAAGTGATGAGCAGGAACTTCTCGATGACCTAGAAACTAGCTCAGTGATTGGCCAAATTTTCAATTGTGGTAGACATAAAAACCCAACGAAAATATCTATGATGATAGTATCTGTTGAAGTAGCTATCTATTGTAAGTACTGTATACTGAACAAGGAGATTACAGTAATAATTTGACTAAAGAAACCAGATGTTTCATTTACTATACATTTTTTTTATCATAGGTCTGATGTGCATTTTTATTGGCTTAAGTGCAATGTATCTAAAGAATCCCATAATAAATGGAGAAATTTGGGCCATTGTTTTAACTTCTGTGGTTGTACTTATTGCGGTGATCCTTATTATCTCTATGGTAACTCAGCCAAAACAAAACGGGGAACTTTCTTTTAAGGTGATAATTAGAGTAGGATAATCGGTGCCGCGCAGTGGTGTATGCGTCCTTTGCGATACCTTTTTATTCGTTGTAAATGTTATACTTAAACGAAAATTTAAAACACTTACCCTCTTAAACATCATTAACTTGAGGGAGTCGTCGCTGCATTGGAATTATGGAGTATACGAAGTAGAGAACGGGGCACCGATTATCCAACTCCAGTGATAATATTCCATATAAAACATACACAACTCTAATTATTTTTTTAATAAGGTGCCGATGGTTCCCCTGATACCTGCCCTCAGTATACTGGTAAATATATACCTCATGCTGATGCTAGATGCGCACACTTAGGTACGATTTGGCGTCTGGATGGCAATAGGTATGTATCTTGATCCTGACTGAAATTAATGGTGAAAAGTTAAATATTATGGATGATTATCAATCTCATGTATAAGTAATATTTGACTCTTCATCATTATATTGCATGCTGTAAATAGATTGCATGTGTGTAACATTGATTTCTTAGGCCTACCCATTTACTATTTTTCTGTAAGACCATATAAAGAAGCACAAAATAACAAAGTTTTTAATAAAAACTCCATCGACCCCACGGTATCTATGGTAAATACGCCCACCCAAAATGGGAAACTGAATGGAGTGAATAATATCGCTTTTGTTGCCGATGATATATCAGAAAAAAAAGACAGTGCATTTGTAATTAAAGAATCTCAGAAGAGACCCGCTCCCCAGCCTCCGACAAGTGTCAACGATATTGAGATCCCTCCAGAAATAACTAAATTGGATGAGATCCTAGAAGAAGTTTCAAATTCCATTGATCGTAAATTGTCCATTGGCACTGTGTCGAATGTCTCAGATGTTGTGTCTCGTGAGGAAAATGTCATTGCTGTTGTGCATCGTGATAATGTCATAACCCCCGCTAACTCCAATGCTCCTCCCTCACCCACTGACAGTAAACAAAAATTTAGTACCGATATTGGTACAATAAGCAGTTTAGGTACAAAAAATGATACCCAAAATATAAACTTTAGTAATAGTGAAATTGTCTCTGATAAAATTGCAGAGAACGAAACTCAAAAAGAAGCACTAAATAAACTTCTCAATGGACAACAGGCTGTTAATTTCCCATTACCTCCTGAGCTCTTTTCATCAATTTCCTTAGAAGATTCTGATAAAATTACAGAGAACGAAACTCAAAAAGAAGTTCTTACTAAACTTCCTGATCAACAGGAGACTGTTAAATCGTCTTTGCCTCCTGAGCCATTTTCATCAAATTCCTTAGAGGATACAATGGATTCAGACAAGAACAAAGCCGGTAATGAAACCTCGGCAGTAAGCTCCACAGAGACTGTTTCGTCTATTGTAACACCACCCCCCCTCTCCAAGTACAGTGTCACCTTCTAAAGAAAACAAAAATAATGTTCCCATGCCAGTACCACCGCCTTTACCGTTACCCAATGAAGAAATAAAAAAATTGCCTAAAGAAGAATCATATGTAGCCCCCAGACCAACTTCAGCAAATTTAAATAGTGTAAGATTGAGACCTCTGAAGCAAAAAGAAAACCTTAAAGACGATAAAAAAAGCTATGAGCCTGATGATGATAATCTCAAAGTGGGTTCTGACAAATATAAGTCGTTTTTAGAAAGCCTTAATGGTAAATTACAGAAACTAAGTGTTTTACCAACTTACTTTCCGTATATTTCAAAAAATGTAAATAAAGGCGAGATTAAGAAGGAGGAGAGGAAGAAAAATGAAAATGTTATTGAAGATAGTATTGATCAAAAGGAAGCAAGAGAAAAATTGAGCAAAATTGATGGTTTTCTCACAAGAAACCTCGTTGATGAATTTAGAAGAGAATCGGACAAGGGAGTGCCAAAAGAAAGTAGAATAGAAAATATAGATACCCCAAATGAGGTTAAAGAAAGTGCCGAAGAGCTTGACGAAGATAGTGATTATATAAATCACAAGAAGAGAATGCAGAATGTGTTTAGAAGTATCAATTTGAAAAAGTCGGATTCATTTAAAGGTTCCGTGGCTGAAGAGAATCAACGGAATACTAAATCGTTAGGGTCTAGCTTTTTGACAGACGATAAAAATCGTCATAGGCACGATATGAGTGAAATTTTCAAATCAATTGAGTTAAGAAGAAGAGACAGTAAGAAATTGGACGTGAACAAGGAATAAGTCTACTATAAAAATAGTTTACTATGAATGTCAGAACCAGAAACACCTTGATACAAACACCAAAGATGCTTGAGGAAGGTATGTCTTGACTTGTGTTTTAATCAAACCATTACTCAGAATGATTTGTAGAAATTAAAGTCTATGAAAGGAGTCCCATGAAATTTTACTTTCTACTTAAGTTTTAATCAAAACATCAATTCTAGGATGATGTACAACTAATGATTCTAACATTTTGTAATTGTTTTTGAGTGGTGGTTAAAAAATAATTAAGATTTAATACTTTACTAAAAAAAACAAATTTTATTAGAGTACCAGAAAAAAAGTCATAAGTGTTACAAGGATCTATTTAATGACAAAATATCCTGTGTTCCTTCATTCCCCCTCTCCTACATGTTCTACAAGTTTTTGTGCTTCTTATGGTCTTGTTTGATACTAACTGTGATGCTTTACCTGTGCTTGTTATTTTATCCTTGCTTAATTTATGTCTCTTTTTTACCTTTTTTATACAGTATTCTACTTACTCACTATTTTTAAGTTTTAAATTAGTATAATCAAAAACATTTCATTTAACTTCGAAATTTTCTTTCAAATAAATATGATATATTAATGAAATCACTATGAAACAAAAATATATGACATAATTGAAAGTAAACCCTTTAGATACAATAAAGGTCCTTATAACATAATTGAAATTTAAGATATTTACTAGTATTATTCTTCATGTTTTTGGTTATATAGTTCAATTTTAGAAATTAGTGCATTATTTAATAACAATCCATGGAGGTTACTATTTATTTTGTTGTAAATAATTTTGCTACCCAATGATATTAAAGCTATGGAACTGTTATTAAATTATTTACAGGTTTTACAATGTATGGATTTTATGGTCTTCCGAATAGTATTAGAGATTTTAGAGATTACTGAACAGTTAGAATGACTATTCAGACATTATATTTTACAGAGATTTTTATTGTATTAAAATAGTTATTTATTTTATACATATTATATTTAATATAAATAAATCTTTTATTAACAATTTCTATGTGTTATTATTATGTTAACAAAATAAAAGGGAATATTTATGTAACATGTGAAACTAATTGCAATCAATAATAATTGAGTTTTGTATTAAATTATATAAAGCATTGTTATTTTCCTATAACCTAATATAATTTAGCAATTCTATTTTCTGGTTATATTTAACAGGTTGACTACGTCACTGAAATTAGGCCAGTACGCAGTTATGCGTTACCCTAACCACCAGTAATGACGAAATTACTTTTTTCTTTAACAAGTATACTATTGAACTATTGATAAATTTGATTGGAATTTTGCCTACTGATACAGATTAGTACGTATATTTACAGCTGTATCTCTCTAGGATGATTTTGTCAAGGTATAACACCCCATAATTCCTAAAAAGCTTTAATTCAACATGTAACACTAAAACTTAAAATGAGGAACTCCTTTTACCATTTATTAGGTTTTATCTTTTACAATTAGCTTTTTTTTAAAACAAAAAGTAAAAAAAGTCATTTTTTGTGTTTTATATTATATTGACACATTACTGGTTGTCCCAGGCAGTCATTGCAGTAACTGGTCACTTTTGTGACTAATGGTGGGTTCATGCAGAAATTTTTAGTAATAAGAATAAGAATAGTAATAAACATAAAGTTAAACCTTCGTTTAAAGACCCAGTTCTGAGTAAACATAATTTTTAGTAATAATTTTAAAAATAGGTTTATGAACTGGGTCTAAAGTTTTATCTTTTCTATCTTTCTTTCTAATTATCTACCATAAATTGTTTTACTGGAGTGAGTTTTATTTAGTTCATTACAGCTTTGACATTCTTGGCACTGTCTTCCCTCATATAGCATTTAGACAGTCTTGGCACTGTCTTCCTTTTCCCAGGTTCAGATTTTTCTTATTCCTATCCTAAATAAGGGCAACAACTACCACTTCCTTAGTAAATATGGAGGCGTGATCATGCGCATCTAGACATTAGTAATAAATATTATACCAGTGCATTATCGGTGTCAGGAGACCAGTATATATATTTTTTTAGTAGATTTGAGTTCCAGACATTGTAACATTTCTATAGCTACTTGAAATTCAAATTGAAATTCAATGCATATTGACAAAATAAGCTACGCAAAGTAAGCTATTTGCAGCGCCATACCACGGTTAAAGTTACCACCGTTGCTGCAGGACTGGTAACGCAGCCAACCGATTAGCGATTAGTAATTGCGATTTTAGTTGAAACAATTTTCACAGAATTTTTTTTTCAGTTTTAAAAAATTGCTATGATTAAAAAAATTGTTTCAAATATTCAAATGTATTATATTAATTTTTAATTATAAATGTAGGTATTTTATTTACATAATATGCGAGATGGTTCTATGGGTTTTTGAAGTAGAGGAATTTAAGTATCAACTTTCTGAACTGTTAATTTATAAACTCGTCGTTCGCGCTGGCGCTGACGTTCGCGTCCAAAAGTTAAAACAGTAGTTTTAGGTAGAGTCGTTTATAAACGGCGCTGGCGTTCGAGATAAGTTACGCTGGATTTATAAACTCTTCGTCGGCGTAGTGACCTTGGCGTTGTCGCTGTAGCATCTCAAACATGCCATTTATAAACTGTCGTTGGCGCTCGCGTTTTCTTTTGTTTCATAAATTAAGGTTATGTTAACCTAATCTATTTTGTTTGTGTTTTTCATTTTGTAAACATGGATTTGACAAACAATAATACCAAATTAACGGGATTGTTGTCTGCTACATTATGTTTATATATAAAATCTTGCTCCACAATTATGTTAAAACGTGGAAACTGTCTAAAATCATATGCTTAATGTCATTTAATAAAACGTCATAATAACGTGACTACATTCATTGTGATTGGTCGCGGTGTGCGTGCTACAAATTTGCTACGAAAGCCCAACGCCGAAACATAAAATTAACTTATCTCGAACGCCAGCGCCGGACGCCAACGCCATTTATAAACGACTTTACCTAAAACTACTGTTTTAACTTTGGACGCCAGCGCGAACGACGAGTTTATAATCCACATTTTTATGTTTCGGCGTTGGGCGTTCATAGCAAACTCGTAGCACGCACACCGCGATCAATCACAACGCATGAATATAGTTACGTTATTATGACGTTTTATTAAATGACATTTAACATATGATTTTAGACAGTTTCCACGTTTTAACATAATGGTGGAGCAAGATTTTATATATAAACATAATGTAACAGACAACAATCCCATCAATTTGGTATTATTGTTTGTCAAATCCATGTTTACAAAATGAAAAACACAAACAAATTAGGTTAACATAACCTTAATTTATGAAACAAAAGAAAACGCGAGCAACGACAGTTTATAAATGGCATGTTTGAGATGCTACACTACAGCGACAACGTCAAGGTCGCTACGCCAGCGCCAGCGCCGAGTTTAAATCCAGCTTTAAGTAGAGCTTTCTTACTCGGGGGTTTTTGGCTATGAACGAGAGAGATGGCAATAGCGGTTATGTCGAAGCTTGAAACGAAACTTTTGACAAGTGTCTGTCACAATTGTAAAATAAATAATGACTGTCGTATAATGTATGATAAACACTGTATCTTTTACATTATTTTGGGGCCTATTTTACTTAAAAGGTATTCAAAGAATTCTAATGGCACACGTACAAAGTTTTGACATTGTCCGGTATTTGGTTCTAAAGCCAAATCTACTAATAAATCGGAGCTCATATGTCGAGTTCTTTTAATATGTCTATTCTTTTTTTTCTTTTTTAATAAACTACTAACTAATGACTACAAATGCGGCACTGACCATAACCAACTCTTTTTTTACCACATTTGGATGGAGCGATTTGAGCACGCACACATATGCGGCGATAAAATTTTCAACGAATGCTCTGAGCGCGAATGGATTGAGTACGCACGCATATGCGTAGCTTCTCACCGCATGCGTGTGCAGGTCTGTACGCCCCTTAAGGATAACGATTTTGTTGTCGAATTCGTTGACATTTATAAAAGTTCACTGTGTTTGTGGAATAAAACAGACGCATGCTATCACAATGCGAACATTAGGGAAGCTGCCTACACTCTCATATTAAAGAAATTTCAGGAGTACGATGAAAAGGCTACAAAGACGATGGTCCACAATTAATAGCCTACGCTCAACTTATAACAAAGAATTTAAAAAACTTAGTCACTGAAAGAAGTGGAGCAGAAACGGAGTGGAGAAGTGGAGACTGTGGAGAATGAACGTTTACGTGCAATTCAACTTTTCGCAACTACACTCTACAGAGAACGGAAACAACTGGGAATAGTGAGAACTGAACGGATCGTGTAAAAGGACCTCGGTTCCGAACTGAAATGAAACGGGAACGGAAACTGAAACTGAACTGAGAACGGATTTGACCGTCTAAAAGGCTCTTTAATGTGTCAAAATTGGAAAAAAAATATAAATAAAACCCTTAGGTACCATGATTTTTTTTTCGAATCACGTGGTTTATTTTCTGCCCTACTTAGGCCAGTCAATAGAGCTTTTTGACATGACACGATTGATACCTGAAATCCGACTACGGGATACTTTTAAGTTCCGACTTAGATGAAAACGTATATGAATTGGACTAGGAAATAGTTGCACTTTTTTTTTAATAACAAATTAGTGAAAAAAAATGGAGTTTTTTCAGTTTTTTTGCTTATAGAAGAAAAGCTATTGAAGCAATCACATCGCATCCAATAGGAAAGTTGTAGAGAATTCAAAAACCTTTAAAATGGAAAAAAAAATCTAGTCAATCGGTACATTTTTCGCTGAGAAAACTCGGAAAAAACGCAAAAAATTACATTTTCTTAATAAATCCGTAATTCGAGTATTACTGCATTAGAAGAGTCAATCTTAGAAAATGTAGGTAATATCACGAAGAATGAGTGTGCAAAAACTGGATTATGTCCGATGAATAATTTTTTGCACAATAGTCGAATAAAGTTTTTTACATCGTTTATTGAATATTCCATAACACGTCGAGCGATACATTAAATAACATTTTCTCGACGGATTCGGAAACTACAGAGTGTAAACTACAATTCGTCCATTTACTTTGTTTCATTTAAATGCCATTAAATTGGTGTAAAACGCCACTGAACACCGCGCGAAATTTGCTGGTCGCTACCTGGTCGCTCGGCTGTCAGCGCGCCGCTGAACATTTTGCGCGGTGTTCAGAGGCGTTTTACACCAATTTAATGGCATTTAAATGAAACAAAGTAAATGGACGAATTGTAGTTTACACTCTGTAGTTTCCGAATCCGTCGAGAAAATGTTATTTAATCTATCGCTCGACGTGTTATGGAATATTCAAAAAAACGATGTAAAAAACTTTTATTCGACTATTGTCCAAAATGATTCATCGGACATAATCCAGTTTTTGCACACTCATTCTTCGTGATATTACCTACATGTTACCACAAGATTGACTCTTCTAATGCAACAATACTCGAATTATGAATTTATTAAGATAAGGTAATTTTTTGCGTTTTTCCCAGGTTTCTCAGCGAAAAATGTACCGATTGGCTTGATTGTTTTTTCATTTTAAAGGTTTTTTAATTCTCTACAACTTTCATATTGGATGCGGTGTATTGCTTCAATAGCTTTTCTTCTATAAGCAAAAAACTGAAAAAACTCAATTTTTTTTCACTAATTTGTTATTAAAAAAAGTGCAACTATTTCCTAGTCCAATTCATATACGTTTTCATCTAATGACTGAACTTAAAAGTATCCCGAAGTCGGATTTCAGGTATCAATCGTGTCATAAACTCACCCCTTTTCGAGCTCTATTGACTGGCGTAACTGGTTTAACCGGCCTACTTTTACTGATGTTACCTAATAGGAAGCAGGCGAGTCATGGTAAAACGTCGCACACTGGTCGCAAACGGTCAAAATTCCGTGCGAGGCGGTAAATGTCGATCAAACTGGGATATATGTATATTTTTTAAATCCTCTTAATTATGTTCGCTTTCTTATGTCATTGCGACAACTGCGATATTTTAAGATCTCAACTTGCGATATCTTAAATACTCCTATGTACTACTATCGCAAAATAGGTTTTATTGTTTAGGTTTTTAGGTTTATGGTTTCAAGAATTTGTGATTGAGGGGTTTAAAATTAACTGGTTTTAAGATTTATGCCTTATTTTTTTATACTTGCTAAATATCCTGATTTCATGGTATCAAGCATGGGAAAAAATTCTTATATAGTATTTAAGATATCGCAAGTCGTGATTTTAAAATATCGCAATTGTCGCAGTGACATAAGGAATTGAAAATAATTACGAGTATTTTAAAAAGAAATATCCTAATTTGATAAGCATTTACTGCTTCCCACGGAATTTTGATTGTTTTCGACCACTATGCGTCGTTGAAAATCAAGGTGTAATGTGGCACAGTCCACTTACGTCAGTGTCAGGCATCTGGTCAAATTTCGAGTGTGGACGGCAACGACAATTTAATGATTACATATTTAGTAAATTGTTTAGTGGTCCAAATAATACACAAACTAGATGGGCTTTGCCAAGCTTGTCGGTACATTCACGATCTGTTCTTTGTTCGACATCTGAGTGTAAACAGAACACTAATCCATCACCACAATGGCCACGTCCAAAAGGAAGGCAGCGGGAGGAAAGTCCCGCAAGCGTCCTCCACCAAATGTCGATCTGTTGGAACAATATAGCCCCTACAGGGTCGCCAAAATTTTGGCCACGTCCACCAAGAAGAAGGAAGATCCCTTCGAGAGTCTGATACCGAAGGATGGTACCTGTCTCGATTACAACGTGTCCGAGACGTTCCTGAGGATGGACGCCGGAGATACGAAGATCAACGTTAGAGAGACGATAGCCACATACGTACCCGCGCCGCCGGAAATGATCGAGGCGAACAAGATGAAGCAAGAGCAGCGGACAAAACACGGACGCGGCGTTCCTCCTCAGTGGGTGTTTGCTGATGAAATTTGGCTCCAGAAACAGAATGAAATGCAAGAGGTACACAAAAGGGGACTTAAAAAAATTCGTTAAACAAAGAAAGAAGAACGATTCGATGCAAGGTAAGAAATAACGTAAACAAAAGGGTGGTTTTGGATATACTTCCGTATACGGACTATCTTCAAATCGCTTGAAATTTGGTATATGGAGGTTTTTTGCTGTGCTGAGTACGAATCTGCGCAAAATAGATTAAAAGAAAATACAAAAAAAATATACCCTCAAGTGCTGGAAAGTGTCCGTACCTAAGAGCCTCGAAGTGCCTACAAGTAAGGTTGAAATTTGCACGATTACGATTTCTGTGGCGCCGCAAAATAAACACTTATATAGGCGCAGGTATATTCGTGTAGAACAGGACAAAATAAACACTTGTTTATTTTGTTTTGTTAAACATAAACACTTGTTTATGTTTACAAAGTCTTGTAAAAAAGTCGATATCTCGCTTGGTGTTCGAGATATCGTGGGCGGAAGTTTTAAATTGTAATATTGGTGTATACCAGTTCTGTGGCATTTGAAATGGTTTATTTGAAAACTAATTTTTTTTCAATGAATTACTAATAGTTTTGTCGGGGAAGGTCAAATTGGAGGTGAGGGTGTTATTGTATATATTGACGAGTGTAAAATTGGACGTGGAAACGAACGGATACGAACGTGGACGAGTTGTCGAAGGATCATGGCTTCTCGGAATGATCGTACGTGGAGAACCAGAAAAATACAGGATCGAAATTTGCCCAGAGAATAAGAAAGACGAAGCAACTTTGCTTTCTTTAATAAAAAACACATAGCGCCGAATACTGAAATCTGATAAGCGAGATATCCAACACTTTCATTTGGCGATTTTGACGCATTTTAACCTTACTTGTGGGCACTTACGGGCACTTGCGGGCACTTGAGGATATTTTTCTACGCAGATTCGTACTTAGCACACCAAAAAAACCCCCGTATACCAAATTTCAAGCAATTTGGAGATAGTCCGCATACGGAAGTACAGCCGTGGTTTTTATTTATTCTTGGTGGAAATGAGGATGGTCATTGAGGGGAGCTTTTTCATCTGTAGTATGATCGTGAAATAAAACTTAACGCATAGAGTAATTATTTATTATGCGTTTACATTTGACTGTGGTTTTTGAGTATGTAGTGTTTATGTGTCATAATTTTCGTTAGCTAAATATTGTTTATGAAACTTTATTTTGCATGGAAATTCAAATGTTTTTTCAACGTTTGTGTTATTTTTTCCGTTAATTTGGTCACGTTCACTTACAAGCAAAGTGACGGAACTGTCCATCTCCGATTTTCATAATAAAATTTTAGGCGGTTGTAGAGCATTTAAAATTATATGACACGTTTTTTTAGCGGCGAATAAACGGTCTAAGGGGATGAAACTGACCCTCAAAGTTGCCCCCAAAAACATATTTTCTGCTATATTTCTAGAACGAGAAGAGTTATCGAGTTTGGGATGATGGGATAAAAGTCAATGTCGCGCACGAGGGGTTGTTAGAAGGTGAAAATATGTGAAGTGAAATTAAAGCAAAAACAACTTGTTATGGCCACTACGATCAGGATTACGTATGTTACACCATGTAAATAAATAATAGCTCTAAAATACGGGGTAGAAACATATATTCGTTTTTCACTGGTAAAAAATAGTACAACACATCTATAACGAGATACCTACTGATTTTGTTCTTGTGAAAGGGATTTTTAAGTAAATATTTGCTGTACCTTGGTATCTCGCCTTGTCGCATAAAGTTATCAAATTACAACGTTCAGAACAAGAAATTAAATTACAGGTGCCGCTCATATCGCTGCAGAAAGAATTTGTTAGAAGTATACACAGGTTAATACCTAAATATGGTTTAGAAAATATTTATAATACCGACCAAAGTGGGTTTAATATAGAAACGCAGAGCGGTCGAACAGTGATCGAATGTGGATCTGGGAAGGAAATATATAAGGAAGCTATAGTCACAGTTTTACTCTATATTGTGCTATAGTTCAATCAGTTACAGGAACCACACGTAGTTACACCAAGCAGTCTACAATATATGCATCTGGAAAGTTACTGTCCCCACTGGTAGTATGCTTAACGGAGGTAAATGGACGTTTGGGACCGTTGGTGGAACAAACCGTATTCCGTTCAACAAATGTTTATATTATGGCCACGAAATCCAGGAAACTAACAAAACAGTTAGTAATAGAGTGGACAACTCACATATGTGCTCCTAATGTCGACCAAAGGACACTTTTATTAATGGACTCCTGGTCAGGTCAACTTCCTGAAGATGTCGAATATGACTTGTCGTAACTTGCTCAGGTAATTACGATTAAGACAATTCCAAAAGGTGTCACTAGCCTCATACAGTCCCTGGATGTATATGGTTTCCATTTTTGGAATAATTCATTGCACAGATTATCAACCTTAACTATTAGTTTTCAGGTACTCATTTCTGTAGTATTAATTATAATATTTAGGAATAGTTTATTGTTTGATTTTCTCAAGAGTATAATGTGTAGTTTTTTGTTCACCTGATATACATATGTACCCACATATGAAGTCTTTGGATTTTGTTCCATGTATTGTGCAATAATAATTTTAGAACATATTAATACAACGAGAAATGGAATGAAAACCAAAATAAACAAATTCTTTTGTGTACAACGTTGCGCTCTACAACCTCCTAAAATTTTCTGAAAATCGGAGAGAGACAGTTCCGTCACTTTGCTTGTTAGACGCGCTTAATATACTATTGTGAAATTTTGCTCCTTTTAAATTAAATATGCTTAAACTTTATAGACAAAGCATTTACATACATACATACATATATAAAAAGCACAGCGGTATAGTGAGCGCTTCTTAGTGAAACACAATCAAATTAATAAAAAAAAATAATAAAACAAAAAACATAAACGCTACAAGATCGCTGAGAGACTGCATTTCCATACTTTAACTACTAACAGACTAACTAACCTAACAGACTAACCTCTTAGTCTGCCACTAATAATATTTAGCTAATAACAATTACGGGAATATGAACACGATATATCTAATTTCTAACACCACAATTACATGTTTTTCTGCATTAAGTTTTATTTCACGATCACGCTACAGGTGAAAAAGCCTTTCTTATTGACCAGCCTCTTTTCTTTCCCTGAATTACTCTTCAATTTATATTTGTATAAGGGTACGTTTCCACTGCACGCTATGCGATGCTATGCTATGCCATGCGAGGCGATACTAGTAAAACAAACATACGAATATTTATCTAAATGTTCCGACAGCGTGCTATACAGAGCGATGCGACGCAATGCTAGTAGCGCCGAGTGCAAGCGTGTGTTTGAAAATCAAAATTGTTTGATTTTATCGCGCTAATTAGCCCAAAGTAGACAGTATCGTGAAGCCGTTTGTAACAATGGAGTGATGCCATTCAGTATACAAGTATATTGAAGTGTTTCTGAAGACATGTGAAAATACTCACTAGTATTCACTACTATATAATCACTATATAATCACTAGTATTCATGACCGATCGCAACGAAGCACAAAAACTCACTGATACCGTACCCTAAGGCGAGTTTTTGGTGTCCACTGCTTCCCCTTCTATAAAACTCACAACACTCCCCCTGATTTGATCGAATATTGTGTGTCTGCTTTTAGCGTTTTTGTGTGTTTATTGGCTGACATCTTGAATTGGAGAGATCTCTTTCCTTCAAAATCTTCGATGATATTGGTTGACATACATACATATGTATGTATGTAATGTTAGAGTTTGCATCACATACATACATATGAATAGTAAAAGTAGTTTGATTTTTCCAAAAAATGCCTAAAAATTTTCGACATTTTTTTGAAAATCTTCCTCTTCTTGTTCGGTCTCATTTTTTGTGGCATTATCTATCATTTCGGTAGTGAAGAATTATCGAAGAACTGATAACAGTAGTTTCCTCATCGTCACTATCAGTCTAACAAAGTTTCTAAAACGAAAGAGTACTAACTACTACATCAAAAAAAACTACTACATCAAACTTCTGAACTATACCAAAGATCAATACTTTCCTTGAACTTGTGCAATATAAGGCCGCTTTTTTTCTCTATTTACTGGGCTAAGGGTAATGTTTCACTTCACGATACCTACTTATAATCGAAAAAGAGATGTTGAAAACTGAAGTTGAAGACAGAAGTTGAAAACTCTTCGGTCAACTGTATTGTCCTGAATATATACAGGATGCCCGGGAATGAGTGTCCAATGTAATAGCAGAGATTCCTTCACCCAAAAGAAAACGATTTAGGCCAACTTGAATAATATAACCTTGCAACTTGAAAGTTGTTGCGTTTAGTTGTTGCATCAAATTCCGGAAAAAAATTGTTTTTCTTTTAATAATTTTATAACGCGGCCATAATTTTTGGGATAGGACTCTAGGCTTACAATTGACGTTTTTTTAGTGATATACAGGGCGCTTTTCAAAATATAGAAACACCTAATTGTCGAATGTACTTTTCCACTCATATCTTGTGATTGCATGAGTAATGCCTACCAATTTTTTATTAAAGAGGTGACTTGATTCAGATGTTTTTTTACCTCCTGCAAAATGCTAATTGGATGAGCGGTTTAGCCGATAGAACATAACTTTCAAATGACTATGTCTTCAGACATTTAGTAAACATAGTACTCAGAAACAGTAGGCTTACTTGCTTTTATTCTCTAACACCAGCTGCATTAGTTAATTAATTATTAAAATATATAAAAATAGATAATATAATAACAATATAATAAATAATATAATAATAAATAAAAATCATTAATTAGTTAAAATTTGAAAATTTATTTTCTACCATGAAAATTTTCACTGAACGCCCTCTGGCTTCTAAACGAAGCAACTAAGACTACATGCAAGGTGGCCTATCGTTTTATTTTGGGTCAAAGAATCTTCAGCTATTACTAAACTTTTAATTTCAACCCTGGAAAAATATATCATCGAGTTTTCAATAGACTCAGGAACTGCCATTATTCCAGGAGGGATTTTTTTGTTTGTTCCGGCCTTGGGCTAACAACTAAATACGGATAAATTAGCTACGTTCGACTTGTACCAGAACATCAGTTCCTTATCCCAGTTTAAAATAGTTTTGTATGACATGAAATTTTTTGTCGGCTTTGATAATCTTAAAAGTACTTTGTTAAAACATGCAGTTACTCATTTCATTTGCAGATAAATTGTTATTAGCATTATTGTTTCCTTCATATTTGAAACACAAACATCTTATAACAGCATACATTTTTTTAGGAAGGGGCGTCCACCATCGCATACTCTCCATGGTCGGACCGGATTGGTTCCAGGAACTATCTCCGAAGCAAATGAGAACAGTCGGCCAGTTGGAGGCTTGCATACTGAAAGACATCAAAGACGGCACCATCATCAACACTCAAGAGAACGTGGGCAATCTGGGACTCGTTCTCAGGCCCAACCACAATTTCGTGACCCTAGCATTGAGGCTCTGCTGTAAGTGCCCCGTGGAGTTTCTGCTGATTTTGTACCAGCTAATAGACCCGAATCGAAGTCAATATTCCTTGAATGATAGGCTGCTTCTGTCGGCGGTAGTCCATCTGACGATGACAAAGACCTTGAGGGAATTACACGTGAGGATGCCGTCTCCTCCAAAACCAGAGAAAGTTCCGGTAAAGCCTCCCAAGAGGCCCAAGGAAAAGATGTATATTTCTCCGTATCTGAAACCTTATACTTTCAAACCGACGCCACGGAAATATACAGGAATTTACGAAAACACTCACGTCCAGTATCCCGAGAGCTCGTACTTTGCTTATAGAGAATCACTGGTAAGTAAAACAAGAAATGGTACTTTATAAATAAAGGAGGAAACACATTATTCAATTTGATTCAATAGTTTGGTTGGTTTAACCAAATTGAACCGTGTATTTTTGGCAGTGAACGAAAGTGTTTAATCTAATTGAACATTGAACGAAGTCGAACCAGTCTATATATTTTTTCTTTCAGGTCATTGCACAACTGGATGATTCAACCAAATTTTACACGTCTATATTATATATTTGAACGTTGAAATATTTCAATTCAAGCATTCTTCAAGCGTCTTTCTCATTTCCTTTTTTAGACACCTCCTCCAAAGGTACACAAATAATTTGAACACTTTCTCACACCATTTGGGTATTTTTTGACGACTGTTTTCAAAGTGATTGCGTTCATTGAAACATACTCGTATTTACATTTCCTCCTAATCTCCTAAATAAAGGATTAAAATTCGGCCTCCCTGCCTCTGGAGGCGCCCTGGAGGAAGTCGTGGCGGGTGTTGAATGTGCAATAAGCACCTGCTCGATTCATCCAAGGGGTTTGTCAGAGAAGCAGCTAGAAAACAAATTAGTTCCAACATTGTTAAAAATAAAATTAATACCAAAAATGTCAAGAAAGACAAAAACATTGTCAAACAATTACGAGAGAAGGACTGTTTTTATTTAAAAGCTGACAAGGGAAATAAGGTTGTTATCTTAGACAAAAATGATTATTTTGAAAGAGTCGACAATTTAATTAATAGTGGTCCTTACAAAAAATTGTCAAAAAATCCTTTGCCAAAAATGACAACGGAAGTTAAAAAAATCTTTAAAAGAATGTAACAACCTTATTACTCCTTCACTGAGACAAAAATTACAATTGTCAAATCCAGTAATACCTAAATTGTATTGTTTACCAAAAATACATAAACCAGGAAAATATGTAAGACCAATTGTCTCAGCGATAGGATCCCCAACTTATAATTTGTCAAAATGGTTAACGAACGAGTTCGAAAATTTTCCTATTGCACAAACAAGTTTTTCAGTTAAAAATTCTAGTGAGTTCATTGACAATATCAAAAATATCCAATTGCAAGAAGGTGAAATTTTGGTCTCGTTTGATGTATGCTCATTGTTTCCAATGTTCCAATCCCACAAACTTTGGACTACCTCAGGGAATTACTCGAATTAAATGGTTTAGACGATAGAATTATTAAGGAATACATTCGGCTTACCAGTATTTGTATGAATCAAAATTGTTTTCAGTATAATGGTGAATATTTTCAACAACATGAGGGAACGGCAATGGGTAACTCCTTGTCACCTTTCATTGCAAACCTTTTTATGAGTAAATTTGAGACAGAAGTAAAAGATAAATTCGAGTATTTCCCTAGAGTTTGGTTCAGGTATGTGGACGACATCTTCGCGGTATTTGATACAAAAGCAATTAGTTTAGATAATTTTGTTGCCAAATTAAATAACCGTTTCCCTACCATAAAATTTACATATGAAGTGGAACACAATGAACAGCTGTCATTTTTAGATGTATTAGTTATTAGAAATAGTGAAAATAAGTTAGAGTTTGATGTATATAGGAAAGAAACCCCGACTCTTAGATATATTCCCAACGATTCACACCACCCTTTTCAACATAAAATGGCAAGTTTTAATTTTCTAATTCACCGTTTGTTAAATTTCCCCCTCAGTAAAGAGGTTTGAACATGAGAAACAATTAATTAAGAATATAGCTAAGAGTAACGGTTACTCAGTCCATTTAATAGATAAGTTAATAAGGAAGCATAAATTTAAGAGAACCCTGTACAATTCCACGACTTTTCGTAGAGATACTGACAATTCGAAATTTGCTTCGTTACCATATGAACCTAAATTCACCCGCGGACTAGATAAGATTTTTAAAAATATTAATATCAATTTGGTTTATAATTCTAAAAATAAACTACAGACGCTTTTGGGTAACCCCAAAGACAAAATCAACAATAACGAAAAGTCAGGAATATACGAAAATGGAAAGTGGAAAACGTCCAGTTTTTTTTTTTTTTTTAATAAATTGATTGAACATATTGTTCAATTAAATTGAATAATAGGGTGTAGCGAAAAAGACAAAGCTTTTTTTTTCTTTTTTGGTAATAAGAACACACTGAAAAAAATTCAATTCAATCGTTTATCATCTTCAGGTTCCACAATGAGGCCAAAGACATTAGTTTTAAATTCAAGCAGTAAAAACATGAAGATTTTTTTTCCTACAATTTTTTATTATATTAAAATGTGTTATAAATATTGTTCTAATTGTTAGTAAGAAACATATGTCATACATAAATACAATATAAACACAAACATGCATAAAAATTCCCACATTAATCTGCTTTTGGTTCCACATAAGACCTGAAGAAATTAATTTTGGTGTCGAACTTTGGAATTCCCTTCCGGGACTGTACTCGGTTATGTATAAATCCATCCCTGGCTTCTGCACAGCATGTTGCCAATGACGCTTCTATTACCAGCCTCACATGCCTCTCTACAGCTTGAGAATGGCAAGGCAGCTTTCCTATAACAATAATTTTATTTTTTAAACCGCTTTAAAACTGTTGTGGTCCAGATGTCTTTCCATCAATCTTTTGGAAAAAGATGACGAAGAGGTAGCTCATTGGTGTGTAGCAAGCATACAAACCAATGTAATTTATGACCAACAAGGATTTCAAGACGTCTAATAATGCCATTTTTCTTCCCAGTGTTGACATTCGTTCCATCACACCCAACAGCAACTAATTTGGAAAGATTATTTTATTTTCTGTGAAACGAAGTTTGTGATGCTTTGCGTAATATCTGCACTAGGTCCAGAAACAGGAGATACATGTCCTAGATAAACAGAATCAGGTTCTGACAAAGAACAGTATGCTCTTCCACAACTGTAGTCCTTTTGGAAGGAGTTCCCTTTTTATCATATTTTATAGTCTTGTCCTTCCTCCCATCAGAGTATATGCCCTCTAAAGAATGTGTCGTTTGTGTAGGGATATATTTAAATTGGGACCGTACCTTCCTGCGTTCTCTCCTCAGTTTACTCCTGTCAATAACTTTGGATGGAGTATCTTTAGATACTATTCCCAAGTCCTTAAGCGCAGAGGAAACAATGATAGAAGCTGACCTATCCGATACACCTACTCTATCACAAGCAACGGCTAAATTTGGCAAAGGTAATCGCATTGCTCTATTTGGGATATTGAAGGTTTAGCTTCATGATTAACGTAATCATAATTATCTTCAGGTATATCTTCCGAATCAGACGTTAACGGATCTAAGTCTTCATTTCCCGCATACAAAAATAAATTATCTTTGTATTCTTTTGCTTTAGTTTTCTGGTCTTCCCGTTTTTGCTGTCTTTCTTTTGCTGGGTTGCTACAGTTTTAGCTTTTGACTCACACAAACATCGATCGGTCCGACGACCATTTTCCTTTCATGTCGTTGATCTGTTAAGAATTTTCGTTCTATTCTTGGAATTTTTACTAAACATTTACATTCTTCGTAATTCACGCATTTGCAAGCAGATATATCGAATAAAGTACTGTTTGTATAGTCAAAGAAGTCTTTTCTAATTTTGTCAGCCCCCTTCCGAGATTTTGGTAATTTTTTTACGTTTTTGTATTTTTTATTGTAATTTATTATTAGACGAATAATGTCTTGATGACTTACCACAGGTATGCAGGCTTTCTCCCAATTTTTTACAATGTCGGAAGAAACAATTTCGGCGATATCTTTAACTGACGGATTTTTCTTGTTTCCTTTCCATAGCAGCGCATTTATTACACAAAGAAAATGCTTCATTAGGTCAGCGTAAGTAGGTAAAACAGACCCTTAAGTTGTACTGCAGAACCAAAAACATTACAAGAAGTTTCACTTCTAGTTGTAGTCATCTTATCTATTACAATATAAAATGTGATTAATGCAACTGCTCGCTAGTGCTAAAACCGAAATAACTGAACTCCCAATACGTTTAAGAACAAATCATCATCACGTGGAAGCCACGTGATCGCTTACGACAAGCTAGAATCAACAGCTATACCGGACACGGACAGTGTGCTGCCATCTAGTAGCAGTTAAAAAAAATGTTTTGAAATTTTTTACATTGTTGCAAAACGATTCATGAAAAAACTCAATAAACTCTTAAAAATGCCAGTAAAATATTCACTTAAAGTGTGGAACCTCAAGATGTCAATATTTTTCACTGAAATTTGAGGACAATTATTAGTTCTAGCCCATTTAGAAAAGAATTATGACTCAGGTAAAATGGATTTAAAAAAAAATGTTTTTTCGCTCCACCCTATTGAATAATGTATTCTCTACTTTACTTTGTTTTGAAATATGTGAGGCGATTTGGTCTTATTGAGATTTTTTTTACAATGGTAAAACTATTTAGATACATGTCTATACAAGTATTTGAAATCACATTTACAACAAAGGTAGAAAAATATAGGGTGTTATTTGAATAAACAGAGTTGGTTTTCAAATAATATGGCAACAACGGTTTACTTGAAACACATATAACAATGTTTATCTGAAACAATATTCTGTAAAATGAATGATTAAAAAGATCAGGTACTATTCCAAATTTTTGCGCACTCTATATGTATATTTTGTATATAATTTTATATTTCATAGGTTCTGTTGTGTTGAATAGGAAATCGTATAACAAAAAAGATTATAGAGAAACATTTTTTTAGATCTTGGAAAGAATAATATCTGAAGACGTATTGGAATTGGAAACGTCTGATTTTGAACCAGGTAAGTTGCGTTGATTGAGTTAAGATATGGGAGTTCTTTTTTCTCAATACTTTATTCAAATTCATAACATTGCTGATTATGAATTCCATAATTTCTATTTCATTAGATGATGTATCACCTTGTGTTCGTATATAGGGTGTTCATTTTTCCAATGGCAATGGCCAAGTTTTTTCTCTTTCTTTACAAATATTATATTTCGAGGTTAATTAAATTAAATTTCGACCAGTAACGGCTGATGGAATTTGAAAATCTCGTATTTTCGTAAGGAAGCATTGGATCCACATCATATTTTAGGGGGTGATTACTAGGCTTAAGTAGAGAGCTGTAATAGTAAAAAATTAAAATGAATGATTTTGCATTTACTTGTTTTAAAAAAAAAAATCGTAAATATTTTGCAAACTGTTTCCATGATAAGGCAGGCAGGCAGGCAGGCTGGTAAGGCAGGCGTTACAACATACTTACAACGTTAAGTTAGAAAGGTTAGAAAGGTAATTAAGTCTATTCTATAAATTATTTCGTAGTTAACAATATCCAATAAACAATTAAGTTACGCGCCACTTTCTCATCACCATGACCGTGACCTGTTTTTTTGTGTTTTTTTTTTAATGCACGATGTAATCGGTGTTGTATATAAAATACCTGCTAGTCGATAGTTATGACAATATTAAATTTTATTGAGACTGTACGCTATTCCTCAGAGGAACAAGAGTTAATAGACGAGTGGAGACAGGCGCAGCTCATCTACGACCAAATACAAAACGGCGTAAAAATAAAATTAATCAGACCGAGCATTTTAACGAGATGTACCGATTTCAAAACTTATGTGACTGAATTGATTGTCCAACGCGAGCATAAAAATGAGATTGCTGAAAGTAAAGGAGACGCCAACAAAGTTAGTCGAAAGGGGCAAAATATTGCTGCAGGCGGTAGAGTTGGTGCTGGAGAAGCTGGCACTGCAGGAATTACAGGTGGAACTACAAAAGGCGCAGGCGGTTTTGGAAGAGGCATGGGTGCTATCGGGGATGTAGGTGGTATTGGAGTAAATAAAGGGGATGGAACTGCGCGAAATAAAGGAGGTGGTGGAGAGAGGGAACCTGAATTGATTTTGCCTCCTCTGGCAATACTTGAAGATGATGACAATAAAAAATGCGAATGTGTTAGAGATGTTCCAAGAAAGACGATATGTAAGATTTCTCATACAGTGTATCCTATAAGCATAGAATAATGTTTTTACAAAACTAACCAAACATTGTACAAATGGTTTAGAAAAATATGTTCGATCAACTTTTGCGTATATTATGCACAATAAATACCGGGTGTCCAGAAAAAAAAACGTTTAATGATTTCAGAGAGAGATTACTTCAGGATCAATATAAGAAAAAAAGTTCCTATGGACATATGTCTGGAAATGATTACTAAGGGAGCTAGAGTCCCCTAACATGAAGCCCAAAAAAAATTTTTTTTTTTCAGTTATTTCAATACCCGGTTGAGACAGATTTTATTAAAATTTGCATTCGGTATAATTTTTTTGATGCTGAATCTACTTCTGGCCAGAAACCGTATCTCTTAATTATGGGGCGGGGAGGCACTGTGGTCAGCCTATCTAAGGCATATAATTTTACTTTGGGAGTAGGTTGAACATTTTTTTAAGAAGATTCGGATTTTCTAATCCATGCGCTCTTTAAAAATGTATCTTGTGTCTTATGTTATTTTTTGTGTGACGCACCTTTTTGAGAAAAACGGGTTTTCCTAAAAAATGCATTGACTTGAATTGTGATGTCAAAAACAAACGGGCAACGCCTGCAGTGTTCATGATGTTTT
Source organism: Aromia moschata (assembly GCA_029963805.1). Classification (NCBI taxonomy): domain Eukaryota; kingdom Metazoa; phylum Arthropoda; class Insecta; order Coleoptera; family Cerambycidae; genus Aromia; species Aromia moschata. The sequence goes on along the minus strand of JAPWTK010000288.1, from coordinate 455,244 downwards.
CATTATGATTATTTTTTTCAAAAAGTGGAAAAGGGTGCCACCTGAGGGGGGCTCTAGCTCCCTTAGGACGCATTTCTAGATACATGTCCTTAGGAACTTGTTTTCTTATTTTGACCTAAGGCATCACCCCTCGATATTTTCCGGATTCCCTATATGTCAGATTAATTTTTTTTTGAGTGCAGAAGCCATTTCTACTTCTTTTTTTTAACTGAATTATATACTTTTTAATCTAGTGACTAACCTTCCACTAGCCTAGTATTAACATAAAAACCATGAATTTCATTTCTGAGAGTATTTGGAGGTAATACTGCTTCTATATGTCAAATTTTCTGTTCTTACTGTTTAACAGTTTCAGACCTATTCCAATGTTCCAATTCTATTTTTAGAAGACTCCAAATGAACAAATCACATTGTATGAGATCATGCGATCTTGGAGGACATTCCAAATGTATATTTGGTTTTGTTTTTATATGCGAATAACTTTGCAGGGAGAGTTCTAATCGAAAAAGTGTATATGAAAATGTTCCTTTATAAACAACTGTAGAGTACAGTTTTTAAAAGTTTTATCATAATCATGTGACACCTTTTGTATATACATACTATGCGAAAGTCTTAACCGAACTTTTTTCGAACCATTTTTATATAATCGTTAACCCTGTAGTGACGTTATTCCATATACAGAGTGTCCCGAAATTCATGGGACACAGAGCAAAACTAGATTCCTTACATCGAAATAGTGCGATATAGCCAAACTTACCTTAGTCTATTTGTAGATAATAAAAAAGTTGCAGGGCGTTAAAGTAAAAATTTTGAATTCAATAGATATTCTTAATTTTTTTTTATAAATGTTTCAAAGAAGTACGTTGAAAATTTGGATTCGGGGATTTTCTGGGATGAGAAAAACGAATTCATATTTAAATTCGCTGTAGACGCTAGAAGGCGCTTGGTTGATACAAATTGGTCATAACTTTTTTCTCAGTGTGTGTACAAAAGTTTTAATAGAAAAACATTTTTATCATGTCTATTTTACACAAATAAGATACACTTGTTTTATGTCGACAAAGTTAACCGTTTTCGATTTATTTACTGTTTTTCCATTAAATGAAATTTAATTTTAAAGATAAAAGTTTGTACTTTTTCTCTTGCAAGAAGTTGAAATATGTAGGCCGGTTTTCTTAGAATACACATTTTAAACTTTTTTCATCGCGATACCTAATAAATATGTTTACATTCACAATTTGCAATACAGAGTTAATTAAGAACAAATAAAATAATTGTTATTGTCATAGAAACTACAGCTAAAGATTATTATTAATAACATTAATTAATTACGGTAGTTATCGGTTGCGTCCATAAAACATCAATTGACAAAGGATTTTTTTGGGATGTTGGACAAATAACGATCTACTAATTTTCTGCCGACGTTTCGTCCAATTTACTTAGACTTTATCAAGGCTCAATTAGTGTTTTTTACAATACTGGTATATGTCATACCAAAGATTGATCTTTTTCTCTACCTGCAGGTACATGTGTTTAAATGTTTTAATAATGTTGTTATATTTATTTCTTTTGTTTTTATAACCACACTCCACGAATGATTGCCTAGGCTCGATTTACTCAAAGTAAACAAAGTGGTTATAAAAATAAATAAATAAATATAACAACATTATTAAAATATTTAAACACATGTACCTGCAGGTAGAGAAAAGACTCAATCTTTGGTATGACATAGACCAGTATTGTAAAAAAACACTAATTGAGCCTTGATAAAATCTAAGTAAATTGGACGAAACGTCGGCAGAAAATTAGTAGATCGTTATTTGTCCAACATCCCAAAATCCTTTGTCAATAAATTAATTACATTCAGCTGGCTACACTGAATTCTCAACATGGTTCTCGTTTACATTTATATATTCCTATTCGTTTGATAAACGATTGTCTAATATTAAATAGTGTTTCTTCATTTCTTATTAAATTGCTAGCATTTAAAATTGCTTGCCACAGCTCATCCCGTGTCTTGATAGGGTAATTGTAAACATTTGATTTTAAAATATAACAAATACAGAAATCTAATGGCTTTAAATCTGGGATCCGTGAGGGCCATGGAAAGGTGCTACCACGACCTATCCACCTTGGGGAAATTGTGCGTTAAGGAGTTGTACAGAAAAATGGCAGGAGTACCGTCTTGCATAAAGACATATATTATTCTGTCTCACATTTAATAGTAAATCATTCTAGAAAATAATGTTATAAGAACTATAAGTACGGACGGACATTCAGATTGACTGACAATTCAACAGTACCCAACACATGATTTCCAACAATAGCACACCAAATGTTTGTTTTAAATTCATGTTGAAAATGACGTTCTTATAGTATATGCGGGTTTCAGTGTCCCAAACATGATTATTTCTGAAGTTGAAAACGCCCCGACGAGTAGGGAAAACTGGCCTAAAATGACATACACGTGTAAAACGACACAGTTAAATTTTTTAAATTTCCCACCGGCTTAATACCGCATTAGGTGGTTAAACATGTGTATTTTGAAGCTGCGAAGTCAGTACTGTTAGGCCCCCTGCACAATTAACATAAACGTAAAATTAACCGCAACCACAAAGATGGAGTATATGAAAATAATGTTCTTGTCTACAACTAATTCAGTTAACATTAACATTAATGGTGGGTTCATGCAGAAATTTTTAGTAATAAGAATAAGAATAGTAATAAGCATAAAAGTTAAACCTTCGTTTTATAATGACCCAGTTCATGCAGTAAACATAATTTTTAGTAATAATTTTAAAAATAAGGATTTGCTGCATGAACTGGGTCATTATAAAACGAAGGTTTAACTTTTATGCTATTACTATTCTTATTCTTATTACTAAAAATTTCTGCATGAACCCACCATAAGAATGACCTTCAATCGTCAATAACCGTAAACATAAAGATGAAATTATTTTATCTTTACGCTTAAAATTACGTTTTGCCAGTTATACCAACCTTGTGTCTGTACTCTTGTGAAATAGGGGTTAAGGGTTACCCTAAATACAGTAGTAACTAACACTAATTAATATTAAATTACTACAATATTAGTTAACAATTCGATATTCATCATTTCTTCTAATTCCAGTGTCGTTTCTGATTTTTCACACAAAATGTTTAACTTAGTGAAATTGGCTAAACCGAATCCTCTATGCGGGAGTTTTAAAATACACACGATTTTACGCAGATTCGTTGTGGACAAAACATAAAAATTACAGTTATGCTTATGGTTATGGTTGTGGTTAGCTCAATTGTGCAACAGGACTTAGTGTAGCAGGGTGTGAAGGACGTGTTCACCACAAATTGAAATTCGTTGATTTACCACCGTCAACGTGTCTCGGATTTCTTTTTATTTATCGAGGTAGGTATTTTTACATGTAAAATTAATCAAAGTATATAAACAAGTAGATGTTAACCTATATTTGATGTACGAGTACATCAAATATATTCTGTGCATAACCTAAATAAGATATTTCGCATATTTCACTAAAGCTTAGCTTTCTGGGTAAAATGACATACAGAGTATTGGTATAAAATGACATACCTGTGTCATTTTAGGCGAATGTATTGTCATTACGTAGTTGTTGTTTCAGAAATGGTTGGAAAATACACAAGAAAGTCTACTCGCCAAAACTGGAGCGAGGCAGATGAATGAATGAATGAAAGAGAAAAGTGGGCGGGAAAACCCATGCACTTAGGCCGCCTGACGGGCCCATTGTGCACCCACATTCCATGAGTATTCACCCAGGTATGCCGACCTCTCTCGCAAAGGCGCATATTTTCCTGGGGTGAATACTCTTAACAACCTCTGGGTTCAGAACACAGCTGCCAAAGTGCCGTTCTCTGACCCTTGCAATTGTAGGGCATTCTGTGAGGATGTGAGATGCGGTCTCCTCATCCTTCATGCACCATCCACATTCAGGATCATCTATGACCCTTATCATGTGGAGGTGCCTTTTAAGGTGACAGTGGCCTGTAAGGAGTCCTGTCTCCGTTCTAATGTCTCTTCGGTTCATACCTAGGAGACTTTGAGTTAATTTGAATGAAGGCCCAATAATATGGGTCTTCGCCTGCCTCATACCCGGGGCTTCTTGCCATGACTTTTCGAACTCCTAATTTAGGAGCTCTTTCATGGTTGAAACCCCCATTGAATAGGGGACCCCTAATATAGGTTCAGGTCCTATGGCGAGGCATATATGCAGGAAGCTATAAGAACCGTGGAAAATGGTGATATGGGTTGGTTGGCGGCATCTAATGGGCACTTCGCTTGGTGTAGCGTATTCGTATATTTGTTGTATTTTCCCAAAAACGGCGATGTGTAGAGAAGCTATTCGCTATATTTGCTTTATTTGTACAAATAAGTACAAATAACAACAAATACGCGTTTCCGTCCACTTGTCGGTTTTCAATCACGCATCAAAGAAGTCAAATAAGGCGAATATTTGCGGTAACCGTCCACACTTGGTTCCACCAGCGCCGTGTTCGTCATGGTCTTTTAGTAACTTTGTACTTATGTAGATTTAACATGTATTGGTAATAAGAAGCATTCAGGTAATAAGCTGCTATCGCTGTCAACACGTCCGTCACTGTATTCACTGGTTCTGAATATTCAAACATATTTGGCATATTTGAGTGTTTTGCTGTATGTGTTGCTGTATGATGACATGTTTGGAATATTTGCGAATACATCAAATGTTTGTACAAATAAGTACAACGATACTCAAACACAAATACGCTACGCCAAGTGAAGTGCCACCATAAAAGATATGAGTGCCGCAGGTGACACTGAGGCGGAGGGCACAAAATCGCAATAAAAGAGTAAAGGCTCAAAGAAATGCCTTGGCCGTTATGGTCCAACGTTTTCAATAGAACTTAAACGTGAGATGGTCGATCACATAAATAAATTAGAAACCTGCATGTTTGGATTGAATACAACGGAGGTCAGAATGTTGGCATTTCAATTAGCAGAGAGAAATAACATAGACTTAGGGCAGATAAGAAAATGGCAGGTTGGGACTGGCTACTGGGTTTCAGGGCCAGAAATCCAGATATTTCCCTTAGATGTCCTGAAGCCACATCGGCGGCACGTGCACAGGGATTCAACAAACCCCAAGTTCAAAGTTTTTTGATATATTAGAACAAACAGTAGCAGAACACAATATTGGCTTTGATCGGATATTTAATATGGACGAGTCTGCGCTCTCGACAGTTCAACGTCCACAAAAAAAGTCTATCCACAAAGGGAAGGAAACAGATTGGTGCTATTACTAGCGCAGAACGAGGTGTCCATACCACTGTTGTATGTTGCATGAATCCCATAGGCGTTTACATACCTCCAACCCTGATATTTGCTAGAAAAAGGTGGAAATCGGAGTTGATTGATGACGCACCGACTGGTACACTAGGATTATGTCAAGAAACTGGATGGATGACAGGAGAGCTTTTCTACCAGTGGATAAAGCATTTCATTAAATTTTCCCATACATCTCAGACTAACAAAACCATATTGCTTCTCGATGGACACACAAGCCATAACAATTTAGCTGCACTTATACTTGCCAAAGAAAATGGCATTATAATGCTTTGTATCCCGCCTCATTGTACACATAGGTTGCAGCCTCTTGATGTGTCATTTTTCGGCCCACTCTCCACCTTCTACAACCAAGCTATTACAAGGTGGCTAAAAAATAATCCTGGTCGAACTGTAACTGCGTACCAAGTAGGAAAGCTCTTCGCGGAAGCATACGAACGTAGTGCCACCATGGAGAATTCTGTAAGTGGCTTTAAAAAAAACAGGAATCCACCCCTTCAACTCCAATATTTTCCCTGATTGGATGTTTGCTGCTGCTAGTATCACGGACCTTCCTGAGCAAAATGAAGCTGAAAATGTATTACAGGTACATCAGCTCCCCAAACACCACAACCAGATGACACTGCAGTAACTCTAAATGAAGAAATGTGCAACGCGTTAGATTTGACCACCAGTGTCACGCAAAGCATCAACATCGTGTAAGCGACAAGGAACTGCACTGTTGACTTCAACACCAAATATGGAAGAGGCGAAAGCTAAGGCTGAAGAAAAACGTATTGTTTTGGAATGGGTAATGATTGTCATAATTTGGATGAAAGTAATGAGGACGAAATTATAGATCCATTTTCTGGAGTTGAAGACGACGATGATGAAGATGCGGCGTGCATTTATTGTAATAGCTTATATTCACAGTCGAGATCAGGTGAAGTCTAGATGCACTGTCAGATTTGCAGGAAGTGGACTCACGCAGAATGCGCAGATATCTCACCCAGAATTAAACAATTTACTTGTGAGCTTTCCATTAACCTTAAAATGTTTTTTGTGCACCTAAGGTGTTAGAATGTAAAAATCTTTAGTTTTCTGTACAGATACTTGTATTTTATAGAATAAAATCTTATTTTTGTGCATTTATCTTTGAAGATCATTGGTTATGTCATTTTACCCTAAAGGTGGCCTAAAATGACACAGTAGGTTATTTTTTTTATATAAGTGTAACACATTTTATTATCTAAAGTCAAAAGTTTTATGGCTTTTATAATAACAATCATAAATCGAAGAATAAGTATGGCTAGCGGCCATTATGAATTGCAAACATTTAAGAAAATATGAGCAATTTTATGCAAAGTATGTCATTTTAGGCCAGTTTCCCCTAAATGTGGCTTCGGCTGTAAACAGCGCCTTGTTCAAAAAGTTTGGGTCATCATTATGCCTATCTAAGAATTGTAGCCAAAATTGTTCTCTACCTGGAAAATCGACGGGTAGTAAATTATGAACTGGCGTAAAATGACACGGGTACAAATGATTTAGATACATCTACAGCCGCAGACATTCGTCTCAAACTTATTTCAGGATGTTTTGTTACACGAAGCAAAATATGCTCCTCTCGTTCTGGAGTAATGGTTTTTCGATGGCCATCTCTTTTTTTATGACGAAACGACCAAGTTTCTCCTAACCGGTCATAAAATATTTTTAAATAATTTGTGATTTGGTTGTAATCTGTTTAAGTAAGTTTCTAAACATCTGCATGACAAGCACGCATGACGTCCATTAAAATTTTCTTTTGCTTAAATGCATACCATATCTCGCATTTCTTCATTAGAAAAGAAATTATGGCGAGACATATTTCAGACGATATTATTAGTTTTGCACAAATTTACAAGAATTCACTGTTTAATTGTCAATAGTAGGTACGAACTGCTTCCAAATAACTAAAGCTTACTATGATAGTTTTACGTACGAGTAACTATACAAACTATAGAATCTAGTCTTGCTCTGTGCCCCATTAATTTGGGGAACCCCCTATGTACATATAGGATACACAATATATTCTAATATAACGATATGTTTTTTATACCAGGCGCTGGTTGTAAGGATTACATAATAAAACCATGCGATGATTGCAAAAGGCCGTGTAATTGCAGAGAAATAACCAAGTGGTCTAATAAATACAACAACCATCTTCAGAGGTGGATAGGTGGAGTCGTGACGACTAAAGGCGGCGCCACGGTGCCCGTTGTGTCCGGAATTATACCGCCTAAATGCTTCGACTGGGTTACCGCGTTAGAGGGAATTGAAAAGGGATGTGAATGTGGCCGAATTGCAAAGAGCGAAATACGTAAGGCTGTTTCCTTTTTAATAAATGAAGTTAGAGTATTTTTAATCGGAGAAGGCCCCAATGGTCTGACGCAGTCCTGCGCCACGCCTGTCGTCACACAATGGTTCGCCTCAAGCATTGGCTCTAATAGCGGGTTTACACGTGCAATGATGTGATGGCGCCAGTAATAACGCCAGTTTAACTTGCATGCCAGTGAGGGTTTACACATTAATGAAATTTTATCTCGCCAATCTCATTCGCTGAGTGCAAGGTGTTGAGTGACTGTATAAAGAACCCCTTTATATAGTTTATCAACTAAAAATGTCAAGTGAGATACTTCGTAGAAGCTGTCGAATGGTAGCAAATTTGTTCGTTAATGATATCATTGAATATGTATTTCTTGTGGAACGTATTTTAGATTTTACATTAGAAGAACTGAAACCGTCGATATTTACATTTCTTACGATGTTTTCATATGCATCTTCTCTTTTTCTATCTTTGATATGAATGAATATATGAACTGGAATGTACATCCCACAAGCAAGCGCATTGTTCATAATATTCTAAGAACTGAATAATATTTTCAGAACCCCGCTTTTTGCTCACTGTAAAGAAATCTAATTACTAAAATAAACACAAATCTGGTCTACTAAACTGATACCACACAGTATAGATTCCAAGTACGTAATATTTACTGGCGTGCGTGAACTGGTTTACATTTGCAAATATAATTTGCAGTGGCGCATGAAAAGTTAGAACGCTCTAACTTTTTCCGTCCATGCGTGCACTGACAAAAAATGCACGACAGTAAAGGTTTACATTTGAAATTTTATTTTACTGGCACGCCAGCGGCCACTGGCGCCACTAAATCCATGCATGTGTAAACCCGCTATAATGCATCCGTCTACTCAAAACTTGTTCACTATCACAAATACGTCAATTATTGCTGGTGGCTTCTGTGTTTAAAAATACTCTATTACATACGATTTTCAATTTTTCTGTATCTAAATTATGTATCTGGTAGGTAGGGTAAATTTAGATGTTCTAGTGAATTCTGTTAGATACTCACTAGTAAGGTGATAACCAAGGTTCCGAAAGTGTGTTACAACGCAGAGTCGGCGCTATATAACTCTATGTGTCGTGAGTGATTAACTAATAAACGTGTAAAATAAAAAAAATATATACATATTTCGAGTTCGTGTAGTGTATTTGTAAATAGATTAAGAAAGATGAAAGAATGCTTATCATTGAAAAAATGCTTATCAGCCACAGGAATTGATTTCATTCACTAATAATCAAATCTTGTCCGGTTAGTGAAAAAATTTCAATAAGTCATATAAGTTCGCTAACACCTATTAAATGTCAATAAAATTCCCCATTTAAACAAACCATACCTCTCGACTGTCAACTGATTGCATTTACTTAGTTTACAAATTTTAACTTTTGTCTTCCCTCAGAAAAACTGTTTTAGCGATGACAAATAAACTCCTTGTCAAGAGGTTCGACCCATGTAATTTTTTGACCTAATTTTGAGACGCTGTGAATAATAAATTATTGATTGATTTTGATATGCTTAGCAACAAAGCGAACAAATCTGTAGAACAGAATTATAGAACGGGAAATTCAATCAAAAATATGTTATTCATTCGAGACTGCCCGAATAAGTCTGTAGTGAAAACTTCAGACAGAGAGAGCCAATCGGTACCTTTACTATTGTTTATCTTCCTTAAAAGAGTGAAAAACCAATAAGAGTGGATAAAATGGAAAAACCCCATTAAAAAACCGAACATTAAAAAATATATTATATTATTGAGCTCCAAAAATACAGACACACAAAATAAAAAAAATATGGAGACATCAAAAAAGTCATCAAAGTTGGCCGAGAAAAAAAAGACGTATTCTATTCTTGATCAATTTATAACCTTATTTACTTGTCAAGACTGTCACATTATATACAGCCATTGTTTATTTTACAAATTGTGACAGTCACTTGTCAAAAGTTTGACATAACCGAAAAGCTTAGACATGACCGTTATTTCCATCTCTCTCGTTATAGCCAGAGTTGATACGTTTTTTTTGGATGTTATATTGTCTGTACCAGAGATCGGGCCATGTTTTTCGGGATCGCTGAATCCGAATCCGGGGTCCGTTTGAACTCCTCACATCAGAATTCGTCCTTATCCCCAAAAAACACCTAAATATAATTTAAATATAGTTTAATAATCACGCCTTATCTCGAAACAGGCGAATATAACCTCAATAAATAAATAGGTACTAAAACCAAAATACTCCATTCCTTTGTTGAAAAATGGAACCTAGATTCAATATATAGGTAAACATGATATTTTATATTTTCTGGATGGCTGAGTTCGAATGTGGTGTCTGATTACCTCATTGAGTCAGAATTTGCCTCACTACAACCAACCACAAATTTCAATGAAATCGTCCTTCTTGTCCGCAGAAAATAGAACATGGCAATGAGATTTCGAGGTCACTGAATCCAAATATATTTTTTTGTTTACCCTTACTATGTTATCATTTACTCCTTATACCGTCACTTTACCTCAAAAATGGGTTTCATACTGATATGAACATGTCAGGTTCGATCTTTTTTTTTTAAGTTAAAGGCAAATTCTGATACGATGAGGTCACACAGACCCCGGATTCGAACTCAGCGACCCACGAACTCATATCATGTTGACGTGCATATTGAAGCTAGCTTCCATTTTTCAACCAGAAGGTTATTTTGACGATTTTAAAGTATTTTGTAAGGCTAGGTTCTACAGTTTTGACGTTAGGATATAAACTTTGCTTATAGTAAACTCAGATTTAAATTAAGTGACTCCGAAAACGTGGATAGGTTCTATTTTGTACGAACAAAAAGGACTATTTTAGCTATTTTCAGATGTTTTTTGAGCTTAGAGACAAATTCTGACATGATGAAATCAAATGGACCACGGATTAAGATTCAGCGACTCCAAAAACATAAGACTAACATGGTCTGATCTCTCCAGTATGAAATCTCTCCGATATGATGATCCAATAAAAAATATACCTGTACCTCTGGTACAGACTACATTTTTTATTTTATGCGTTTGTGTATCTACGTTCAAATTTTGTGGTTCTTATCTAATAAAATGTGCGATGCTTTAATTCGTTTATTTTCATTAACTTATTACATATGTACTTTATAATATTCTCTAAATTATTTTTAGTAGTACCTACTAGAAGGAAATGAACTGAGAGATTCCATTGTTGTTGATCGAATTACAAGGGCTCAAAATTAAGCCTAACAATTGCACGAGTGGAATATGTTGACGAGCAGTTTATATAGACAGAATTTTTGTTATCACGTCTGATAAACTAAATTTAAAGTAGGCATATTGATGGTCTATCTAGACATTTGTTAAGCCTACCAATAAGGACAATTTTAAAGGATGTCAAATTTGATAACTATTTATCAAAACTTATCGGAAAAAAAAAACGTTAACATGTCTTCGTCACTTCACGCGAATGATTTGTTTCACTAGTTATAGCTTCGATTAAAAGCTCATCACAAAGGACTTATGTGTGTATCTGTTTCCTAAAACAACACAATTTGGGAATGTACAATGTCCGACGTCGTTTTTGAAATAAAGTTGTTTATTATAATTTCAAGCTAATATGTACATTTTCAGCGGTATTCTGTGAAGAGTGTAAGAAGCAATGCAAACAAGCGTGCGACTGCAAACAACAGACCATATTATACACGACGCCCAAATGCGGCCTGTGTTTAGAAAAAGTATTTAAGGGGAACACTCAGAAGTGGATAGGCGGAATTACAATGACCAAAAGCAACACGGCTGTACCTATAATATCCGGCTTGGTCCCTCCGAAAATCTGCGATTGCTTAGATGAATACAAAAACAAGGTTATGGCCGTGGCGGCCAGGGACAAATTGCAACTCAGCAGAGTGAATTTCATTGTAGGAGGGGTGGCCATTACGAAGGGGGGACCCGTGTACATGTTATCGGCGGCTCTGCGAAAAAAGAAGAAGCTCCCGGAAATTCCAAAACGAGTCTGTAAAGCGATCGAAGACAAAGGCGATGCCGAACCCAGACCCAAACGAACGAAATTTGGCCCGCACGAATGCACATGTGGGCTGCGCAGACCTAGGAAGGCCGATGACGATGAGGACGATGACGACGATGACGACGATGACGACGATGACGACGAAACATCAGATGGGGTAAACGATAGTTGCAGGTTTGGAAACGTAGATAGAGGCCATCCAGAAGAAAAGAAAGATGATGAGGAATCTAAGAAATGTTCTTGTAGAAGGCACAAATCAGGTAAGAATAATGATATCGATAGCGAGCACGCTATCGATATCATTATCATGTCTAACTGCACAATTTTTTAAAATCAGCGAGGATGATTTTGATACCTATAGACAGCATATAGACTATAGGTATCAAAATCATCCTCGCTGATTTTAAAAAATTGTGCAGTTAGACAAAAACGTAACGTATTTAAAATTCATAATATCACTTGCATTATTTTTTTTCATTTGAAGATCTTTGTTCAATTAAACTTATTTCAATATGGATAGTTTGTATTCAATAACAAGTTCAATATAAAAATGGAAGAAAGACGAAAGAATATGTTTAAGTTTTGTGTAACACTTTTGACGTTTTGAACTTATTACCCTATGACAAAAAAGTCACAATATCTCTATCTTTATTCTATACAATGATTCTCGATTCAAACTTATAGTCCACGAAAATTAGACGAAAAAATCAGGGATAGGAGAAATAATTTATATATTTTTGATACTCGGTATACGTATTCTTGGTGGGACGAGAAACAAATTTCCGTACAAGTTCCCACCTGTGTCGTGTGTGTGTGCGTGTGGGTATGCGTGTGTGGGTGTGTGTCTATGTTCCACCCATTATATCTAACTCATCCCCTTCCCACCAATTTCCCTAAACTGGAATGACTGATCACTTTCGGACACGGAATGTAACATTATTTGAACTAAAAATGTGAAATCTGAAAAATGAAACGTTCACGGAACAAACATAAAACGTGAAAATCGGCGGAAAAACGATCACAAAGCATGGGTGTGGAAGAGGAGATTCTGCTCAAAAAAATCTGATTTTAACCATTTCTTATTTCAAACAGGGTATTTTCGAGATATTCACACCGAAAAATCGGATACGATAGAATTCTCGCCGCGCGAAATAACTACCCCTTATTTTCGCCGCCGATTGCGAGAACCGTGGGGATATGCGCTATCCATAGTCCATAGAGTATTTCGATGCAGAGTTTAATAAAGAATTTTATAATGGAATAAATTCCTCTTCACTTTTCACCTCCGAACGACGGTTCGGCTGAAAATCACGTCTTTGTGTCTAAAACACCCCCAAGACGTCTTGGGGGTGTTTTTTTCGTGCTAAAACTCAGGCTCCTATGGTGAGCCTCAGGGTGAGAACTTTACCGAACCTCCTTTTTCATCCCACCGAGAATACGTAGGTATACCTACGTATTATACGAGTATCAAAAAAATATATATTATTTCTTCTAAAAGGTCTAATTTGCGTGAACTATTATAAATAACAAAATTAATGATTTTAGACCTTTTTTGAGATCGAGACAAACTATGACGTGTGAGTTAAAACCTACTGCCAAATTCAGCGATCCAAAAAACGTATGAGTATGGTGGCGTAGTCTATTATAATTTCTACTTTTTTTTGTGTGCCGGTGAAATTTCTGAAAAAAAAAGGAAGAATTTGTTGCTTGTTACGAGTCTAAAATAGACTTCTATGGATGTTTCAGTTACAAGATTTCGAACCAAATCTATAAATAGCGCTTTAATGGGATCACTGAGACATTTTAAATGAATGTGATAATGAACTGAATGCTTCGGAACTAATATAAAAATGTTTCCTTTTTTAGCTCAAATTCAAGACTTTGAATTCTCGAATCCCTGTTCGTGTCAAGAATCGTGCATATGCCAAGAGAGGTCGAAACTGGTAACAGACAATAAATGCGAGAAATGCGTAGCCAAAAGAAAACTAGAAATGGTCGAGAAAATTATAGGAGGAATACAGGCGATCGACAGTGAGAATTTTGTACCGATCGTGCAGGGAACACGCCTACAGGGATCATGCGAATGTTTACAGGATTACAAGGAGAAACTCATCGGAATGGCCGCGAAAAATCGCATAAAAAGCCGTAAAGCGAGGTTTGTGGTGGCGGGCGTCGCGTCCACCAAAGAGGGCCCGGTATACATTTTGTCCACTGCGGTCGGTAAGAAACCAAGAAAAGTAAAACGACAAATAAAAACAGGAGAGGAAGAAAAAGAATGCGTTTGCAAAGAGCATGCTGAAAGCTCCGAAGACGAACTTGACGATGACCCATTCAAGTACAGTTCTTGCAGGTGCAAAGAAGCATTGGACAAGTTCTTGGCTCACAAGTGCACCTGCGAGAAATGCAACGTCAAGGAGCGGCAACGAACAGCCACTTATATCAAGGGCGGCATGAAGTATACGGGAAGCGGTAACGTGATCAACATTCTCAGTGGGGTACACAGTCAGCAATGCGATTGCCTCGAGAGATACCTGGAGAAAATATCGGCCCTAGAGGATTACAGGAAGAGAATCGAAGCGCGATACCGACTGAAGTCCAGGGGTCTTAAGTTCGCGATCGGAGGGGTTGTGAACACCCCAAACGGACCCGTCTATGTTATATCGGGGATGCGTCCTCCAGTAGAATGCGAATGCGCTCGTGTTTTGCAAGAGAAATTGGCAGAACAGTTACAACAAAGTCGCATGCCTAAAATGCCGCCGACTGGAAGGATCAAGTACGAGATAGCAGGGGTCAAACAGATGTCCGAAGAAAATGTTTATATCGTCAACCAAGCCCTGGCTATCGATGACTGCGACTGTGTTAAGCTCTACAATAGATTTGAGGAGGCGCATAGGACTTGCCTCAGCACCTACGACGAATATCTGAAACAGGTCGAAGATGCAGTCAACGAATACACCAGAGAGATAAATGGAGAACCTAAAGAGGAAAACAACTGGGAAGAACAAGAAGAGTTTGTATTGACCGATACGTATAAAGAAACGGCAGACGAGCAACCGTTTCAATCATTCGTCGAAGAAGGAGGATTTGGGGAGCCATTCGGTGATGAGGAGAAAAACATAGAACAGGAAGAAGAAAGGGCAGAAGAAAGGGAAGAAGAAAGGGAAGAATTTGATTCGTCTGACAGCTCTGCTATTTGCACGTGCAAGCAGCCGATCCATGACTTTTATTCCGACGAGTCTGTCTCCACTGCAGAGTATACAGCTTCGACCACCACATCGGAGAGTGGCCCACCAAGTATTCCTCCTATGGAGCTAAAGTTTACCGAGAGCGGTAAAATCGACACATTTCTGCCGATAGACGATGAAGGTGCGGATGTTCATACAGCCGCAGGTAAGACATCCACGTCGAAAGTAAAAACAGCTGAAAGTAAGACAGTTGACAGTAAAGCAACCGAAAAAAAATCTGTTGGCGGTAAAACTGTCGAATGTAAAACCACCGACAGCAAAACGGTGGAGGGAGGTAGAAAAGTTGCAAGTAGATCAGTTGGAGGTAAAACGGACGATGTGAAGAAGGTAATAGAAGCTAAGCAGGTAGACAACAAAAAGTCTGATCGACCTCGAGTAGATGAAAATCAAGAGCTTAAGCGATTTCTCATATTACGAAAGATCCCGTGTAAGCAATCTGAGCAGGAGGAAATTCTCAAAGTAAATAAGTAAATAATATGTAGTACTGTGTATAGTAAATTCCATGTGAGTATAGGATGTCTTAGGAACGTAGCTCATTTATATAATAACTGTGTAAGTTAGACGCATTTTTGATGTCGCCAGTTTCATCGAATTTATATCAATGTATCAATTTTTAATAATGTTTCAAACGATTTACTAATCCTTCTCAATGAATATTTTCACGTTTGTAGAAAATGTTATCAGTGTTGGCAGAAGACGGTTATCCCTTGGCTAAACTGCCGGACTGCCACAAACTTCCACATTTTAAACTGTGGATGCATATGAGATGCGGGAAGTTTTGGACGCAAAAAGATAGAGGTACTTTCTCTTTTCGTGAGAGTTTTGAGTGGAGAATTTTTTATTGTATTTTTATTACAGGTTATTTTGAGCAATTTTCAAAGATTCGTTGGTGCCATACGAACATATGCAAACGAGAAATACCCAGTCCAAAACTGGGCATTGACAAAGCCAAAGCCAAACTTATGACTTGGAAAGACGTTGCTTCTGTGAGGAAAATCGTAAGTATTACTTCCATATCCACGTAGTGTCCAGAGTAGAAGTTCATGAAAAAGTTTTTTTACGAAAATTTATTGGCTAAATAGGCCTACAATGTTCTGACACGTCGGGATTTTAAGTTTGAGCGAAAAAAAATTCTGGCTGTCGACCTATCTCTGTCTGTTAACCTTTTGTGTGTACACGATAACTCGAGAACGCGTTAAGATATCAACCTCAAATTTGGAACACTTATGTACCATGACGAGGTCTAGAGCTGATTAGATTTCGAGCTTAATCGGTTGAGCGGTTTGGGGTTAAATGGGGATAATACACTTTTTCCTTACTAAAAAGATAATAATTACAGTGGACGGAGCTCTAAAAAAATACTATTCTTGCTGCACCCTCCCCATCCCCCCGAAGGTATGGGGGTAACTAATACAAAATATAAGGTGCTTATTAAAATTTTGTGAAAACGTATATATCTATTATTATATACTATTATACATATGTGTTCTTTGTTGTCCCGCGATAGGAGTGCTGGCAAGACGTTTTATTTTAATATGAATTAAGAAATATATTCATGTGACGTGTTGTTTTATGGGTTTTTGGGGTAGAGGAATTAAAAAAAATACAATAATAAGCCTCAAATCTAATTTTTCCTACTATGCTCATTTCCAATAAAATAATTACGACCTATATAGCATTATTTCATAAATTCAATAGGTTATAAAATTCATATGGCTTATAAACGTAATTTTGGTCATATAGGTCATACAGGTCATAAAGGTTATATTGGCAATATTGGTCATAAAAGTCATATCGATCATATGAGCCATAAATGTCACTAAGATCATACAGGTCATAATGGTTATAACGATCATAAGGGTCATAAAGGTCACATTAGTCATAAAGGACATACTGGTTATATTTGTCATAAAGGTCATACTAGTTATAATGGTAATGAACGCCATATGAGTCATATGCATAGGTCATAAACTCACGAAGTTCATAGATAATATAAAGGTCTCATTAGTCATAAATGCCATATAGATCACAGAGATCTGTCAGGTCATAAACGTCATATATTTCATAAAGGATACAAAGGTCATAAAGTCCATCGTTTGATATAAATGTAATAGACTGGTTCGTTTGAAAATAAACGTAATTGTAATTTAGTATTTCATTTACTGGACTGTATTTCATTAGTAATTGTTGAAAATATACAAACGGCCAAACGGCCTGCGCTCATTTGCAATGTCTTTCGCAAACTGAAACTTGTCTCTTTTTCACTCGAGTCTGTGGTTATGGCGGCGCAGTGTTGCCACTTATCACTTATTACACAAAATATTAGATTATGAGAAATATTAATAAATACATAGTATAACAGTAGATATTAAAAAAAACATAAAGAATTTTAATTCTAACATCCATAAAGGTTATATAAAGGTTATATCCAAACGTACTTTTAAAAATACAAACAAATGTTTTTAGATATTTTTTGTCTAATTAATAATTAAATATGGAAAAAAATTGATGCGGAAGTTGATTCCTTAGGCAGCGGTTTCTTTAAAAGAAAATCGTAAGTAAAAGTATTGTGACATTTGTAAAAGTGACATTTGTGACAGCTGACATTTATTAAGTTTTATAGTTTATATATTAAGTCTATTTAGATTATACACTAGCTGTTAGTAAAGAATTGTATGGAATGTCATATTAAATATTCTAGATGTCAAATGAATTTTCTAGAAATGTAAAAAACTATAAATATGGTGTGGTTGCTAGGATAGTTAGTTAGTTATGTTTTGAATGTTACATAGTTAAGACCCACGAGTTGTAGATTGTTAAATAAACGTGTTTGAACAGAAAAGCGAGTAATTTGAAGAGAAATTATATGGTGAATACGAGATCTACAAAATACAACGAAGAAACGACGACAATGGATGTAAGTGAAATATTAAAATTCTTGCAACAAGGGCGACAAGAGGACCGTGAAGAGGCAGAAAGGCGAGAGGAAAAGCGGCGACAGGAGGACGAACGACGACGACAAGAGGACCGTGAGGAGGCAGAACGACGACGACAAGAGGACCGTGAGGAGGCAGAACGACGACGACAAGAGGACCGTGAGGAGGCAGAACGACGACAACAAGAGGACCGTGAGGAGCAAAAAAGAAAGAGACCTGAGGAGGCAAACACACAAAAACCAGGAGGCAAAAGGCCGCAAGAGGAGAAAGGCGAGAGGAAAGCGGCGACAGGAGGACGAACGACGACCACAAGGGGACCGAGACGAGGCGGAGAGGCGTCATCAGGAAATTTGTTTGAGTCCCAACAAGTAATAAACACCAGGTTGAATGCATTTTCTGGGAGGATTGATGGCGTGGAACAGCAGATTGACCAGGTAGGCATTAAAGTTAATCGAATTGAGAAGGTGGTTGAAGAGAATAAAGAAGAAATCGAGAGAAAATTAGAAGACACCAGACGGCAAGTGCAAAAAGAAATACTAGAAAAGATAAATGGGCTGGAGCACCAACTACATCGTACTTCAATAGCCGATTCAGGAGATTATTCGACCTCACCAGGTATTCCATTACAAAACTCAACCCTTATGCATACTGAAAGGTCAGTACACAAAATACTTAAGCCTCCCACGTACGATGGACAGTCATCATGGTCCATGTACCGCAGACAATTTGAGGCTGCTGCAAAGGCGAACGGATGGACTTCCCAAGAAATGGCTACTTCGCTTGTCATATCTCTCAGAGGTCAGGCTTTAGAAACTTTACAGAGCATCCCGGAAGAGCAGCAAAATGACTACGACAGGATTATAGGCGCATTAGAAATAAGGTATGGACACAAATATCTCCGCCAAGTTTATCAGTCCCAGATCAAGAGCAGACAGCAAAGAAGTAATGAGTCTCTTCAAGAATATGAAGCTGACATCGAACGTCTCATTCATTTGGCATACCCTCAAGCACCCAAAGAATTTCTCGAACAAATTGGCATCCAGACTTTTATTGATGGCCTAGTAGACACCGAAATGCAGCAAGCTTTGCGACTTGGAAGACACACCACGATCAGTGATGCACTCATAGCTGCTTTGGAATTTAAAGCAGCTAAAGAAGCATCGAGGAGCTACAAAACCAGAGTGCGGCAAGTTAAATTTGACGAATGCCAATCGCTTAAAGAAACTGTGGAGAAATTAATGCAAGAATTAAATGAAATCAAACAATCGAACTCACCACAAAAGGAAACCAGGCGCTGCTACAACTGTGGAAAAATTGGGCACCTAC
Source organism: Aromia moschata (assembly GCA_029963805.1). NCBI lineage: Eukaryota > Metazoa > Arthropoda > Insecta > Coleoptera > Cerambycidae > Aromia > Aromia moschata. The sequence goes on along the minus strand of JAPWTK010000288.1, from coordinate 435,999 downwards.
AGCGCTTTTGCAGGGCCAGATCAAGGTCTCAGTCAAGAACGAACTCAACAGATCGACAGCCAGATTCAAGATCAAGATCCAGGAGTCCAGACAGAAGGAAGTGGAGAGAAGAAAATGGGACATCAAAGACTTCACAGCACAGGACTGGTCGTTCTCCAACCCCAGACCGAAGACCTCGTTCCAGATCACCAGCGAGAAATTCGGAAAACGACAATTAGTCGATGCTAGGGGGCGTGTGTCGACTACTTATACTCAATGCCCCAAGATTTCGGTCTCAAAAATAAGTAGCGACGAACGAAGCCTGATAGTCCATGGATACTTGGACGATAAATGGTGTTCCTTTGTCATTGACACCGGTGCTACAAGAACTATTCTGCGGCCTGACATTCTGCCAAAATCATCAAAGGAATTATCCAGACATGTGAAATTGGAAACATCTACTGGAGAATTGATTCCTGTACATGGCGAGCTAAACGTAAAAATTCAACTGGGTTCTAAAATCATGTATCACCGAGTTTTAACAGCCGATATCAGAGACGACTGCATATTAGGACTAGACATACTGAGTAAACATGGTTTTGTCGTGGATGTTAAAAACAAAACTATACAAATTCAAAATGAAGAAATTGTTATGGCCCCCAAACTTAAAGACTACAATAAATCAAGAAGGATCATCGTCGAAGAGGACATCCAAATTCCCCAAGGATCAGAGAACATCATCATTGCAAAATTGGATGTAAATGGTCTGAGTACCGGAATAGTCGAAGCGAGCGAAAGGAACGATGGCTTATTGCTTGCAAGAAGCCTAGCACAAATGAATAACCAAATTCCTGTAAGAATTGCCAACATATCGGACAAGAAGATTATCCTTAAGAAGAATGAAGTATTAGGACGTTGTGAGCCAGTCGAAAGAGTAGTTAAATGCGAGGAAGTTAACCGAGCTCAGTTAAATCAAACAAAGGTACGTGATCCGACTATTGCAGAATCCTTGCTCAAGAATGCTGCCCATCTAGAGCCGGAAGAAGCTAGAAAAGCTAGACAGTTCCTCGAGGGATATCAAGATATCTTTGCCAATGGAAACATCACCGGCAGAACAAGTCTGGTTCAACATCGTATAGACACCGGCAATAACCCACCGATAAAGCAAGCTCCAAGAAGACTACCATTCGCTAAACAGAATGAAGTTACCGGAATGATCGATAAGATGCTGAACGAAGGTGTCATCGAGGAATCATCGAGCCCATGGTCTTCACCCGTTGTTTTAGTTACGAAGAAAGATGGCACAACAAGATTCTGTGTGGACTATCGCAAGCTGAACAATGTGACTAGGAAAGACAGTTATCCTCTACCTCGAATCGACGACACCCTGAACACACTTTCAGAGTCAAAATGGTTTTCAACGTTGGACTTGAAGAGTGGATATTGGCAAGTCGAACTTCATCCCGATGATAAAGAGAAAACAGCATTCTCTGCTGGTACCGGACTTTATCAATTCAAAGTTATGCCATTTGGTCTTTGTAATGCACCGGCCACTTTCGAGAGACTGATGGAGTTAGTACTCAGAGGAATGACGTGGAAAACTTGCTTGGTATACCTTGATGATGTCATTGTAATGGGGAAATCATTTGAAGAACATCTTAAAAATTTGGAGGATATCATCAATAGATTCAGAAATGCCAACCTACAGTTGAACCCAAAGAAATGTTCTCTGTTTCAAAAACAAGTGGAATTTCTAGGACACATAGTATCCGCCGAAGGAATTCAAACCGACCCCAGGAAGATATCTGCAATCAAAGAATGGCCACGACCCAGAGATAAACATCAAGTAAGGAGTTTTCTTGGACTGTGTACCTACTACAGGAAATTTGTAAAGGATTTCGGAAAAATTGCCAAGCCACTACATCGGCTCACTGAAAATAATGTTACCTTCGATTGGACTCCAGACTGCCAGCAAGCTTTCACAGAACTGAAGAAGCGCCTAACTACAGCACCAGTTTTGGCATACCCTAAACAAGATGGAATGTTTATTTTGGATTGTGATGCCTCCCAACATGGAATTGGATCAGTCTTATCCCAGGTTCAAGACGAAGAAGAAAAAAGTAATCGCCTATTTCAGCAAGACACTAGGCAAGGCTGAAAGAAATTACTGTGTTACGAGGAAAGAATTACTGGCCATCATCAAATCGCTGGAGCATTTTCATAGTTACCTTTATGGAAGACACTTTTTAATTAGGACAGATCATAACGCTCTGCAGTGGATTATGAATTTTAAGAACCCGGAAGGACAAGTTGCTAGATGGATGGAGAGACTACAACAGTATAACTTCAAAATGATGCACCGGAGTGGAAAAACACATGGTAATGCAGACACATTATCGAGAAGACCGTGTTTAGAACAGAAATGTCGCTACTGGCAGAAGATCGAGACTAAAGAATCCTCATATGAGACTGGCAATGAACTGTTAATGGCAACAGCAGTACAAGTCGACGATGGATGGTCCTCGGATGAATTAAAGAAGAGCCAGAAGAAAGACAGTGAAATCAAATTAATCCGGAACTGGGTAAAGAATGGAGTTCCGACCAACTTGGCAGGAAGTTTCCAGATATGGTACGACTATAAAGGGATACTGGGCTCAATGGAGTTCCCTTTGTCTTCGCGATGGCCTACTGCATCGGAAGTGGGAGAGCCCCGATGGAGTATCCGCAGTCTACCAGTTGGTCTTGCCTAAACCAAGAATCCACCAAGTGATAGAAGAGCTTCACAGCAGCCCATCCGGAGGACATTTTGGAGTAACCAGGACTTTGGCTCGAGTAAGGGACCGATTTTATTGGGTAAACTGTCGCCGAGACGTCGAAGAATGGTGCAAGAAATGTGATCTGTGCTCTGCCAAAAAGGGACCAAAAACAAGAAGCCGTGGTAAAATGGTGCAGTACTTGTCCGGAGCACCATTCGAGAGAGTAGCAGTGGACATTCTTGGACCATTACCTGTAACCGACCGTGGAAACAAGTACTTGATGGTGTTAATGGATTATTTCTCAAAATGGCCCGAAGCAGTACCTCTCCCCAATCAAGAAGCAGAAACTGTAGCCGAAGCGTTCATCGAGAATGTCATATGGCATGGAGTACCCCTCGAGCTGCATTCCGATCAAGGAAGAAACTTCGAATCAGAGCTGTGGCAAGAAGTAATGAAAATAATGGGCGTCAAGAAAACCCGAACTACTGCGTTTCATCCCCAGTCGAATGGCATGGTTGAACGCCATAACAGGACCATATGCCACTACCTGTCTAAATTCGTGTCTGAAAATCAAAGGGACTGGGACAAATTGGTGCCTCTATTCTTGCTGTCATATCGAAGTTCCCAGCATGAATCAACCACCTACACTCCATCTATGCTGACCTCTGGAAGAGAGATGAAGCTGCCTACTGATCTCATGCTTGGCCGTCCACTAGAAGAAACCGAAGAGCGATCTCTGCCAGAATTTGTGGAGGACTTGCGAGAGAGAATGGACCGGATCCACCGATTTGCCAGGGAGAAGCTGAAAATTCACAGCGACAAAATGAAGCAGCGTCTCGACACTACATCAACAGAGACTGCCTTCAAGCCTGGTGACGCAGTATGGTTGTACGCCCCAAAAAGGACAAAAGGAAAAAGTCCAAAGCTTCAGAGCAACTGGGAAGGCCCGTACACCATAATAAAGAAAATCAACGACCTGGTCTACCGCATCCAGCTGTTTCCAAGAAGCAAGGCGAAGGTGATCCATCTGGAAAGGCTCGCGAAGTACACCGGACATAACCCACCCAATTGGTTCGTCGTCGAGGATCCACCGCCTAGGACTGAAGACAGTGTTATTCGGGACGAATAACCTTAAAGAGGGGAGCAATGTGACATTTGTAAAAGTGACATTTGTGACAGCTGACATTTATTAAGTTTAATGGTGGGTTCATGCAGAAATTTTTAGTAATAGTAATAGTAATAGTAATAAATAGTAATAAGCATAAAATTTAAACCTTTGTTTTATAATGACCCAGTTCATGCAGTAAACATAATTTTTAGTAATAATTTTAAAAATAAGGATTTGCTGCATGAACTGGGTCATTATAAAACGAAGGTTTAACTTTTATGCTTATTACTATTCTTATTCTTATTACTAAAAATTTCTGCATGAACCCACCATTATAGTTTATATATTAAGTCTATTTAGATTATACACTAGCTGTTAGTAAAGAATTGTATGGAATGTCATATTAAATATTCTAGATGTCAAATGAATTTTCTAGAAATGTAAAAACTATAAATATGGTGTGGTTGCTAGGATAGTTAGTTAGTTATGTTTTGAATGTTACATGGTTAAGACCCACGAGTTGTAGATTGTTAAATAAATGTGTTTGAATTGAAAAGCGAGTAATTTGAAGAGAAATTCGTAACAGTATCATTTATAAAAAAAATCTCACATCTTTATATTTTTTTAATGTCAACCATACTCCGACCGCGTGATTAATGTCCTCATTCTTAGTTTCTTTAAAAGAAAATTAAAGGTCATATGTATACAGAGTTGGAAATGCTACATCTTTAAACGACAAAGCGATTCTGCGCATATCCTCCTCCCCTAAACGCTTTTGTTTAGCTGTTCGTGTTAACGTCGTTCGTCAGTTGAAACTGTGCAACATTAACTGCACCCATTACAGGCGGCTCAGGGCGTGGCCTATTCCCTTTCACACCGAGTATTTTAGCTGTTAATGTGGTTATCTCAAAGTGAACGTTTTCCATAGTAGTATGTTTAACCAAAGTACCAAGAGTGCCTCGTTTATTCTGGCCGTAAATGCCGGTAAAAGATGAAATATTTATTTATGTGTTGTTTCGAAAATTTGTCTCCATCATTTTATTATCCCAGTCAGTAAAAGCTTTTATTTTTTAATTTTATCCAATATGGCCGATCCGGGGAAAATTTTTGGCAGCCAAAAAACCACGAAATATTATTTTTTTGATTTTTATTTTCAAAATACCTCAAAATCAGTTGACTTAAAGATTTTTTGAGAGTTTGAAGTATAAGTTTTAAAAATAATTTTGCTGCTTTTCAAATGACAACGCTTAAGCGTATCTGCTTAGTGCCTGACTAGGAGACTCTATCTGTTTATGGCATCTAGTGTGCATAAATGGGAATATGATTAATTAGGACAAATCTGGATCTTTGATTGTGAATGGTGAGAGAGATGAGTATAATTATTTTTGCTCTTTGAATTTATTAACGGGCCTTCTTTAACTAACTTTGTTAGAGGCACATTCATTTGTCCTATTCCCATTTGATATATAGCACACTAGATGGGTATACATAATATTGTAATGTAATGTTTGAACAACTAATTTTTAGGTATGTGATAATGTTGGAATGTACTATCGACTGGTAAGGCAGGAGAACATAGAGGAAGCTAGAGAATTCTTCCCTCTCACGTTTGATTATGAATTTCCCACCACAACGTTTCGAGACTGTTACTTTGCGTACTTGCCGTCTAAAGAGGAGGACGTGTTAGTCTACAGAATAGTAAAACCACACGAAGCACGGGTTAACTTGAAGAAGTTCCCATGTTACTGATGAACTGACCTTTAATAAAAATATTTAAAAACTAGTTTACATTCTTTTGCGAGTAAACAAAAGAAACCTTAAGTTACATTTTTATAATTATAACGACTAAAAATGTCATAATGTTTATAATCCAACACCCTTTTATACTATGCTCTTATCAAATGAGAAAACCAAATTATTTTCTGAAAATTATTGCGTCTATTACGTCTTTTTAACTTCACTGACATACACGCTGTGTTATGTTGATTAGTTTAGTGATGTGTTGTCAAGTATCCGTATACAGTACATCCAGAATAGCTTTGCCCGCGAATTGAGCACAACGAACGTAGAACGACCATACCCGAGAAATAAACTGCTCGTCAAAATTAGCGTAACACTTTTTAGATCAGCGCCTTGTTGTCTATTCAAGCTAGAGATCTGCGGTTAGGGTTGGTTTTAATGCCCAGAAATTGCTACACTGTGGCTTAAAGGATTCACCATCCACACCCCAAAAACCAACCCCACGTCGAAATATAATTCAAGATTCTGACGGAAATTCAAATACCTACAGGATGGGCTAAGAAGGACGCTGGGGGTAAAAACCCTATCCTGACACATATGCTACAAGAAAAATGAACTCTGAACACAATTTCAGGTTTTGTTTACAGCGCATCCTACGGTCAGGGGCAAAGCTACTTTCATTGTACTGCACTAAATTTAAATGAAATACACGTACAACTTGAAATAACGTTAATAATACTCGTTAATCACTGAATTATTCAGAAAAGAGTACCTAGTATTGTACTAAATTCTGATATAAATATAAAAAAAAAATGTATTTACACACTTGATAAGTAAAAACTAAATAAATAATACTGCAATCTCCGTGTATCTTCGTATTTATCAGCTTGTACTTCTAAGTGTATGTGAGTTTTCTGGTTCTTGTCGGATTCCGTTGCTATTATCATCTGATTTTTCTTCCATAGTTGTCCACTTTTTTCTCCTTTCTACACTGTTCCACATTCCAAAAATAAAGTAGATGAGCAACCCTGAGAAAATATGAATGTGAAGTCTAGTGAGTCTATCACGTGGTATATTTAACCACCTGCAGCAATCCAGTAAGCATATTTTATCCAAGTATCCCTCTGGATATTCGTCATAAGGTAAATATTTATAAAAATGCTAATTCCTGGTATCCATGGCACCAAAGGAACCTACAAACAGTAAAAATTAGGAGTATTTTTTTCATTTGTGCTTTCATATAATGTAATTTAAACGAATTTTAAAATTTGACCCAGAATTACCAATATTGCTCAGAGGGATACAAAGTATAGCGTTTTGAAAGTTCCATATTCGAAGAGTTAGTACATTTTAATGCGGAAGTTTTAAGTATACCCAGACAACATAAAATATTCAAGATATCCCCAGGGTGTTTGTGAGAAATCTTGGGGGGGGGGTGAAATTTTGTGTAATATGAAGGGAGTTAGGTTATTGCATAAGAATTTTTCATTCTTTTATATTTTAACTAGATCAATACGTGTTGTAGTCTTAAATATACTTACCGAAAATCCGAAATTAGTGTTGGAACTAGGTTGAAAAGAAACCATTGCCAACATGAATATGATAATAGCTGCTAATACTGAGCATACACCTATAAGCCATGAGGTGCCATTGTACAGGTCATCCTCAAAGCCTGTCATCAAGCCGGACAAAATAAAACACAATATAACTGAAAACGTGATACTTCAAGATACATTTTTCATGAACTATTTTGTAAACGATTTACACGATGATAGAAATTAACTTACAAAATATTACAATTTCCCAGGCAACTATTCGGGAAGTCAAAACTGTGGGATGAGCAGCATGTCTATTAAAAATCTGTTTAGCATATTGTCTAAACTGTGGTTGAACACTATCTTCCAATTTCTTATCTGTAGCATCGACGGAGTATCTGTAAAATAAATGCTTTGTGAAAAAAAATGTATACAAAATATATATAATGCCTACTTTATCTTAATAGAGCGTATAAAGCCTATAAAGATATTAATTATTGAAACTTTTATGTTTAAGTGAAAAAAATATTCAAAAGTAACAATTGGCGACTTCGTCATCCTTAATAAAATTTACCTGAAGATCCTAACAGGGTTTCATTATATTTTGCCACCTACCCACAGGAAGCGAGAACAGCAGATTCTTCGTTCTTAGGTATTCGACGGCGAATAACGAAGAACGATCGTGCCGATTGTATTCTGATCAGGAGAGCTCCACCAAATATCAAATGTCCTTCCCAAACCACTCTCTAACGGTAAAACCGTTAAGTTCATATGCTGCAAGGCACATTTCTCTTTTGAATATGTCATACTGATGAGATCTAATAAGATCGAAATCCGGTTCTGTGGCTGACGGTGAACGAGGAATATTTCTCATGTCATATGTCCTCACCGGTTTTATCGTTAAAGAGTGCTTTGAAAAGGACATTTGATAGTTCCCGACTTTGTCGTACCTCCAAAATATGTATGTCTAGCCCCATTAAAACGCGCTAGAGAACGATACTGCTAAGGTAACAGCAGCGTATGATCTATTTACAGGGTCTATTTATATGAGATAATTGGCACTCTAGAGACCGATGGTTCCAATATATTTATTTAATATGACTCACAAGCTTTTGAATGAAATACAAATACGAATACCTATAAATTTTTTAAATCAGAAAAGTAAGAAATACACAGGATGTTCCATTTTAAAACGTTAATGCTTGTTTCGTTTTCTGATTTGTTGATGGTCATTTGTTAATTTTGAGAAACTTAAAATATAATACAGAAAATTAACTAAAAGTATTATACATTAAAAAGTGCTTTTTCTATCTCGTATAACAAACTCGGTACGCGATAGATAGGTGTCAAAATGTAAACGAAAACCTTGTACATACAGTATGACCCACTTAAACCCGCAAAACCTTGCGTAGATGCAAAAGGGTGACTTAGGGAGTCTGGAAATGTGTTGAAGAAATGGACTTATTGAGAGATCTTAATGTGGCCAAGTACCCATCCTGCATCGATCAGAACTTATTCAAATTCGACTGGAGGTCTTGGGGGGGGGGCCCCGGGAACACCCAAAACCCCCCCCGGAAAAACAACCCAAAAAACCAAAAAAACCCCCCCGAAAAAAAACAAAAGGGGGCTAAAAAAAAGGAAATTTTGGAGAACAGTTTTTTAAAAAATGTGTAACTTAATAAAACATCATTGCAGTTTTTATAAAGTCTCTTTCTTAAATTCAAAATTATGAGGATAAATATGATCAAAGGAATTATAGGAAAACTTTAATTTATATATTTTTTCTTGCAGGTAAATTTCAATTATATAGGAGAGAAAAACCTATTACACGTGATAATAAAAAGCCCGTCCGGCCAAATAGTGGTTTGTATTTTTTTTGAGAGAGTTCAATCGACACCTACAAATACACCATACATTAAAGTTAACATTTTTCGGCTTTTCAAATCTACGCATATCAAGCTTATTTTGTTTGTATAATTTTTTACTATCAATTCATATAAAAATATTTCGATTCCTCTATGAGGTGACGGGGCTTTCAGTGTCACCGACTCCTCGCCTATTAGGACCTTATATTATTAATACATATACATATATACCGTCACCCCGGAAGAAAAGTGACATCAAAAAAGGCTATTTTCAGTAAATTGCATTTAAAAATTAACCGTGTTTAAAAATTTATACTGTTTATTATTAGTTGTAAAAATTATAATTTTTGAGAACAAATGGTTATTACCAAATTATTTTGAGTACATCCTTAAATTTTGAAATGATACATTTCAACTGAAGTTGTGATTATTTTAGTTTCACAGTTCCAATTTTTGGTAGACAAAAAAGCGAGACATCTGCACTTTGACGTTAAACTTGAAGCGTTTAAGTTATAACATTTTTTTGATGAAAACTTTAGGGTATTTGCAATCTTTTTAAATGTGTAACTCAAATATGTATTTTTTGACAATAACGGACTAACTAACTAACAATATCGGAACTAACAGTCGGATAACTAAAAATATCGGAAATTCATACCTGAGAACTAAGACGCAAGCTGCAACCATAGAGTATGCCAATAACGTTCCAATGGACATCATTTCTGTCAGTTTTGTCAACTCAAATAAGCACGCTATAATTCCTAAAATATATCAGGTACGTTAACAATTTTTTAAAAATGAAGTACAAAAAGTGGCACTGTTGTCTATAAATATATTATGTCCATGAAATTGTATTCATTCGGCATTTTCAAATAAAATCAATTAAACTGTATTATCATTAATATTAAATACATTAATATAAAATGTAAAATTTAATGAAAATCGCTTCAACAAGAGTGGGAGAAAAATTATTATTTGTAAGTTGTAATCTGGATTTAAAAAATCTAATTCAAAATGTAGGACCTCCAAAAATCTCAGATATAGACTTGACGGGGATAAATTATGTTTTGGTGAGCGCTTTGGATCGTTTTAAAGCGCTAAAATAGTGTTTTGTCATCGATGTGTGAAGGAACAAAATCATATAAATTTTGAAAATACTCGAATTGATTAGGGAACATAGAGTGTTTTTTTGTTTGTGTGTTTTGTATGTTAATCCATAACCAATTGATTCTCTTTGCTGCTTGTTAAATCATAGATAAATCTTAAAACCCCTTAAAAATAATCATTCGTATAAGGTCTGATTTCCCTCTTTATTCCTTTTCTAAAACATTTTATTTTAAATAAAAATCTATTTTAAAATTAGTCATCATGTAGAAGAAATGTACCTCAGCCTCATACAACAGTTTTGTTAACATTACCTGCAATTGTACCAGCAACCATAGTGCCCATGAATGGAGTGTGAAATGTGGGGTGAACTTTCCCCAACGACTTAAACAACAATCCGTCGCTAGCCATAGCGTATATAATTCTTGGCAAGGGAAACATGGCACCTAACAAACTGAAATGATATGCTTTCATTTAACATCGTGTGTATTTACTGTGGTTTAAGTAAATATCAAGTTTTTTACCTCGAAAAGAGGCCACATATTGCTCCGACACTGACAACGTATTTGATGGCGGTCCATCCTAGCTTGTTGTAAATATGTGCTAAAGGAGCGTTTTCATCCTAAAACAAATGTTTTACAACTATTCTATGAAGGAAGGTTAATTATGGTTTCTAGATTTATTGGAAGTAAATTATTTTACTGGAAGTTCTACTGAAAATATCGTATGCTGTCGTTGACTAAGGAAAGAACAAGAAATATCTATAAAAACAGCTAATAATTTTATAATCCACTGTTTAAAAATAAATAGATCATACGTAATTTTGTCTGACAAACTTGAGTATATGCTTACAAAGTATTAACATGTGTTTGACTTAGAAATAAAAGTAAAGGAGAAGATAAGTAAAAATGAAAAATTTTCAGTTATTGACTTCTAACCAAAATGTCTCATCAAAATTCGTTCAATACTTAGTCTTAAAATTAAATATGGTAAAACATCAGTGGACTGGATACTTTCTCCAAAACCTCCTCAATTAGTTTTTTCCAATTTTGACACAAAATTCCATCTTTAGTCTCTTAATAGGCGAAGAAGTAAAATACGTTACCTGTTCATAATACGGCAAAATCATCGTCAATACAGTCGACATTCCGAAGTAAGCAAGAAACACAATAAGAAGCGACATAACTACGCTAATTGGTATTGATTTCTGTGGAGTTTTAGCCTCCTCTCCTGGAACAACAAAATATTGACCACAAAAAAAGACATCAAAAGCTAATAAAATGGTTTAAGTGCTGTTCTACTCCAATTTTTTTTCAGACCCTGACGGATTAGTTGACGTTTAATATTGTCTAACCTAAACAATATTTGGAAAAGCTGTAAGAAAAACATTTTTTTTATCCGCATTTTTTGCACTTAAGTAAGTGTACCCATTTCTATGGTTTACTTATATTTCTTACTTCACTTCCTTATCGCCTTTGTTCTTTCTCGGTGTTCTCGATGAAACGAAATAATTTAATTTAGAAGGGAAAACACAAACTTAGGGGGGTAATAAATCAGATAATATCATAATAATCAGAAGTCATACATCAGCTGACATATTTGACCTTTTAATTCAAAAATCAATACCAAACCAACAGCAATTTCTAAAATATGAGATAAATTTCTCAAATTTTCGCAATATGTAGACATCCAAAAAAAGTCATCAGCTCTGGCTATGAACGAGAGAGATGGAAATACCGGCCATGTCAAGTTTTCAGTTATGTCTAACTTTTGATAAGTGACTGCCACAATTTGTAAAATAGACAATGGCTGTCATATGATGTGACAGTCTTGACAAGTAAATAAGGTTATACATCCGATTAAGAATAGAAATACGTCTTTTTTTCTCGGCCAACTTTGATGACCTTTTTTTTTGGATGTCTCGTTACTAACTTTAGATCATTTTCAAACTTTTTTTAGGATGCCAATTCAATTTGTTCTTTGGTGAAGACTTCACCAAAAGTCGAATATACTGTAACTTGGATTTCTTACTTTTTTGTGAACAAAATAATACAAAACATTTCCTTATCTCTGAAACTTTGTAAAATATGTCACACTATGACATATTTTATAAACGGTACCTACCTGCAGTCGCAATGCAATCGAAGCCAATAAACCCGTAAAAACAACGTGCAGCTCCTTTTATAATACCCTTCAACCCATAGGGGACGAAGCCACCAACCCCATAGCCATTCGCTTCTTCCTTCGTTCTGCTCCAATTAGATGCATCGACTAAATAAACGCCACAAAATAAATTTTATTTGGATACAAAAACAAAAATTTTCTTTCACATATACCTTTCCACAGACCAGATATGATGACCAACAGGACGACGCAGATATTCACGAACGTGAAGATGTTGTTGACGAGTGAGGATTCTTTGGCTCCGAATGCTAAAGCAGCTGTAAGGAAGATTGCCGTTTCTCTAAAATATTCCACGTAAGTGAATTTTAATTCAAACTTGTAATTTGCTACTAAAAAAACTCAGCTACATAAGTATGTATGAAAGGCTAATGTCTATTAGTGGTAATATACATATGTCTATAATAGTAACAACGTTATTAGTATACCTGAAAAGACTAACGCTAATCCAAGAGAAAATACATCCGCATATGACGCGATTTGACTTCCCGTTAGGGGCATTTTTTCTTCAAAAAAATTCGTCATTGTTTTGTTGGCAAGCTCGTCTATATAGAGAAATATGGCTTTTGTCACAGTTGCCGAACCTGATAAAGAAAATGAAATGATAAAATAAGCAATTGGGTATTGTAAACAAAATTTTGATATTATTTTTTATAGGTACATGTATAAAATGTTTAACACTAAAAGCAGCTTATATAGCATGCGGAACGTGGTCACTGGATATACTTTTTTTATTTATTTTGTATATTTATATTTAATATACACTTGGAGTAATCATATACCTTAATTTTTGTAATCTTTGATTGATAACAAACATACAAGTTTGGCATAAGTTTATAGAATTGTTATAGTATGTACCTAATATATTTACACTTACACGTTGCAAGTTGTTGTTGCAATTTGATGCAACAGCTTGTTGCTACAACAAAAGCTCAGCAATAAAATTGTATTACATTCAAAAAAGTTCGTTTCCCCAACAATTATCTTCTGACAAAAAACTAGTACTACAAATTTAATTCTTTGTTTGGTAACGAAATTTGTGGTGATTGATGATGTGTGTTATTAATGTAGCTTGTTAATTTATGTAGTTCAAAGTGTGAATTAAATACCAGAACAGAAAAAAATAGAACAATTTGTGAAAACTTATATTAAATTAAATAACTTTGAAAATAAGTTGACAATAAGAGTTATTGTATGCTATTGAAATCGTCATGCAAGTTATGTTAATAAATCTTTTTACCTATGAGATACTCGAGGATGAGGTTCCATCCTATAATAAATGCGAAAAATTCTCCTATACATACATAACTATAAACATACGCAGAACCCGCCTTTGGTACTCTGGCTCCAAATTCTGCGTAGCACAAGCCTAAAACAAAAAATAATAAAATTATGTTTAAAGCCAATAACTACTATTAAAGACAAATCGTATTAAATATTGTTGAATAGTATAGGTTCCATAAATGGGACAGAATTTGTGCAACGCAAACAGTAATAATGCTGGTTAATTACTTTAGAGTGGTACTACAATACCAGTGTGGTGCTATTTAAAAAAAAATAAGTCTTTAGTTGAAACTGTTTGGCGTTGGATACAGCGTTCATTATGTAAAATTGATTATTTTCAACCTTTGATTAAATTTTTGAGGGTCACTAAGATTTATCAGAGTGGAATTAAATGCTCGTGGCATACTTAAAAGAAAAATGATTAAAGCAATATTTCACTGCTTAAAACCAATACCAACTGCAATATTTCACTGCTTATTGTTGAAAATTTTCCAATAATATATAGGGCATTCCGTTTGAAAATCGTAAATTGGTAACACTTAGAGTGAAACCGGAAATTATATACCTAAACGTAATTTATATCGACATTTCATCTTAACAAACGCTAAAAGTGAATGAACCAATTCGTGGCATTCTCGAAAGTCACCATGGTCTAACATTACATTACAGAAGCCACTATCCAATAAGATTATCATTACTCATAATTAGGTTTCGGAAAGTGTTGCTATAACGCAGGGCCGGACTCGTAATCCGTCATGTTATTGACAGAAGATGACATATGAAAATGATGTATCAAAAAGACAGGAGTAAAAATGTGTTAATAATATAATGTACATACCTATTGCTTGTGTCATTTAGAAAAGTCTTATTTATGTGTATATGGAGCCTCTTATTTATGTGTATATGTATGTGGCTGTTCCACAGTACAGTGTGGAACAGCCAAATGGAATAAATTCAGTAGCTCCATTATTACGCATTTTTTTAGAAAATCCTGAGACATGTCAATTTCTAATTCTAAAATGACATCTTGCGACGTAAAAATGTCATTCCTAAATTCAACCCCCCTTCAGGTGACAGCTACAACTCCTAAATTTTCAAATTGAAAGTAGAGGCTTGTGATACTTCATTTGAAAGTTTATTTCATTCTCTATTTAAAATTGTTATGGTTTTAAATGTTATTGCAGAAATTAATAATAAGAAAAGATAAGTTTCCCCAGCGTAGGATATTCGTTACATTAAAATAAAACTTTTGTAAGTAACACTATTTGTCAATTTTAGGTTCTGAAATGTTAATGATAACAAAAAATAAAAGTCTGTAATTGCTGATATTCCCTACTATAAGATAAAAACTTACTAATAAATACGTACAATTTTTTGCTTGACAATCGAACGACAAAAACGAGCAAGCAGCAAAAAAACAAATCTGAAATTGAAGAAGTTGGCCATTATCAGCTTTAGTGAAATTACCTAGAAACGTGCTTATCAACAGTAGTTAACAGTTATCAGTGTTAAACTTGTTGCTTTAGTTTTCGTGTTGCAATTCAGAGAGATTGTTTATCTAACAGAAATGCATAAGATAACGATTCTGCAGGTGATTGGTTACGGAGACAGAACACGAACGCAGGCCGAAGTTGTTCGCCTATTTCAAGAAAAACTATCCGGAGTTGCCACCGATATTTCAAGGCTATCGTAAGTAAAATCGAGAAGCAGTTTCGGGAACGTGGACATGTACGGCAGCTAAAGAAAAATGCTCCCGATAAACTCAGTGATGAACAGAAATTGGATGTAATGCTTATGCTTATGATGTGAAAGAAAATCCACATACGTCGAGTCGACAAACAGCTTCAGTATCAAATATTAGCCATTCCTCGATTCTCCGCGTATTGACAGCAAATCAGATGCACCCATATAAACTGGTACCAACTAATGAGCTCGCGGAAGACGATTTTAATAGACGAATTCTCTTTTGTGAACAAATGATGCAAATGATAGATGACAATACTTTACAAATTGAAAATGTTTTATTTTCGGATGAATCTACACTTACACTTCACGGCCATGTTAATCGCCAAAACTGTCGTTACTGGTCGAGAGAAAATCCTCACTGGATGAGGGAACTACACACGCAAAACCCTGAGAAATTTAATGTTTGGGCAGGAATAATTGGAGAAAATAGCATTGGTCCCTTCTTCATTGGAGAAACTTATTTAGTGCTGCTCTAAAATAATGTTGTCCCGACGATGGCAAACTTGTATCCAGCTAAACGAAACCCACAACTTCCAGGTAATGCAATATAGTTCCAGCAGGATGGTGCACCAGCACATTACGAAGTCAATGTCCGGCAATATCTCCACATAATCTTTACAAATGGCTGGATAGGGAGACGTGGTTCTGTAGAATGGCCTGCACGATCACGTGATCTCACGCCGTTAGACTTCTTCCTATGGGGATATGTAAAAAGTATGATCTACAAAACCAAACCCGACGATTTAGATGACTTAAGAAGAAGAATAACACTAACGTTAGAAGACATTTCTATTTACGTCTAGGATGCTGCCAAGATGCTGGAGGCATGCATCTGCTGCATTAACTGCGTCTCTTCTGCTGAACATCTGCTGCATTAACAATGATTTGTTTTTTATTTTAATGTAACGAATTTCCTACGTTGGAGATACTTTTTATTTTCTTGTTAATTTCTGCAATAAAATTTAAATCCATAGCAGTTTTGAATAGAGAATGAAAATACCTTTCAAATGAAGTACTGAAGTACAAGCCCCTACTTCCAATTTGAAAATTTAGGTGTTGTAGCTGTCACCTGAAGGGGTTGAAATTAGGGATGACATTTTTACGTCGCAAGATGTCGTTTTAGAATTAAAAATTGACGTATCTCAGGATTTTCTAAAAAAATGCATAATAATGGAGCTACTGAATTTATTCCATTTGGCTGTTCCACACTGTATGATTAAATTTATATACATGTGTATTGAATCTTTTGAAAAAATTAATACAATAATAACATGCGGTAATTTTCTACCTGCTAAAATGGAAGCTAGCGCAGCTATGAGAAACGACACCACCACTGCTGGCCCTGCTGTGTTTTTGGCGACGTCTCCTGCTAACACGTACACTCCAACTCCAAGCGTACTTCCTACGGCGAGCGCAGTTAAATCTAGAGTATTTAGGACTTTCGCCAATTCACTGTTCTCGTTTGTTACGACAGTTTTTTTCCTAGTCAGAACTTCCTGAAATTCTGACCATGTTGGTATTTTAAATCGCATATTGTCAATGGTACCTGGAATACAAATGTTGATGAAATATCAAAAAAAGGAGGAAGGTACTGTACCTTGCCTTCCTTTACAAACTGCCATAAGCAATATCGAGGGCATACGATATACTTTTAGGCAACATAACACAGGTGTACCAGTTTTAAGATAAACCATTAACCACAGAAGGAAATGTATGTATTACGTACAAGAGATAAGAAAGGTAAATATAGGTAGGTACATAGCTAAAAGACTATGATCAAAAGCAAACACTTTATTCTATTCTTAGGAAAAAAAAGAGAAAGCAGAAAAAAATATTAAACCGCCACTCAGTGGGTAAAGCGCCAGGTGAGAGGATGGCGATTACTATGAGAGCTATAATTGCGCGGGTTTGATTTCCGCCTGTGGCAAATGCCACCTGTCACAGGGTTTGGTTGTGTGTCCTACATCTTTTCCATGTGTACTATCCCTCTAACACAATAGTAATGTAACATAACGTTTCCAAATTAATCCACTTTAAATTCCTAACACCTAGTTATGTACTTCTAGATTTGTGAATACTAAATTACATAATTCAGTAGCTACTTGTACATAAAAACTGATTAAATTCAGTCTAATCAACCCCAAATTTCACTAATGACGGTATCTAATTTCAAGTTAGTACCAGTGGCGGCTCGTGACTTTTTTTTTTTGGGAGGCAAACATATTTTGTAAAAATGTTTGTTTCCTAAATTTTTGTGATGGTAAACATTGTTAGTAATATGCCGCATGGTTAGGAGAAGGACCTCTAGTTGGCCAATAAAATATATTAAATAAATTTGTCTAACATAAAGTACCTAATATATTTAATTGGTTCAGCAAAACCATCGGGAAGGTGTAGAGTTTCTGACAAATTATTTTACAATTAAAAGATGCAGTGAAATAAAATTTAATAAAAATAAAATAAAACGGATTTTTAGATTTGACGAGCTGAATTGATTGCGTCAATTTAGATTTGACTGCGTCAATTTAGATTTGACGGGCTGAATTGATTACTTTCATAATATTTTTTTGCCTAACAGTTGTAATTTACAAACACAACTAATATCTCCTGACTTTTTGAATGTGTCAACTGAACGAGATAAAGTTTTAAGATTTTATCAAATCCAGACTTTGTCCAAGCATCTTCTCCACGATTTGAAAATAATACGCATGGTCAATACAATAATTTATTTAAAGTTAAAGAACCATTTAGCCATTTGCATTTATCATAGCAATTATTAACATAACTACGAGCCGGCTTACCCTTTTTCTTTTATTAATTAAAGTTTTACTTAGATATGGCAGTGGTAACTCTTCTAATCTTTAACAAATAATTTATCCTCATAAGGGTTGGTATTCATTTGAGCATTTTTGCGCACAATCTATGAGCGAACGATTTACGCACACACACGTTCGTTCGTGGAATCTTAAGGGGCGTACAAACCTGCACACGCATGCGGTGAGAAGCTACGCATATGCGTGCGTACTCAATCCATTCGCGCTCAGAGCATTCGTTGAAACTTTTATCGCCGCATATGCGTGCGTGCTCAAATCGCTCCATCCATGCGTGGTAAAAAAATGGTCTAAAGAGTTGGTTATGGTCAGTGCCGCATTTGTAGTCATTAGTAGTTTATTAAAAAAAGAAAAAAGATAAGAAAAATAGACGATGGTGAGATGACGCATTTATTTAAAGGAAGAACTCGACATATGAGCTCCGATTTATTAGTAGATTTGGCTTTAGAACCAAATACCGGACAATTTCAAAACTTTGTACGTATGCCATTAGAAGACTTTGAATACCTAATGTAATGAAAAAAGATACAGTGTTAAGAAAGGCCATATCTGCTAAAGAGCGCATAGCTATAACATTAAGTTTCCATATTTAATTCTTTTGAAATTGTTTCCCATGTATCCTCTTTCTTCGTTTTTGAACAATAGAACTTATTTTTTATATCCCGTAATATAGGGATTTTTTCATATAGATCTATTAATTCCATACACTGTTCATTTGACCACTCCATTTTCCAGCGTCCAGCCACAAATACATATAAATATGTCAACAAATCCGCACTAGTCTCGCTTTAAACTAGAACGGCACAAAAACCCATCCAAATTGAGCGCGAACGCACACGTATGTTTCTTTGATGTGCGCCAAAAAAACCGACACCATTCTGGCTCACGGTATGCGCGCTCAAGTCATTCGCGAGAGGTAACGCATGCGGCGAGAGGCCACGCAAACGCCGTCCAGATTTGCATATGTATGTGTATGCGTAGCTTCTCACCATATGCGTGTGCAGGTTTGTGCGCACCTTTAGACAGGCGACTAAATTTGTATTTTATATAAAGGGGCGTACAAACCTGCACACGCATACGGTGAGAAGCTACGCATATGCGTGCGTCCTCAATCCATTCGCGCTCAGAGCATTCGTTGAAACTTTTACTGCCGCATATGCGTGCGTGCTCAAATCGCTCCATCCATGCGTGGTAAAAATGATCTGAAGAGTTGATTATGATCAGTGCCGCATTTGTAGTTATTAGTAGTTTTATTAAAAAAGAAAAAAGATAACACAAATAGACGATGGTGGATGACCCATTTATGTAAAAGAAGAACTCGACATATGAGCTCCGATTTATTGGTAGATTTGGCTTTAGAACCAAATACCGGATAATTTCAAAACTTTGTACGTATGCGATTAGAAGACTTTGAATACCTTTTAAGTAAAATAGGCTCCAAAATAATGAAAAAACATACATCAGTGTTGAGAAAGGCCATATCTGCTATAGAGCGCCTAGCTATAACATTAAGTTTCCATACTTAATTCTTTTGAAATTGTTTCCCATGTATCCTCTTTCTTCGTTATTGAATAATAAAACTTATTTTTTGGATCCCGTAATATAGGGATTTCTTCATATAGATCTATTAATTCCATACACTGTTAATTTGATCACTTCATTTTCTAGCGTCCAGCCACAAATACATTTAAATATGTCAACAAATCCGCACTAGTCTCGCTTTAAACTAGAACGGCACAAAAACCCGTCCAAATTGAGCGCGAACGCACACGTATGTTTCTTTGATGTGCGCCAAAAAACCGACACCAGTCTGGCTCACGGTATGCGCGCTCAAGTCATTCGCGAGAGGTAACGCATGCGGCGAGAGGCCACGCAAACGCCGTCCAGATTTGCATACCTATGTGTATGCGTAGCTTCTCACCGCATGCGTGTGCAGGTTTGTACGCACCTTTAGACAGGCGACTAAATTTGTATTTTATATAATACTCAACAGTATCATTGCAGGTTCGAATATTTATTTGAGTGTCATGTCGTGACAACTCGTATTGATTTTTATGAAACAAACTGCTACACTCGTCAGTTACCGCCGTTATAATTTTGTATAGTTAATTAAATAAAACATTCAAATAATGACTTACGTAAGTAATATGGAACACTTTCAATAATTATTACCCTCCTATACCACTCAAAACACTAAAAAAAAAACCGGCAAGAATAACGGCACTTTCTAACAAAAATTTCCAAAACACAGAACAATAAAATATATTAAATTTTGTGGATTAGGTTGTTAGGGTTATGAAATCAAATAATTCGCTTTATGCGCTGTCATGTGTAAGAGGTGGGAGATGGGCGTGTTTGCCTCCGCTATGCACTTTTTTTAGTGACCTTTAATGCCACTGGAGTTAAGGGTTAAATTTGTTAGCAACGCAGGTTACAACGCAGAATGGCTTAGCGCGAAGCCTCAATTCCGTATAAATACATAGTACATATTATGTGGAAACACTGGCATCGGGAGCTTGCCACCACGGCGATAGACTAGGCGCTGGGTCGTTTATGAGGGCTAATATGTTGTAAATAATAGTGTAGGAACTCCTTTGACATATGTTTATTAACATTTTTATTTGTAGAGATTAATTTTTTACCCGATCTATGAATTTAAAAATGAAAGATAATTAAAGTATTGTAGGTAGTATATTAAATTTTAATTTTATGAAATAAAATTAAAGTATAGCAGGTTTATAAAAAAAAACTTATTTGTAATTTTCACAGGGGGAGGCCCTGCCTTCTCTGCCTCCCCTAACGACCCGCCACTAGTTAGTACCTACTATTAGGGGGAGGAGAGTTGGATAATACCACGCGTCTGATAATTCCGCGAATCAGCATATCTCTAAAACTATACACACTAGTTGCGCTATCCAGTGCCTAAACATCATAGCTCCGACACGCCTACCCCTCCCCGCGCGCAAGCCAATTTGTTTGGAGCAGCGACAGGGAAATATCGTGTCGTGAAAGTTTTTACTCTCATTCCTTATAATTTCGAGGGCATTTTCAATAAGAGGTAAGCCATACTGTTTTTACATTGTAACACATTGAATCCATACATTTTTAATGCTATCATATTGTAGAATTAATGACCAAATAATATTGAACACACGATTTACTTTACTGTATTATTTTGAGGTTTTAAAATGAAACGATCGAGTTTGACAATTCCGCACCCAGAGTGCGGTATTATCAAACGGGGGCGCGAAATTGTAAACTATGAAAACGATGTAACTTAATTGTAGAGAAATTGTAAAAAAAGGCTGCATGCAACAGGAGTAAAATAAAAACAGCTGCTAAAAACTTCAATATCCCTGAATCTACAATTAGAGATCGACTAAAATTGGAACCCACCCACCACGACCACCTCCTGGGCAGAAAAACTACATTTTCAAAAGAAGAAGAGAAAGAAATGGTCGCATTTATTATTCTAATGGAAAGAAGTTTTATGGGATAACTCAGCAGCAGTTGCGTAAATTAGCTTATGACTTTGCCGTTGCAAAAAATATTAAAAAGATATTTTTGTCTGAGAAAGGAATGGCTGGAAAATGTTGGGTGTATTCCGTTTTGAAAAGAAATCCGGAATTTAATAAGAAATAAGATTTAATAAGAGCCTTAAGAACCTCCAGATACTCATGAAGTCAAAATTTTTGAAACGTATCACGAAAATTTCGACATAACCAAAACTTCAAAGTAATTGTGAATATCAAAAGTACTAAGTGTACTTATGACACCATTAAAATGTTTTTAAAAAATATCAAATGGTGCAAAAGTTATTAACAAATGAACATCGTTATAAAAAAGGTAGCTTTTTATTCGAAAATTATTATTTAATATTTAACATAAAGTAATTATTATAGAAAAACTCGATTCTTACCTAAAATTGGATGCTCTTTTCGAAAAAAAAATATTACGATACCAACAAATTATTAATAACAATAAAATCGACTATTTTTTTTATAAACAAATAGCAAAACGAAAACCTTCTGGGTCTTTTTTATTTGTTACGTGTCACAAATTGTTCGTTATGCTCTAACGAACAAAAATCAACATGAAAATGTTGGGGATCGGCAAAACTCACCGAATGACAAACGATTTTCGACGGCGCGGCGGTCACCAGCGCCGAGCGCGAGCTTTATAAAATGAATAATAATTAAAAACTAATATTACAAAATGATATAATGTGCATAGTATGTTGTCATAAATAACAAGAGTATTTTTTTGCAGAGTGCAGTCAAACTCTGTTCGAAATGCGTTTTTTAATAGAGTTTTCACTTTTTTTAGAACAGTTTGCAATAGGTACATTTGCTCATTATCGCAGGATAGAAAACAATGAAATTTACGAGTTTCCGAAACACTTAAAGCTGTTTCAAATCGAGTACTCAAAGATCTTTTATGAGCTTCATGCTCTTCAGTTGTACAGAAATCAAATTCGATGTTTTTGAAAAAACTTTGAGCCCATTGAAAAAGACTTCTTGCTGTCGTAATTTGGTCTTGATTTGTTCTCTGTAAACTAGCTTTGTAAGCATGTCTTTTTACTGTTCCACCAAGCCCATCACACGCGCCTTTTCCATGAGACGTGGCAAAAAATGCTATTCTGCTTTAACATTAAAATCGGCTTCATGTTTTATTAAATCACGAAAGTTTGATTTGGTTTTGTATTGCGAAGAAGCTCTATTACGCTCGGCGCGGGTGACCGCCGCGCCGTCGAAAATCGTTTGTCATTCGGTGAGTTTTGTCGATCCTTAAAATTTTCTTGTTGCTTTTTCTTCGTTAGAGTATAACGAACAATTTGTGACACGTAACAAATAAAAAAAGGCCCAGAAGGTTTTCGATTTGCTATTTGTTTATAAAAAAAAATATTCGATTTTATTGTTATTAATAATTTGTCGGTATCGCAATATTTTTTTTTCGAAAAGAGCATCCAATTTTACGTGAGAATCTTTTTTTATAATAACTACTTTATATTAAATATCAAATAATAATTTGCGAATAAAAAGCTACCTTTTTTTATAACGATGTTCATTTGTTAATAACTTTTGCACCATTTGATATTTTTTAAAAACATTTTAATGGTGTCATAAGTACACTTAGTACTTTTGATATTCACCATTATTTTGAAGTTTCGATTATGTCGAAATGTTCGTGACACGTTTCAAAAATTTTGACTCTCATGGCAAAGCATAATGTCCCAGCCAATCGAATATTTAATGTTGATGAAACGGGCATCAGCAATGTTCAAAAGCCTAGCAAAATTTATGCCCCAACAGGAATGTAGTGGAAAAACACTTTATTTATTTCTTATGTGATGTTTGCGTTGATTAATACAACTTCAGAATTTAATATAAGTTTTTGTAATTATTTTGTAATATTTTTATAGCTGATTTACCTTGTTGTAAATGAATATTTCTCGAAATAGAAAGAAGTCTAGACTCCTTCTTTTCACGCACTAGTATGTGCAAACTTAAAATTGTATTATTATTTTTTTTGTTATATGGTTACTCACCGATTTCATGAAATTACTATGAGCACGGTTTTTATCAGACCTAGGCACGATATTATCAGACCAGTTTGACAATACCACGCTTTCCCATTTTTTTTGTAATTTTGTAATAATTACTTTCCGTTTAATTTTTGGAATATTTTGCCATACTGTCTGCGTAGCTAAAAAAAATTCTACTACTTGCTGCATTTTCATTTCTATAAATCAAACCTTGTCCTAATTATAGGTCCTATTATAAATCATTAGGGGCTCGGTATTATCCAATTCTCCCCTAAATAAATATTTAGAGGTTATCGAGTTCTTAAAAGAAAATTCTACCAACCATTGGACAAATTATTACTGACGGGACAAAATAATTACTTAATTATGGGCTTCTACTTACTTGGACAAATTTATAAATTAAAATATTGGTTAGTCCTATCCGCAGATGCACTATTCTTAAAAAAACCGCTGCCAATGGAATCACTACTTCCATATCCAATTTTTCAATATTTAATTAGACTAGATTACTAAAAACATCAGGTTATGCTCAAGTGTGTGTGATACATGGATATGACCTTTATGTCGTTTATGGCCTGTATGGTCCATATATGATCTTTATAGTCAATTTGACCTGTATGATCAATATGACCATTATGACCTTTATGAGCCGTATGATGTCTATAACATATATGACATTTATGATGATGTGAAATACCTTTATGACTCATATGATCTATTTTGAATGTGAATGTAAGATAAAAATGGGAATAGATACTTAATAATGTAATATTTGAATTCTCCTACCTTAACAACCCATATAAAACAATCCCCATTCACTCCTGTATTCAATAAAACTAATAAAATACTGAACTGATGGTGTAGTTTTGCAATATTTGGTTTGCCTATACATTAAGATTGCACAAATTTGTATTGTTTTCTCAATATTCTATTTTAATTTCTCCCCCTCTTGTACCCCAAGGAAGGGAAAGGAGGACAGTAGGATATTTTCATAGAATTACGTTCACAGTATAATTATTAAAATGTTAAAAATAGTATTAATGTTAATGTTAAAAAAAAGTATTTCACCTATTTTAAAAACTTACCTCCCACAACCCCCACCCTATTAAGCTGAAAATCTTTACATTTACAGACTCTGATATGTGTCTCAAAGAAATGCATATCTTGATATGCATTTCGTTTACGTTTATAGATAAGGAAAATGAGTATTAACCCCATTTGTCCCTTAATCCCTAAAGCTCAAAATTTAATCAGCTCCTGTCCTTAGCATGGCACATACGTGTTCAAAATTGCAAGTTGATATCTTACCGCGTTATAGATTGATCTTGTACACAACAAAATGTTAACAGACGTAGATGTGGATGTAAATATACCGCAATTAATTTTTACATTTTACATTTTACCTACAATCAATTTTATTGTAGGTACACGATAATATAATGCATATGAAATATAAGTACTTACGAATTACTTCACATTCGTAGTTGTTTACGTACACTGAACATACACAACACGAGTGAAATTTTAACGCTAATCAACAAATGGTTTCAATATTTATTTTCTTTACTGCTTTGTCTGTTTTCAAAAGTAACACTTTAATTACATACCCAACGATAAACATAATTGTTGGATTCGTTAGTGTCGTCATCAATTTTGGTACTTATGTACTTATTCTCATTAGGTAGCGATAGTGAGACTTGTCTGTCTCTAATTTCAGCTTTTTTAGCAGTTTAAAGCCTCAACCATTCATTAAAAACTATTTGTAGATATTAGTATTGTACTCGACTTGTTATCACTTCGCTCTAGTGGGGGTATTTTGTAATAAATATTTTTAAATTAAATTAAGATCATAATATCAAACAAATAAGATTAAAATCAGTCGTCATGCCTATCACATCACGCCGTTACGTTGTAACGCTAACAAACTGTTACGCATAGCACCATGTCAAATTTGATATACAAGCATTATGGCGCCACAAATGCATTTGGAATAAATAATGTATAGGGTACGTTCATGAGAATTCCTACCTTTTCCCCGTTATTTTTAGAGCTACGAAAAAAAAATTTTTACAGGGTAACATATTTTTCCTGAAAATCCACAATATGCTTGCTGTCAGAAAAACAATTGAAAGAAAAATGTAGTAATTGTTTAATTAACACTGTTTTTAAATGGAACAGCCTGTATTTTTTTGTATAAAAATAAGTTACCCTTGTAAATTTTTTTTCGTAACTCTAAAGACTGTTTTACTCATACCAATTTATTGCATAATAATACACGGTGGAGACTTTAACTGGAATATATTTGCTAGCGGTGAATGATTTTTCAAAAAATTCCCGAGACGTCAACTTTTAAATGTATTTACCTACATTTTGCAAGTAATATGAAAAATATAGCCCTTCAGGGGTGGCTGAAACCACCCTCGACATGATTTTTTTCAAATGCATGTCCTAATGGCCTATGGCTTGTGACCCCTCATTGTAAAGCTGGTGGAAAGAGGAATCCAACGCACTGATCAAATTTGAATGTTTAGTATGTTTGTAGGGTTGCATACAATTAAAACAATTTAAAAATTAAATTTATTTTCAACGTAACAATTGTTCAAAATGTGCACCACTCACTTGGCAGCATCCCAGTGTGTGGTAGGTTTCGTCCCTTACATTATGCAACATTTGCGGTGTTATTTTTCCGATTTCCTCTCTTATCCTTTCCTGCAGATCTGCTATGTTGTTGGGTTTCTGAATGTAAACCGTACTTTTAAGATGTCCCCACAAAAAGAAATCCAGTGGTGTAAGATCTGGAGATCTTGCTGGACACTCAATATTACCTCGCCTCCCAATCCACCTACCGGGAAAAATTCTGTCCAGATACTGACGAACAATGGCAGCATAGTGTGGTGGGACCCCATCCTGCTGAAACCATAACATCTCGTCGGTCAAGTTAGGGTTTAAGGGGTTTGGACATAAATGACATAGCACTGGCATTAGTTCGTGCTGGAGTAAACGCAAGTATCTTGCTCCATTAAGAGTGTCATCAAAGAAAAGTGGTCCTACAATTCTATCTTGTATTATTCCGGCCCACACATTAGTTTTCTGTGGGCGCTGAGTATGAAGTTCCCTCATCCAATGGGGGTTCTCTTCAGCCCAGTAATGACAATTTTGGCGATTTACGTGCCCATTTAATGTAAAAGTAGCCTCGTCAGAGAAAACTATCCACTCTAAATATAACTGGTTTTGATCAATACAAGTCATCAATAAATCGCAAAATTCCACTCGTCGATCTGGATCATCTTCAAGTAGCTCTTGAACAGCTTGCATTTTATATGGGCGTTTTTTCTCATATTTTTAGTATTTTTAAAATTGTTTTGTGATTAAGATTACTATCATGGGCCAGTTGACGGGCTGGAGTGATTGGATTTTCTTCTAGAGCAAGCAACAAATTCAACTTCGTGTCGTCATCAACAACAGCCTGCCTCTTACTCGGTACTTTCCTGACATGACCCATCTCTCGATATTGTGCCTCAATTTTACTAATGGTACCTTGATTTAGTGGTGGCAAGTCAGGATGCTTTCTCGAAACAAGCGAACAACTTCGCATTGAGTTCGCGCCCTATCACCATATCCAATCATCATCAAAATTTCGATTTTTAGTGATTCAGTTAAATAAGACATTTTCACCAATTTGAAATAACACTTCGTTTCAAACTCTGAATACAGCATACAAACTAAATTACTCTTTGCGGCCGTGTAAAAACACTAGCAAAAAATAACAAATATCAGTTGTGGCAAAAAAATGCTTGGAATTTTTTGTGGGGACATATGAAAAGTAAGGTTTACATTCCAAAACTAAACAACACACATTTTGAGTACGAAATTGTTGCGTTAAAAATAAATTAAACTATAAAATTACGTTTTAATTGTATGCAACCCTACAAACATACTAAAAATTAAAATTTGATCATTGCATTGGATTCCTCTTTCCACCAGCTTTACAATGAGGAGTCACAAGCCATAGGGTTGCATTTGAAAAAATCATGTCGAGGGTGGTTTCAGCCACCCCTGAAGGGCTATATTTTTCATTTTACTTGAAAAATGTAGGTAAATACATTTAAAAGTTGACGTGTCTCGGGAATTTTTTTGAAAAATCATTCACCACCCCGCTACCGAATATATTCCAGTTAAGTCTCCACCGTGTATATAACAACATAACAATAACACAAGTGTCAACAACGTACCAATAACACAGTTGACCTTCAATTTATTTGAATACTTATAAAACAGAAATTGTGCCCGATTTATTGTTTACGATAAATTGTACAATAAATTGTAGAATTAGAACTTGCTCTAATTTCTTGGCCAATTTTAGGGATATTTGGTAACTTTTTACATTTATTTCATTGTACCAACCTCGTAATTTTCAGTTACCTCTTGGCTTTTAATAAAAATGTTTGTCCACAAAGTTCTTATGGCAAGAGTGGCTTAAATTAATAACAATAACCCTTTACATACTGCGCCTATATTATATTGTTAAAATGATTAACATGCGACGTTCCCCTCTTAATGATAAGAAGCGTTGCGTGTTGTGTGGAACAAAAAGTGCGAAAGGTATTTCCGTTATATAAAGGTATGTTACTTACCTCAGTTAATAATAAGCAAGTGTTAAACTCTAGAACATGGTTGAACCCACCGTTTATTCAAGAAAGAAGCTAAACGGGAAATTGGCCGGGTCTGGGAATTGGCCGGAATTGGGAAAGAGTCTGGTACACCAAGAATTCCCAAACGGATACCCTGGGCAATTTAAGAGATTTTTAAGAATGGATCAGTTGCATAGATATCTACTATACACTGATTCAGAAACAAAATATATAAATGAGATAAGCGATTTCTCTTAGGAACAAACTTACGATAACTCTTAAATTTTAGTCATTGAGAATTGGCAATGTTGAAATTGACCAATAAATTGTTACAAATATTGCAAAGTGTAAACAATTTTAAAAAATACCTGAAATTTGACAATGTATTGAAAAATGAGTTCTACAATTTATTGTGCAATAAATTGGTATATGTAAAACAGTCTTAAATATAACGGAGGAAAGGGGGGTGGGAAACTCACCCTGTACCTAAACATGCTATAACATATCCCAAAATCAAATTATCAAAACATCCAATATTTTTCCCATATGATTCTGACTTGTTGACCTACTGTTGATAGACTCCCAAACCTCTGGCTACACTTACCAAAAGTTTTTACAATTTCCTCCATTACCCTTCTTGCGTTTAATCCATCAAATAAAAATATCACGTACACTGTAATTAGCAGTTGCCGGTTAATATCAGTTTCAACTAAAACTCTCACTAATCGCCGTCATCATTGTGACACTTTCTGACCAATATTATTCGTTAAATACGTACCTATTTGTACCAATTGATTTTAATTGAATATAATACTACCATCTGCGTTACTATTTCACAATGTTTGTATACTCACTTTCATGTTGCCGTACTAAGTTTGTTTGTCGTTGTTTTAATTGTGTATTTTTATTTTTGTCTAGATGAGACGGTATTGACATTACACATTCCTCATATCGGTGCATACGAGTATTTACGAGTAATAGTAAATGTGTTTATACCGTATTAATATGTCTTGAAAAAGTATTATGTCATTAATTTTTTTTAAAAAACAACAATATACAGGGTTACTTTTATAAACCCCTTTAGGGGCTGACAGTAGAGACGATGAGTAGTCATTTGAACCCCTATATGCATTATACCAAAAGACTTATTGGACAGGAATAAAAGTACGATTTTTTCTGATATTAACTAATTAACTTAAAAGACATTAAGCCAAACCAATTATCCCTAAAATAACTACAGGTTGTACAGACTAATACAAATACAGGATGTCGTTGTATTTGAAACATCCTATAAAACATTGTTTTAAAAATTTATTAAATCTTTTTTGTTACACCCATTTTTAACCATTTCAGTTAGTCATTTATATTCATCTTTATAGTGGCGAAAATTTAAATAATTTTGATATTGTACACAGATTTTTTTCATGCAGAATTCAGTGGCGTAGTTTTTTGCTATGGTTGACGGTTTGTGAATTATGGACCAAACCTACATTTTCATTTCCACATCCACGTAGTGGAGTTGGAAGTATAGGAGTAGATAGGCCTAAATGTTCTGAAACGTCGGAAGATCCAATAATGTCCCATTTATTCTGGCCGAAAGCACCCGTAATCAGTGAAATATTTCTTTATTTATCCCAGTGTTTTTTCAGTTTTTCTGCCGAACCGTCATTCAAACAAAAAAGAGCTAAAAGGAATTAAAATCGTCTCGCGCAGCCGTGCGGCAGCCGGCATATTCCTTTTTGTAGTGTGTAACCGGGTTTTTCAGGGAAATTGATGGACAGTCTCACTTAAACGGATGGACGGTCTCACTTAAGAATAGTTCGTCGAAACGCCCATTCGCTTTCTACCGACAGACTTATAATGAATTCCATCCATTCTTATTTTTTTGTTGTTTTGACGTTTCGTCCGACTTTCCAGCTTTAACATTGTCGAAATTATTCTGCCAAACGGCGACGGAATTTCAAGTTGGGCGTCCCGTCCGGTTTCGGAAATGTCACATCGAGTAATAAGCGTCAAGTCCTGTATGAATCCTTCATTAATGGGGTGGCTGCCAAGAGATGTGGAGGACTTGGATGCGGCAACCCATTTTTTAAATACATGTTGGATCGGTTCCTTTGCAATGGTGCTTCATTTGATAAACAGTAAAATTTGTTTATGAGAAACTCTCTGAGGGGACAAAAAAGCAGATCTGATTAAAGGAGTAGGGTCTCTAAGGCGGGCTTTTGGCTTTTTTGCCCTTTCAGAAAAAATAAA
Organism: Aromia moschata; assembly: GCA_029963805.1. Classification (NCBI taxonomy): domain Eukaryota; kingdom Metazoa; phylum Arthropoda; class Insecta; order Coleoptera; family Cerambycidae; genus Aromia; species Aromia moschata. The sequence continues at coordinate 405,441 of JAPWTK010000288.1, read as the reverse complement.
ATTTTATTTATTTCCATCATGAATCATAAATAGTCGATCCCCCCATAAACGGGTGGTCAAAATACCATCCTGCCTCTTGCAGCCCCCCTTAAACCCATGTACGAGGCACATATATAATGGTATGCTTTTGGCCTTAAAAGTCCACCGTACGGTCAGGTATGCATGCTTCCATCCATGACGTACATCTGAACCACCTCCCTTCTATTAACCACCTTTAATTATTACGGAGTTACAAATAAAATATTTCTGTTTTTCGTTAAAACTAACGTTCCATAAATAATCCACCAATTAAAATCTCCCCCCTCCTTCATCCTTCTTCCCCCATCGCCACCATTACCAGTATACATTTACTATTAAGAACATACCAAGTATATGCTGCACAACAATTACTTGCTTGGAATTACTTTAATGTTATCCGCAATCCCCTTCCCTTTCCTCCCTCCCAGTCCATCACTCCCAAGACCAACATACCTTATCCTTACTAAGGAAATCAGGTATATTCCGCACAACAACAATTACTTTGACAAATGGTAGTGTCGTATCACATTAATAAACCTCATTATCAGAGTAAGCCTCTCAAACCCAAACTCAAGCTGGAAGCAGTCCTCTCAAACTCACTAACGCAAACTGAAAGTGAGCTTCGCAAAGTCATTATCGTCGTTGTTGCGTTCCCTTGTGTAAGATATCTATATACATCAGATAACTATTTTCAGCGATTTTTTTTGTTTTCAACTTTTTTTTCTAATCATAGCTGTTTTTACTTAAAGATTTCTGATCTGATTCACATAAAATAACAAGTATGCCTTTGCAGCCTAAGTTGAGACACTGTATATGCTTTATGTGACTTAATGCTTGCCAGTTAATAAAAGCCATAAGCTTTTATTATGAATGTTAGGTATATAAGGGGGGGAGGTTTTGGCTCAACTTCGGTTTAGAAAGATGAATAAATTTAGGGGTAGTATATGTATTTCGATAGAGGAGGTCCCCCTGAGTATAGAAGCACAATTTTTTATTTCAGGAAAAGACTCCTAAAAAAATTATTAATTTTTTATTACCCTATTTTGACATTTGTTAAGTGTCATTAGTGACAGCTGATTGTTATTAAGTTTTATAGTTGACATACTTAGTCTATTTAGTTGATACACTAGCTGTTAGTAAAGAATTGTATGGAATGACATATTAAATATTCTAGATGTCATATGAATTTTTTAGAACATGCAAAAAATATAAATAGTGGTGTTATTGCTAGGATAGAGTGAGTTGTGATTGGAATGTTACAGAGCTAAGATCGACGAACTGTAGAGTTGTTAATAAAATTGTTAATAAATGTTGAATTGAAGAAGCGATTTATTAACCCTATTGTTTAGCTATCAATATGCTCTTTAAATGGTGGTGGACGATTTCTATGCTGATCAAGAAGCTAGAGGACAAATCGGTGGCCCTGGAATTCATGTCCAAATTGACGAATCTAAATTTGGACGTCGCAAATACAATCGTGGACGTGTAGTTGAAGGACATTGGGTTCTAGGGATCGGTGTTAACACAGTGAAGACTTTCGTATGGTCGTATGTCCTGAAAATTGCCGTAGCACTGCTTCGCTTATACTTATGATCGAGCAACATGTGACCCCTGGTTCTCTAATCTGGACGGACGAATGGCAGCTTATCTGTCTCTGCCTTCCCATGGTTACTTACATGAAACTGTAAACCATAGCAAGAACTTTGTCAGTAAGTAGATCATTATATTGTAAATATTTTTATATTAATAATTTCTATTTATATAAGTTCAACTGGTGCTAAGACTCAGCGAGTCGAGTCGCTTTGGAGGGCAGATCATCTTTCGCAGATCATCTTTGCGAGCACCTTTGGCGGCGATGGCATCGCAAACATAAGCGCGATCCCTTCGAAGCTCTTCTGTGCGCTATCCGCCGTCAATATGATGAATTCCGCGGCTAATTTTCTTATTGCATTCTGATTTACATTTTGAATAATATTTGATATATTTCAGTTGTATTGCAGTTATTAAGTTTATACAGGAGAGGTTATTTTAGGTTATAGTCGGTTGTTATGTTGTTAATATTGTAGTTTCTTGGCGCCATCTATGATATATCTTGCTAAGTAAAAGTTCTCATATACTCAACATGGAATATAAAAAAAAATCATAACTTTTTTAGAATTCGTTTCCTGAAAACAATTTTTGTGGCTCTATGCTCAGGGAATTCTCCTCTATCAAAATATATATATTTCCCTTAAATTTATTCATCTTTCTAAGCCGAAGTCTTACCGAGGTTTTAACTAGTGGATTGTTTACGGTAGGTTAGTTTTAACGAAAAAAAATAAATATTTTTTGTTACTCCATGTTAATTGTGCTTGTATTGTGTAGGCGTGTGTTATTAAAGAGGGGAAGGGGGTAGTTAATAGGAGGGAGGTGGTTCAGATGTATGTAATGGATGGAAGCATGCATGCCTGGCCGTACGGTGGACTTCTTAAGGGCAAAAACATGTCAATAGTTATAATAATGTGCCTTATATAATAATGTGCCTCGTACATGAGTATTTTATGGTTTAAGGGGGCTGCAAGAATGGGGAGGGTATTTTGATCATCCGTTTATGGGATGATCGACTATTTATGGTTCATAGATGATGAAAATAAACAAACACAGTTTTTTTCTGAAAAAGGAAAATAGGCCAAAAACCCGCCTAGAGACCCTACTCCTTTGAATGTGTCAATTTTCAGGCAGCTATAATGCACCAGTTTTTATTTAACAATATTTCGTATTTTGAAAAATTGGGAATACAAAAAAATAGGACAAACTTATCTTATATATATATAATTTTTATTAGTAGGTATAAACTTAAAAATAAAAAATAATTCGTTCACATTAAGGTAAAAACTGATTCTATCACATGTCATAATATTGATACGTTAATAATCACGTTATTTTGAGTATTCTTTACTTTGAATAAAGTTTCGAAATACACAAACAACATTTTTTTAATGATAATAAATATATTGTTTTTAATTTTAGGAACATTTTTGCTTGCACCACATCTAGAAATTATTCTTTTGTGGGATAAATGCAAAAATAATATTATTTTGATTTCTTATTAATATTATTTATCTTTTCAGTTATTAAGTAATAATTTCTCCAAATTTAGAAATATTGGGGTTTTGTTTCCAAACTTATTTATTATTGTGCTGATTAACCAAAACAAATTCTTGTGGTATAGTCTTATTACAAAATGTCTCAATGTTTCAGTTGATGTTTTGTTAAACATAATGCATTTTTCAAAAAATTATTTTTTTCTGGGAAAAGGTATTCAAGTCTTAAATATTGTACAATTGTCATTGAGCTCATGAAATACTTCTTAAGATGTTTCTGTTTCATTTTTCGAGTTCAGATGTTAATAGTACATTTTAGTTAATATTCACTCCGAACGGATCACAGTTTATAGCTCACGTTTTCACACAAATCATTAAAATTTAGTAACTTCCCGATCGTGAGAATTTGAGGCTAACGATTTGGACTTCCTCTTGGGGTTCTCTGCACTGTATGTTATGCCATAGAAGAAATATATAAGAAAACCTAAAAAATCACATAACAAATAAAATGTCAATACAAAATAACGATGGTTAAAATACAAAGCCTATAAGTCTTGTTTTGCCACTCAGCGTTTATAACACCATTAGTTTAAAGAGACCATTATCCGTTAAATTGCACAATTTCATAGCTCTCTATTTAAATTTAAGACTAATAATAGTAATGATATAGTTCATAATCTGTCAGCTTAATAATCTGTCGAAAGTTCACAGAACTAGTGAGTTCTGATCTTAAAAGTAAAGTTTGACTGACTGAGGTTTGTCTGTCATCCTTAAGGGGGCTTTCCCGCTTTTCGGTTTCAAAAAATCGTTTTTTTTTTGTTTTTCATAAATCGGTGCGTTATACATTCAAATTTATCGTCCTGAAATTTTAAAGTGGTCCGCATATTAGATTTCGAGTTACAACCAGATTTGTGACGACGGTCACGACGCTTGAATTTTCCATTTTCCCTGCACGACCTTTGCGCAGGGAAAATGGACAGTGTAAAGGAAGTGTTTCAACGATCCGAAGAAAAGCATAATATGAAATATATTGACAACGGGGACAGTAGAACCTTCGCGTCATTGGCGATTTTGGATTTGGACCTGTACAACAACGATCCGAAAGTAATGAAAAAGGAATGTTTCGGTCACTTGGAGAAAAAACGCATGGGAACCAGGCTCCGTAATGCGAAGACAAACAAGGGACTCGGGGGAAGAGGTTCAGGACAACTGACCATCCATAATAGGCGAATTCATAACTTATTACGGTCTGCCCATTCGGCGAAATGCGGATTGAGTGGAGAAATTGCGTGACGCTATCTGACGTGAAGCCAAAATGAGGTCTAAGAGGGTGTCCTGTGAGGCAAAGGAGGGTGTCCTGTACGGGCCGGGATTGATGACGACATGTAAGTTAAAAAAATTTCATAGTTATATGAAAAAAAAAAAGTAAAAAAAACTTTAAACGCGTTTTTCTCAAAACAACGTTTTTGAAATTGGAATGAGAATTTTCTCGGGCACTAATTAACCGATTTTTATGATTTTGCTTTTAAAATGTTCACAAATGATGCCATTAGTGATCAACATAGGATTTTTTTTGATATTGCAAAAATTCGAATTTTAATAACAATTTAAAGGGTGAAATTTAAGGTGAAAATCGTACTTTTTTTCACAGTCGCACCAAATCGCGTAAAATTTGAATTTCAAAAAACCCCTATGATAAACACTGACAACAACCTTATAATTTTTAAAAATGTTTCATTTTTTGATTTCAGATGAATAGCGTCGTAGAAAATTCTCATTTATATGAGACATGTCCGCCTGAAGAAGCTGCATTGGAACAAGGATCGACGGCCGTCATATTGGTTAAAAAAATAAATAAACAAACAAATGTAACCTTCATGGCTCTATCTTTCAATTTAAAAAAATGGTCTCAATCCATCTTCCTACTTTCTGAAAAAAAAATTCCCAAAAAAAACTTTTTTTTTCAGCGAAAAAAGCGGGAAAACCCCCTTAAGCACACTGAGGCATATATTTTTACTGACTTACTAGAGTTTAGAGTTGGTTAGTTGCACCGATAACATTTGACCGAGATAAATTATTAAACGGTTTTCCTTTCTGCTATAGAATTAACTTAAAATGACTTAAGAGGTTTCGCACTTTAACCATCGATAATAATCAACTTGGTACACAATTGCTAAAAATATGTATTTCTTAATTTAAACCCTCTGGTAGTTTGGAAAATATAATATCTTCGAATTTATTTGATATCTTTAATTTTTATAATAATTACTGCATACAATATTTTAGTGAATACGTGAATTCTGTACGTACTAGCTTTAAGTAAAAGGAAGTATGTAGGGATAGCCTAACAACTTACCTATTATTAACCAAACTGCAAATCTGATCCATGTTTGCAAATCTAGTTGTAACATGAGGTACACATTAAACAATACACTAAGGCAAGGAATAAAGGGCACCAGGGGTACCTAAAATGAAATAAAAATGTTATCTACATTTGCATAGCTAACTGTAACTGTAAAAATGCTTTTTTTAAATCTAGTAGGGTTTTAAGAAGTTTCCCAAATATAATAAAGTATTTATTACATAACTGCAAATTAATTAGGTGTTAATTATTACGTAAATAAAGGATTATATATATATGATGTACCTTGAAAGAAAGCTTTACATCTGCCACTGGCTGTCTAGCTATCACAACTAATAATCCTATCATGACTACAATGGATATTACGAAACCCACCAAATAAAATGGTTCGGAGAATATCAGCAGTTGCCCATATATTACTATCGCACAAAACAAGAACGTAAAGATACCTGAAAAAGGATGAAAAGTAATAAATAAATGTTTTCCATAGAATGGAATGTCAACTCAACCTTGTATTTATAAGTTGCAACACACTTACTGTACAATACGATGCTCCAATTTACAATCCTTGACGTTTCAGCGGTGGGGTATTTATTATTGTGGAGATTGAAGATTTCCTTGAAATTATTATATAGTGACTGATCGATGTTTTTTTCGTTTTCTTTCAAATGCAATCCAGGATATACGGGTGCTTCTATCATTTCATACCTAAAGACAATGGCCAAGTTTATAAAATTATTATATAACCTTTTCTAGTCCAAATCGTCCCTGTTTTCACAATGTGGTGATTATTATATTTTTCTAAAAATCTTTTTTTTTGTGTTTATATGCTATCTATAGACCCGTGAAGTGGTTATGTCTAACCTAAAGCATTCAGATGATACAAAGGAATGCAGTTTTGGCGTAGATGCCAATTATATTGAACATTATAATTCACATTCAACTTTATGAAATTTTAAAACAGCTCTCCAGTAAAATTACAAATTTGATAGTCGCCACTTTATAAAAACAGGGACGAAATGCATTCAAATTATTTAAATGATTTATTTTGTATGTATTAAGTATAATGCAGATGCAACATTTTTACCTTAAGATAAGGACGCAGACTGCCACAATCGTATATGCAAGTAAGGTACCAATCGACATCATATCTATTAATTGGTCAAGATCAAATAAAGTAGCCATAATACCTAAAACGTTATTCAATATTATAAGCAAGCTTTTGAAAATATTCTTATTTTGTAACTTATATAAGTGACATTAAAGTGTTCAATATATACAGTGTGACCAGAATTGATGATTGCAAAGCGGAGTTAAGTTACTCATAAAATTAGCAATACATATATCACTAATTTTGGAAACACTCTATTACAATCGGTATATGATAAAACTAGAGAATTTTAAATACCAAAAGAAGGGTTTTAAGTTAGCATCGATTTTAGAACTTTAGTGGCCCGCAAATCTATATTATACAGTGTTAGTCAAAAGTCCCCTCTCATCCCTCGTATCTTTTGAACGGTCATACTTAGACTAATGAAATGTGGAAAGCGAGTGTAAGATTGTCACAACACTGTGACCAATAAATTCCAATGGGATCCTATGGCAAGTGACACCTCGTTTGAAAGATATTAAATAAACACTAAAATTTTAGTTCAGCATTTAATTAACAATGATTCAAGAACCAGCTCTTATACTAACAATAAGTGTTCAAGAATTGCTCTATCTACTTCCTGTCAGTAAAACATCCTTTGCTAAACTCATGTCGTATTCATTCAAATGTGTCTGCGGAAATTTTCCTACATTCTTCAACAATCCGTTGTTTTAAAACGTCAATATTGGTATTCTGTAACGTAAACCTTAGATTTAAGATACCCCACAGAAAAAATCTAAAGGTATGAGGTCCGGTGACCGAGCTGGTCATTCTTATCGGACCTCGTCGTCCAATCAATCTACCACGATAATCCTCATCCAGATAACGTCTTACTGCACAATAATAGTGTACAGAAGCACCTTGTGCATCTTGTTGGAACTTTATTTCCAAGTTCCAAAATTCATCTGAATTATTTTCCAGAATTTCAAGAACTAACAGCTCAATTGCATTTTGTAACATCTCCAGACACACTTCACCGGTTAAGTTATTCAAAAATTAAGTATTCAAAAAGACAGGCCCAACTATGTGGTTTTCCAGAATAATTGTCCAGACATTTATTTTTGGCGGAAACTGTATATGTTTTTCACGAAACGTGAGGATTTGTGTCACTCCAATACCTCATATTTTCAATGTTTTTTATTGAAGTAGAAAGTACTCTCGTCACTAAAACAACATTGTTTTTACATAGTCTGGCTGTTGACCAATTTTAGTGGACATGTTTTCACAGAATTCCAGTCTGCGGTCGGGGTCGTCATCTCATGCACCATTTTTAATTTGTATTGATAAAATTTGTTTTTTATCATCACCCTTTGGCTGACTTCGCAAGTAGATACAACTTGGGTTGTGGAAGAAATATGGTTTACAACCATTTCTACAATTATTACATTTTTTTTGTCATCAGAAATTTTTGATCTACCAGATCGTTTGGCATCATTAACACTACCAATTGTTTCAAACGTATGAAGAAGCTTCCTAAAATAAATCCTCGATATAGGTCGGTCGGTCTACTTCGTATTAAAAATGCTTCCCGCTGCATGCAAATTGTTTCACTTTTTGTTTTACTTATTTAGATACTTAAACGTCTCGTTAAACACTAATTACACTAAATTCGAGGTATAAACGCTTGTAAAATAAACGATGTTGGAGAATTAAAAAAGCATCAACTTTCTTGACAATTATCCAGAGGCGGCCTTTTGAATTTGTATTAATTGAACGCTCAACTGTAATTTTATCCTGTAATCCATCAAAACTATCCTAAACGCAAACAAAATTAGTATGTCTGAATACTTATTGTAAATACTTTTCAATACTTATTGTAAATTGTAAATACTTTTCAAACAAGGTGTCACTTCCCATAGGGTCCTATTTAAAGTTATTTGTCACAGTGATTCTATGACATCATCTATTACGTCACCTGTTACCACTAGTAGAGAAACTTACATCCGTTTATTTTCACACTTCAAATTTCATTAGTGGAAGTAGTAACTGTTCAAAAGATACGGAGGGGGAAGGGACTTTTGACTGGCACTGTATAATAAAAACACTAATTATGTCGCCGGCAGATCGTAGGAACATTTCGAAAACTATCTTGATACACGACTTTGAGCTCAATTACTGGCCGACATGCACTCTATAACAAGTAACTCCACCCCTGTTGCTTATTTTTTACTTGAAACCATTTATTGAAACTGTTACGAAAACAACTTATTGTCCTTGTTTCAAAAGTTTGCAAATGAAAATGACCTATGTATATAATGTTTCCCTGAAAGATTTACAAAAGCCATAACTCCTATACTGAAGATATCGGAGTATGACAAAAGTGACTTCAATTTGTTGTAGGAAGTATGTTATCCAGCATTAAAAATGCTCTCCCCGCAGTGCCCCAACTTATTTTTCGAATGATAGAAAAATGCAAATGTGTCCATAAATAGTGGAGCTATTTTGAATTACTTTTTGTATGTTTGTTAGATATTGTTTGAAAGCAGGCCGTATTATGTATTTTTTATGTGTTTTAACAGTAGGCGCAACAACGGGGGGGGTTACCGTGCCCACCCTGGTATGGCACAGATAAGGCACAGGGTAGGGTGGACAACATGGATCTTGAATCGATCATGACCTAGAAAGATTAAACCATCTATTGTAATGTAGACCTATCAAAAAAAACTCAACAACTAGATTTACTGAAATTAATACTAGACTTTATAGGAAATAGCGATTGCTGTGTTTCTACTTTTGGAAAAGTGATATTAAAAGATATTTACATTAAAGTTTTATGTAATGTAAAATGAAAATTGTTTAAAAGCAAAGTGCATTCTTTAGTTGTTTTGACTCTGATTTTAACGCTTATGTTATAGCATTACCTGAAAACACTCCAGATACTATAGTGGCAAACAAAGGTGTTTTCGTCCAGGCGTTGACTTTGGCGAGCGGCTTGAAGATGATGCCATCGTTGGCCATGGCGTAGATGACGCGAGGCAATGGGAACATCGCTCCCAGCAAACTCGTACAAAGAGCGAACACGGCCCCACAAGTTACAATCCATTTGATTGTCGTCCAGCCTATTTCGTCGAAGACGTGGGGGGAACGGGGCATCTGCATCCTTCAGATATATTAAATGGTAAGATAATATTCAAGTCTAATAATACATGAGGTGAAGAAGCAATGGCAGTTTTTATTTTCATCGATTGACGCCATCGTATCCGTCCTGTCTGTATTTTACTTTGGGGTCAGAAAAAAAAACAATAGGTATACTAAAAATGGAATTGATGGTCTCATCGATGGAAATACAAACTCGCTTACCTATATTACTATAAGATATTAACCCTTTGTTGCGCAGTGGTACATACGTATGTACCACCTACATTCGATGGCTCTAACGTTGCTTAGGCCGCTTGTAATATCGTGTATGAGTGGAATTTACTTTCTATACGTTCTTAGAGGACTAAAAATGCATGTGTAACAATAATAAATAATCATTTTTAATATAAATAAACAATTACAACAAGATGAATGGTTAATTTGGTAAAAATTCTTGAGTTGAATTTGTTTTCAGGGGTTTTTGGGAATGCTGAAGTCAAAAATTGCCAATTCAGAAATCCAAGATAGCGCAATCAATAATGTGGACTCTTTAGATGCAAATATTTTGTGAAAAATATTTTATGAAAAATATATGAAACAAAGTGTTGCCATATTGGTTCCGTCATTTTGGTTTTGGGAAATTAATATTTCTGACTCCAGATTCGTGACCAGCGACCTCAAAAACTTCTTGAACCCCGTTCCAAAAAATTAAACATAAAAAATATGGCTTACAAAAATGTGTGCAACAAAGGGTTAATTTGCGTTCGATGGCAAGGCATATGAAGATGCCTTCGAAGAAATGGTATATTGTTTAAGCGTACCTATTGATATACCTACGATTATGCTATCCTTTTCATTCTTAATCTTTTACAAAAATTGTAAAAAAATTGTAAAACTTGTACCAAGTCAATCAGTCATGTATGCAAACCATTCCAGTCATGCCGACTTCCGACATAATCAGAAGTGCAGCCATCTTGAAAATATTTTCGTCAAGTCCGCCATATTATATATGGCGGGCTATCATCATACATCATAATTATTAGCTTAAGCTTAAATTTTCAAAAATCATCAAATGTCATTTTTACAAACCGTAATACTTTTAATTAATGGTTTCGATCACCCTGTATATAAACATGTTTTTTAGTAGCTATGATATTTAGCTACTACAATCTTACATACAGGTACATCTCTATTCACAGTTTACTACTGCTATCATATTATGCTTTATTGGTTTAAACATAGTTTCATTTTGACTCCCTTTGATAGTCGTTTTTGTATATTTTGTATTCATGTGTACCTATATTTGACATTTAGAGTTTTAGTGTAATGTTACAATATTAGTATTTTGTAATAACTTATTGTTATGTTAAAGATTTGTAAAATGTATGTGGTATTTGGCATGTGCAAATACTCGTATAATACAAATACAGCATTTATTTATGTTATGTTTTATTTTGCTCATAAGTAATTTTCAAACTGGTCAAGATATTAACTTTAAATTGTATTTGCGTATACATACATGTAGACATCCAAAAAAAACCGTCATCAACTCTGGCTATGAACGAGAGAGATGGAAATAGCGGTCATATCTAAGCTTTTCGGGTATGTCAAACTTTTGACAAGTGACTATCACAATTTGTAAAATAAACAATGGCTGTCATATGATGTGACAGTCTTGACAAGTAAATAAGGTTTTAAATTCGATTAAGAATAGAAATACGTCTTTTTTTCTCGGCCAACTTTGATGACGTTTTTTTTGGATGTCTCTATATATACAAATATGTATCAAATTAAAGTTTGCAAATGTCAAAGTTTAACTGAACAAATTGTGAAATTGGGGGATGTGTGTAAAATGTAAAATAGGTCAAAGTTTTTAAAATAAATGTTGTAGTCTGTAGTCAATGTGTAAATATTAAATGTATAAAAAAAATTAGACCACTCCCCACATGAGAGATTTCATTTAGGTAATATGGAAAAGTGTTTGTGGAACTAGCCTTTTCTTATATAGCGCTTTAGTTCTAAATACAATAAAATTGGCTATAGGCATAAACGCCGTTACCTAAACATAAAACATTCACAGTTTGTTACAGCTACTTTGGCTGTGCATTAATAAGTTAATTGTCAAAAGGAAAATGAAATAAACAATTCATATCTTCCATTATACTATTATCTTTTTTATGTGCTATACACAAAATGCAAAACAACTCATATGTAGAATAACATTCAGGACGTACCTGTCATAAACATCTGAAAAAAGTAGTAACCACTCTTAACACTCTTTACCTGGACAGTTTGATATGGCAATAGTTTTAACATAAGTTTAACTGAAGACCAGTACATTATGAACAGTATATTATTTAAATAATATACGAAATAGGACGAGAAATGAAAAGGAAAATAAGACGAGGGAGGACTAACTGCATATTATTTAAATAATATTTGGTTAATTTAAGAAGTATGTTTACGTTGAAAACATCGCGTTTATTTTTAAGTCAAATCGGATACATTGATAAAATGTAATTTGCTAATCGAAAGTAGATATGTACTCATTATGAACTCATGATACTAAACAACTAAAACATTATCTTCAACGGTAAATTAAAATATATCTCGCATGAATCTGTTGCTGAGGCATTCATTTAAATTCCAAAATGTTCAAGTTATATTTCGATTTTCGATAACGTAGACGCCTAAGCTTTATTAAAGTCGTTACCCTCCTCATTAAATTACCTGTTTGTAGTAAGGCCACATCATGGTCAAAACTGTAGATATGCCAAAATAAGCCGCGAATATGATAATCAATGATATGACAATAGCGAGGGGGAATATCTCTTTGGGGATTTTTCGCTTCTTCTCCAGTGGTCGCCACCGCATCGAAACCCACAAAGCCGTAAAAACATTTGGCAGCTCCTGCCATAATTCCTGCGTAGCCAAACGGCAAAAATCCTCCACTACCTGCGTCTGCTTTGTACTCGGGTTCGATATCCGATGGTGAGATTTTCCAGTTATTAATATCGGCTGAGGAAAAAAACAGGATAATTAAACTTTACATAAAGGTACTGACTGTAGAAATCTATAGAGCGATTTATTCACTGTTGGCCAAAAGTATCGTCACCCTGTAAAAATCAGAAACCGACGATGTGGAGACCCCAAATTGTAAATATAAGCAGATGTTATCAAGATTAGAAAATAGACAAAGGACCCCGCAGGATCTTTATGGGAAATGGCTCTCGATCGAACTCTCGGAAACTTTGAATTTTGGTAGTAGAACAAAAGTCTCAATAGGTACTAATTTAAAAAAAAAATATTTTTCAAGATATATCCCTTTGAATTTAGATATTTCATCCATCTTGCAGTAGCGTGTACCTACTTTTTTTTAAGAGATAGGTGTCATAAAAAAGCATCCAGTAGAGTAAAGTCATGGCCAACTAGGAGTTCTTTTTTCATGAGAAAAATCAAGAAGTACTATTACCGATTTTTTTAGTAAATAATTGGCATCAGATTCTTTCTAAGGACTATCGTAAACTGGGTCGTACCAGTTTTCATTGGGTTTGGACCAAATTGAAATTGAAGATCAATTTTTTCAATCGATCATCAAAATGACATTAAACCATGCCATTTTAATACAATTTTAAATTGTAAATGCAACTAAAAACAGCAAACTTGTTGTTTGTAAACATTGGCGATACTATTTCGAAATTATCAGTAACTTATGTAACATTGTTCACTATTCTCTGTTTTGTTTGACGGTATATTTTTAAGAAAAAAAAACACACTGGTAAACACTAAACATGGTTTTTAAATACTGTTGGTTACAAATGATCTAAATATGGTTATCAAAAACAAATGAGACAATACATAAGTTATTATAGCTAGTTCTAAAAAAATCTAAACAAATAATAAGAATAAAAAGACCATGTAACAATACAAATTAATGAATTAATCAACAAATTTATGGAAGGTTTTTTCTTTACGTTATGAAAGCATTTGTTTTTGATAGCTGTATAAACAATTTGTAGTCGTTACCAATGTAATTTTTTCTTAAAAATAAATCATCAAATAAACTAGAGAATTGTGAAAAATGTGAGATTGCTGATAATTTCCAAATAGTAACGCCACTGTTTACAAAAAAGAAGTTTGCCGTTTTTAATGTATGTATATATGCATGTATATAGGGTGTGTCAGAATGACTTGTGTCGTGTGTTATGGCTTGTATAAAACAAGCCATCTCTGCAATACCACCCTTACATACCTTAAACTTTTGTTAAAGACACCTAGTATATTTTTTTGTCCTAATTTATACATCTCTTTATTCTCTATTGAATGTTTTTACAAATTGAAAATCGGTTCATAAATGATGGGGATATTCAAAATTATCTTTTAGTAACAGTACATTTTTAGTAAATATTTACATTTTGACATTATGTTTGGCAATTACCTACTACGCTTTTTTTTAAGTAAATTGTATTTATTACACCCAAAAAATAACTTAAAATATCTCTATTATTTATGGATCGTTTTTCCATTAAGAAAAAGTTGAATAGAGAATAAAAAGATATATATGGTTACCGCGGGTGGTATTTTTAATGATGACTAGACTAACACCACTCCTGCAATAAATTAACGTTGTTTTTTTGAACTCCCATACCTTTATTAGTATAGGAGTTATGGCTTGTATAAATAATTCTGAGGCGTATGTTTTATGTATACATGCATACATACAGACAAACATACAGACATACATATAGACGTAGAGTATCTATGCGCTACTGCGAAACGCACAAAAAGACCAACTTCAAAGACTTAAAAATGGGATTTTTTTAGGATTTTTTTAGATTTTTGTTCTACATGTCAAGGACTACCAAAATCCAAAGTTTCAGAGAATTTGACAGAGATTCATTTTCCATTAGGATCGTGCGGGGTCCTTTTGGGTGCATTCGCACTTCGTAGAGTCAAAAATGAGATGAAATACCATGTTAATAACCGTGCAGCAAACCACGTCTGTGTCAAGGTAGTATACGAAGTGAACATGTAGCGTCCATAGCTGGTGTTGTGGCTCCGACAGTTATCGTTATATGGAAATAAGAATGGGTGCAAAGAGTAAATTTGAATTCCAAGGCTGAAATAGCAAGCCACATCAAGGCTCCTCGTTATTTCTGCGACTAATAGAACAAATGGACATACGTGGCTTATGTGGAGTAATAAAGATCTGAGAAGCACGTTTTAGGTTGACATTAGTTTCACTCACGTTTGGCCACATGCATCTGATTTGTTACAATTTGATTTGACAATGTGAGAGAAGGAGATGTGTCCACAGGTACTATCCGTCGACAGTGGTCGACGATTGCACGGAACAAATTAGGAATTACAGATTGCACAGGAACAATCTAACTGAGGACAAAAGTGGATACGTGTGATGTATGCGTATGTGGAACAAATGCGTCTAGATCCACGATAGAAATACGCACGCATCCTAGTTTGTTGGCGATGTTTTGATACTGTGGTTGAGACCTCTCTCGGCATCTGCATTAACAGAGAAGTGTTTTGGTATGGGAGGGTATTTTGTATATGGCTCATCTTATTGGTACAGTGCTTTCAAAAAGTAGTGGATAAAATAGTCATAGATTTTTTTTTCGGAAATATCGCTAGGACACCTCAAAAGATACATATGAATTTGCATTTTTTTAAATAAATCTTAGGTAATTTTTTGGCCACTTGTGAAAAGTTATGATGCCATCGATTTTTTTTATTACAGGACTAGAAAAACTAGGTACCTTCTTTTTTCACATACGTAACGTAAATATCAATGTAGGTGACATAAGGGGATTTTTTAAGAAAATCGATTTTAAATGTTTAAAACAAGTTTAAATGTTAAAAACTTAATTTGCTAGAAATGAAAGAAACTTAAGAAAACTAACCATTCTTTAAATTATGCACCGTAAATATACTGAGGGCGTACAAGAAGCTCAAGAATGTTGTTGCAATATCAATTAAATTTAACGTTTTATTTTCATTCTCAAATACGGCAAATGCGCTAGTGATTATAAAGTATACTATCGGAAAAACAGATTCATACTAAATGAAGTACAAAACTGATGATTTCGAAAGTGGCCAAAAAAATCAAGACCGCTATCAAAGAGTGACAATCCATATGCATCTATTGACATGGCATCGTGACGATTTTATCCACAACTTTACGAAAGCAGTGTATAGGTACAGAGAGAAAGTAGACAGCGCGTCGCGTTATTTCATTGACACGATGCTACCACCAACTAATGGGTAACCTTATTCGACAACACACATCTGTTCTCTATCAATAGAATGGTGATTATTCTCATGTTGCAGAGAGTATATATTCTATTTCCATTTTAAATTGAAAATAAGTAGGAAAAAGCAAGGTTGTCAGATATATTTTCTAAAATTGCTAAGCTCACTATACAAGTATACTTCATACTTCAGTAAACTGTTAGTTCGTGACGTTCTTAGAAAGCTAGTTTGGAAATATTTAAAAAAAAATACATAGATATAAATTTATTAGTTAGCATTAAAATAAAGCGTTTAAAATTGCTGGAAAAAAATAATTATAAATTCAAACAAGTTGATGTATATTACTATACTTAAGAAAATTTTGAAGAGCCGGCAACGGCGGCTCAGGCGGCTGGCGGCACAGAGTAAACCACTGGCGGTAACACCGGTCAACGAGACTATTAGACTACTTTGCATTTAATACATTGCTAATACTTCTTCGGTCCACTGTGCCATAAAATTTTTACGACGTCGTTAAAATGATTTACGACATTTGGAATTCTGACTTGTTTAAGACGCCAGTGACGTGTATCTCAGCTAGGTTTATTAAAACAGACAATTTTTTGAGATTGTCTGGCTAAATGAGCATTATTGACAGTAAATTATATTACAAAATATTAAGAGATTTGTATGCAGGCTAATTTTAATCTATATTGATTTGAATGAACAAAATTATTTCACGATTTTCGAATTTATAAAAGATATATGCACGCCCATGGAATCATAGAGTTGCACCGCTTTTTTTGTTCCCCAGACGTATTTATCATTTTCAATTAAAAATAGAAGGACTATACTTTTTTTAGGTAGTACCATATCATATACCTTTGGCGTGCACTTTCTTTAGATTTAAGCCTCTAAAAGCATGATTAGAATATTATGGTTTTACTACACAAACCATACTCATTCCTAAACTATAGAGGTTATATGATTTTGGCCAACAGTACATTAATGTGAATTACCTTTTATAGCACCAGCTACAAGTACAATACATATTGTAGCTAGATTTAAAACAGTGAAGAGGTTGTTTAACGTTGATGATTCTTTGACCCCAAAGGAGAGGAGTGCTGAAAAATATTAAAAATTATAGAGTATAAGTAATAAAACGTACAGTATTAAAAAGCTTATGATTTATAACGCGGTTAAATAGTATTCTATTAGTATATCTTTTTATATTAGTCCAAATTCGTGGAAAACACACGTAGGTACCTAACAATTAAACCCTCTGGCAGTTCTACTTTATATATAACAATATATCAACTATGGCATTAATACCCATGAGATGTTTTACATTAACTTTACATGTTCAAGAAATTTAAAATTTCTTGAACATGTAAAATTGAGGCAATAATGATATTTTTTTTTGTGGTTGTTTTGTTTGGGTTTTTCTTGGTTTTTTTTGGTGGTCCGTTTGGTGGCGTCTAAAAAGTGTTACGCTAGTTTAGCAGTTTATTATATTCATCTAGAAACTTCTGTCTCTTCACCATTGGTTGATAAGTGTATTTTGTAAACTGTAAGACGGTCATATTTCACGTTTAACATATTTGTTAAACATGCTTTTCACGTATATTTCACTTTTTTTAGAATTGTTTATACAATTATCATAAAACATATACCTATTCCATCAAAAGTAGGGGTTTAGTTGCATACTTCTTCTAATGTATATTTTTGATTTCAGATATTGAATTACCCATATACATACATATAAGAGCTATGCGCATTATGTTTAGCACAACTGAAATGATTTTGTTTTTATTTAGTTTTTTATTATATTTTTTATTTTTTATTTATTTATTTTTTTTTTTTGGCTTGTACATATTATTAGGCTTGAATTGCTTAGGCTTTTAGAATCCCAAGTAAATAAAATGAAAAATACATTCACTCTGCGACTTAAGCTTCAAAAAACATCCACAGACGCGTGTCTATATATACAGCTACTTCATCAGTGTAGCTTTATAAAATTTAACACACAGTCAATATTTTCTAAACTTTAACAATCATGTGGTTAATGCTTATGAGAGTAAATTAAAGTTAATGTATAAATGATGAATTTTTGAACGACAAAAAAAATTATTAATAGGTCTAACAAGTAAAATATTTGTTGAGGTCTATTTTAATAAAAATTTATTCATTCGATGTTTCCCGAATAAGTTTGTAGTGAAAACTGAACCAACAGGTACATTCACTTATGTTCTGTTTATCTTCCTTCAAAGAGCGAAAATCAATAAGCGGAAAAAATGGAAAATCTCCAATAAAAAACGTTACATCAAAATTTTGACAAATAAGTCTGGAGATACGATAGGAAGCTCCAATAATATCTATGTTCAGACTTTGTAGATCTATTGATGAGTGATTGAATGATATTGATGATCTATTGACTGATATCAAGATTGTCATTAGCAAAAGTTTACGATATTTTGCATCGTTTGCTTGTTCACCCTGTAGATATGTATATGATGCACTTTATAATATTCTCTGGACTCTTTTCAGTAATACAAATTGGAAGGAAATGAACTTTCCATTATTACCAAGTACATCAAAATCAATCATTCTTTGAATTACAGCAGTTCAAAATAATTCCTAAAAATTTCATGAGCTGAACTTATTGACGAGGAATTTATTTCCATAAACGTACTCATCTCAAAATTTATATCACTATATTTTATATGTGTATAGAAGTTTTACTAAATGACTAATTTATGATAAATATAATCTTTATGACCTTTATGACTTAAATCACCAAAATGACCTTTACGACCAATATAACCATTACAGATATGCAGTCTTATAAAAGTCATATGGATAATAATATTATCCAGAAGTACATTTTAATACATAGATAAATAACCAATAAATTTTTCAAAACAATTTTTCGTGAAAACTATACCTCCGGTCCGCGGATGTGGAAATAACTCTATTGATTTCAACTCTTTGATCCCATAGAGACATTAATCCGTTGATCATGGGGAGCAAAATATCAAAAATTCAGCCACTTTCACCTAGGGGCAGTTCCAATAAGGATTGTGTGGGGTCCTTTGGATTGATGGCATTGAGTGATGAGGAAACATAAACTCGATCTTTTAATTGTCAGAAAAAAATCTCACACAGTGGGTTCTAATATGATCAAAGGCAATGGCGGATTTCGCAATTCTCCGCCCTATGCTGGCGCGCGGAAAATTTTGGACGGGGAAAAATATTTTTGCACGTCTCGCTCTAGTATCACCGCTTCCGCTCCCCCCCCCGTCAGTAATTGTTTTGCTCCTAGATTTGCCACCCCCTAAAAACTGGTCGCCCTACACTATAGCGTAGATGGCATATAGGGAAATCCAGCACTGCTCAAAGACCACAATCTTGAGTCTCCTTCTGACTCATCGTTGGAGAACTTCATTCGAAAAAGCTCGAACCATCCGGAGCAGTGGCACTATCTTGTTAGATTTTTGCCACTGCTCCGGATGGTTCATTATCAACAGATAATGAATTTCCATAGGGAAAAAAATATTATATGGCAGAATCAAGATAAAACAGTTTATATTAAATTTCAAGCATTTATGTTTGAAAATCAAAATTTCTCTCCTTATATTCAAGACAAAACATTAACGAAACAGTCTTCCAAATTTCGTCCAAGAACAAAATGGAATCGGAAAGACAGAAACAGTCGATTTTCTCAAAACTCACTTTTTTTCACATACGAGGTCTTTTCAAAAAGTATCGCGAATGTTGTGTTTTAATATTTATTGAAAATAAAAATTTATTGCCCCCCCAAAAAAAACACCCCGGGGGGGGTTATTTTTGGGCCCTCTTTTTCCCCCCCCCCCGGGGGGATCTTT
The DNA here is from genome assembly GCA_029963805.1 of Aromia moschata. NCBI lineage: Eukaryota > Metazoa > Arthropoda > Insecta > Coleoptera > Cerambycidae > Aromia > Aromia moschata. The sequence goes on along the minus strand of JAPWTK010000288.1, from coordinate 385,620 downwards.
GGCCCCCCCCCCCCCCGGGCCCCCCCTTCCCCCCCCCCGGGGGGGGGGGGGGGCCCCCCCGGCCCCGCTCTTTTGGGGGGGGGGAAAAGAAAAAGGGGGGGGGGGGGGGCGGGGGGGGACCGGGGGGGGGGGGGTTTTAGGGGGGGGTTTTTTTTGGCAAAAACGCGGGCCCCCAGGAATGAAAGGGGGGGGGGTTTTGAGGAAGGAAAAACCTTTTTTTTTTCCTCCCAAAAGGCGGGGGTTTCGGAGGGATTTTTTCGTATAGTGCGCACATAGCGGGGGGAATACTTTTTTTAATGGCCCTACCCCCGAATCAAAGGAAATTGTGATCAAAACCTTCACCTTCGACTTAACTTGGCGCGCTTTTTTCGGTCTTGGCTCATCCGGCAGTTTCCATTGGGATGATTGAGCTTTTGTTTCCACGCCATAACCATAAACCAATTATTCGTCACCAATTATGACCCTCTGGAGACAAATTTGCTTCGTCGCGGACCGAGTCTAACAGCTCCAGAGCAATGTTAACGCGATGCCGTTTTTGGTCGAAATTGAGCAATTTTGGCACGAATTTCGCGGCGACCCTCTCACGCATGGTCTGGAGCCGATATGTTAAGGTCCTCAGCAATTTCTCTAACGGTAATTCGACGATTGGCCAATACCATTTTCTTCGCTTTATCAATGTTTTCGTCTGTTGTTGACGTGCTCGGGATCCAGCACGCTCTTCGTCGTTCACATCTTCTTGGCCCTCCAAGAACATTTTGTACTACCGATAAACGTTGCTTTGGTCCAAGGTAGCTTCACCATATGACACAGTCAACATTGGGAATGCGTCCGCGCACTTAATTTTGTTTTTCACATAAAATTTGATACATATTCGTTGATCCATTTTTTGGAATAAGCAAAAACCGAGCAAAAGATGAGCCAAAACACGTCCAAGCAAAATAGCTGTCAAAAATTAACTAAACATTCAAAATGGCCGACCATGTCAGCATAAGTGAGGGACATGAGTACCAACATAATGCCACAAAGAAATCGAAAGTCGAATATACGTAGCCCGCGTAAATTCAAAATTCACGATACTTTTTGAACAGACCTCGTATACTGTTTTACCTTTGTAGGCAAGATTTCCTGTCGCTGTTTGTATTTATTCATTTTCATATTCTTCACAAACTTGGACTTTCAGTAATAAAATAATGTTAGTGACATTATTTATGACAAAATTATCTTGAATAAGATATAAGATACTGTTAAATTTCTTACAGGTTAAAAGTAACACCATTCCAAATGAAAGAAAATCCGGATATGGTGAAAGATAACTGATATCCATCGGCATCCATTCGGTTAGAGCAGTTCTAATCTTTTTATCGGCAAGCGCATCGATGTAGTTGCTCAAACCCCTCGCCACACTGGCTGTACCTAAAAACATAGAGAAACATTTACATATTGTCTGTGCAGAATACTTCCCAAATAGTTCCCAATAGAATACGTCCCAATTATAAAAAGAAAATATCTACTTCTGTCAAAGATTAAATTATGAAAACGTTATACGATTAAAGTAATTTTCTCAATCCCAAAGTAAAAATACTATTAGGATGTACAGCAAGCATTAATGCAATGCGTTGGTATGCTAAATATTTTTTTTTGTAATCGAGAGGTAAATAAAAGTACATATTTTTTGGGTTTTTACGAAATTTTTATTGTCACACGTATGTGAATTTCATAATCTATATAATCAAGATAATAATATACCTAATCAAGTTTGTATTTTTGAAATTTCAACTCTGCAGGTATAAAACAGGATCTTTGGGTCGGACGGCTACATACTCCTTAATCAAGAATTTTGCAAACTTTTGCAAAGTACCCACTAACATCTACCAAAAACAATTTCGATGTACATAATCTACAAAACAAATTATGTTACAATGCCACATCAGTAGGTAAACTTTTAGTTATTTGTATTCACGCAGAAGAATTAATAAATTAATTTTTGACTTCTAATGAATGTTTATAAAAAAATTCAGAAATTGAGATGAATCAAATCTACCATAAATATAGAAAATTCTATAATTGAGATTAAAAAAAGAACTATTTTGCCACACGCCTTAATAGCAAGCAGAATCAAAATGTTGAACATATCCAGAGAACTTTTCTACATGCAAAATAACTCTAGCTAGAGTATAAAAACTCTAAGAAAATTAATTGGCCTGTCAGTTGAGGCTTGTGAAATGGAAAATATATAAACAAAAACATCCAAGACCTAGATTTACAGTTAAAACAGTTTCAGGTCCCTCTGTCATTTACATAAAAACGTCTGCGTTGAATAAATAACAGGTTTAAATGATTCAATTTTTTTTGCTGGGTGATTAAGAGGATGCCACACATTTTTTTTATTGCACATTTTTATTAACAAAACAGGTTTAGTCTGCGGTATTTACCCAGTCACGTTCTAACCGAGTGTTTTTTACTGACGGCGGTTATAAGAACGAACGGTTGGATGTCCCAAACGATTCGAAAAACTAAACGTAGTTGTACAAAAAAAGAAACGTTTAATTGTAATATGACAAAATAGGAGTCAAAAAGAGTCACAACAAAACGTAACGCATATTTAAATGTAGTTATTTTAACAGTTAAAATGAAAAGATGTTATTCACATAAACCGTTCATTAATTTTTTTCCCACAACCCCCACAAGGTACGAATACATATAACAATTCAGCCACGCAAGGCGTTGACGGACGTCGGGCGCCGTGAAATACAGGGTGTCCCGAAATTAATGGAATACAGAGCAAGACTAAATTCCTTACATCAAAATAGTGCGTGTTCCGTCTTTATCAAATTTTAATTATTTACTCTCAAGTGTATGCAACCAACATTACTCACTGTTTTTTTCCCCTCACTCCCGCTCCAAAAAGGCACAGGACAGCAGTGTCAAGTAATTTTTAACTCAACTCTCTCGAAGACAAGACACGCGACTCTTTCCTCGTTAAAACCAGATATTTTAGCACTACTAAGTCAAGTGACTATTTTGGTTACCAAGTAAAGGACGCCGGCTGCAAGCAGAGAAGAAACCCCCAACTTGGGAACCCCTACAAGAAAAAACTGAAAAGTCACTCCCTCTGCAAGTCGATATAGCCAAACTTACATTAGTCCATTTGTGGATAATAAAAAAAATACAGGGCATTAAAGTTAAAATTTTGAATTCAAGATTATTAAAATTTTTAAAAAGTTTTTAAACAATCACTTTGAAAATTTGGATTCAGGGATTTTCTGAGATGTGGAAAACAAATCCGTACTTAACTTTGCTGTAGACGCTATTGGGCGCTACAAAATATACTTTTTGTTTGATAAAAAATGGTCATAACTTTTTTCTCAGTGTATGTACAAAAGTTTTAATAGAAAAATATTATTCTCTTATCTATTTTACACAAATAAGATATAACTGTAACTTTTTTTATTATCCACAAATGGATTAAGTTTGACTATATCGCATTATTTTGATGTAAGGAATCTAATCTTGCTCTGTGTCCCATTAATTTCGGGACACCCTGTATATAACCGAGTAATCTGTGCCAAACAAAACCTAGACGCATCTGATAAATTATGGCATGGCTGATTGAATGTCAGATTGACTTAAAGTTACAAAAAAAGTATTATTATTATTTTTTTATAATGGGTTGTGGGAAAAAATTTTGTACACTCGCTGGAAAGAGCACTAACATACTAACTGACGCCTTGTGCGTGAATTGTCACTTGTACTTTCAATGCTCGTTATATAATATACTACTGGGTAAAAGTGACCACAAGTCATGTCTGTTTACATCTAAATGCGGTAACTTGTTATTTAAACGAAATACTATTTCATGTTTCTTTTTTTAATTTCACGGGGAATTTTAACATACTTCTTTAATACAAAGCTATCCTAAAAACTAAAGGTAACTGAAATATTTAGAATTTTTCGAAAACTGTTAACAATAACCCCGCAAATATACTTAAAATCCAATATCTTTTTTACCATTAAATTTAATTTACACTACTAAACAAACTAAATGGAGATACAAACTTTAACAATGGCTTCTTTCTAACAATACGTTTTATAATTTCGTTCATTTACTATTTTCACTCCAATTCATTCATTTTTCATTCACATTCATTCATTTTTATGTACATGCATCTTCTTTATTAATAAGATCCGGGTTTCGGATTATATTACATTATTTATCAAAACAGTTACAGTTACTATGTCTGATATAGTCTGTCCCAAATTGGTTATGTGTGCATTGGTATCTTGATTATTGTTGGAGATTGTTAAATGGGGAAAGTTTTAAAGAATTTAATTACCTCTTCCACTTTTTTTTCAAATTCGATTTATCTGTAATCGTTTTCGAGATAATTCCAAAAAACTGAGAAAGTGCGTTTTAGAAAATGTCCCATATCTTTTTAATTACCGAACTGATGATATTTTAAAGAGTACATTTTACACGTTTTTAAGGCGCTTTCGCTGGTGTTGTCAAGATAATCAAAGTTATGTTATTTGTTTCTGAATTAACATCATTAACTCTAACGCCTAATATCTATGAAAAATCTAATTTGAAAAAAAGTCGATGAGGAAATAAAATCCTCTGAAACATCCTCCATTTAACCATATTTCTATCTCCAACAATAACCGAGATACCAGTGCATGCATAACCAATTTGGAGAGACTGTATATCTCAAGAACAATGTTTTTAGAATGACACCTGTTAATAATAGTGTTATAAAGTAAGCTATAATAAGCAATAGATACACATATATAGATTCCATGTAAAATAAAGAACACTATCAAAAATAATTAATTTTAAGGAGAATATGCATATAGAGCGTAGATCAAATGAAAATAAAGCTTTAATGAACTGTAAGTAAGTTACAGCAGTCTTTTTTTACAGAGACTAGATTTACCTTTCGACGCATTTCCACCATAAAATTAATATCTACAGTACACCAAGAATAGCTCTGCCCGCGAATTGCGCACAACGAACGTAGTACGAGGTAGAACGACCATACCCGATGGGAGATATATGAGATACCCACAAACAAACAGTAACAGACTACTTCATAGTGTTCTGCACCGTTCACGGCTACAGTTACAAAAGAAATGAGCACAATTTCAAGTATTGTTTACAGCGGGCAGGGGCAAAACTACTTTTGGTGCACTGTAACATTTTTGAATAATGAAGCAAATACTGATTATGAGTAATAGTACGTAAAATGAAAAAAAAAATAACAAATGGTAGTTAAGATAAAAAAAAGATAAATATTACTATAGGAACACTACAAGCTTATTATAAATTTTCTTAATTTGAGATTTTCAACTGAACATTTTTAGGTCTGATTAAGAAAATACTCCAATAATACATAATACTACATCATGAAATTAAAAAGTGAAAAATATAAATAAACAAAAATTATCAACAATGATTAGAGAAAATATCGGTAGGTACTATTGTTTATACACTGTAAACTGCTTAGGAAGGAATACGAAAACAATGTTAGGTTATCGTCCACCAATCTGATGTGTCCAGTAGACTCCATTATAAAATTAACACATATCTATATACTATCTATACAAACACTGTATGCTATATGTAAAAAAAAATAAAAAAAAACAAATGTTGTTCTGATACACTCGGAATCTGCATTGTATTCTGTGGCATTGAGTCAATTAAAAAGGTATCGTTCACGAGAAAAAACAAAGGTCAGCCAACTGATTACTCAGAGAAAATAAATGTCATGTGACCTAATAAGGAGATAATTGTACAGAATTCCCAGTGAAACCCCCTTTTCAAGATAACTAATAGTAACCTTTATTTAATTTCAACAGGAAGAATATTAAGTTTATTTTATTCACATATCGAAAGTGTAGTTGCAAGTAGGACTAACTCAGTTATGGAAAAAATACCTAATTATTTTGACGCAAAATAATCAAATCAGTTGATCAATGGCTCAAAAGCTATGACTAGAGAATCTGTTTAAAAAATGATGACTATTCGCTATGATAAAAGCAATGAAATCTGTTCTGTATCTATCTAAATATATAGATAACACAGCCACACAAAAAAATCGCTTCACACACGAAACTTTATGCGCCCTAGTTTTTTGGGGTCCTTGAATCCGAATCCGAGGTCGGTTTGTCGGTATCAAGTCGCGTTAAGGTCATTTCAAGGTCAAATCATTGGATTTCGAAAAAAATTTGAAAAAATTCGTAAACAGGTTTTTGAGGTCGCTGAATCCAAATCCGAGAGCGGTATTAGGTCGCGTTAAGGTCATTTCAAGGTCGAATGGTGGAAAACCTGACAAAAATATTCACCTGTTATTTCGCGCATAAGCAGAGGATTTATAAGATGTATAACATGTATACATCGCACTTGACGAGGCAGCAGGTAAATACTAATTTGCTGAAAAAATGCTTTACAGTAGATATACATTCTTATTTATTACATCATTCATTTATAAAATTTAAAAATGCACAAGGAATGACTTAAACATTTTTAAAAATGCTTAATTATATCAAAATACACTTTAAAAAGTTTACAAAGGAACGATTTCACAAAGAGGAGTAGATCTACCGTAAACAAATTTTTATGTTCAAGGTGGTCTCATAAAAGGTATTGCTGAAGCTACGAGAATAGCTGTATATTGAAATCGGACACTTTGTCCAAATAAGTTATTATCGACCAAATGTCTAGAAAAGCAAAATGGTTCAGGCAGGCAAAAAAATCCATATTTTGTAGCATATGAGAATAAAGTGAACATTAGCACTACAACACCCTCGATTACAAGATATGGATACGCTCGACAACGTGCATATCTCCTAAAATTAAATGTGTTTGATTTGAAAAAGAGACCAAGTTCACAACGTGAGAGTAACTTAACAATGTCGTAAGAGAGTTGGAAAACTCGCGAAATAACAGGTGAATATTTTTGTCAGGTTTTCCACCATTCGACCTTGAAATGACCTTAACGCGACCTGATACCGACAAACCAACCTCGGATTCGGATTCAGCGACCCCAAAAACTTGTGTACTAGGTTTTGTTAGTGGGAGCGGATTTTTTTTATGTGGCTGTGTAATCTATTTCTATGTATATCGCTGTATCTATAATTTTGTAATACATAGTTCTTACTAGTTGCAGTTAGGCACTTCTTGTATTATCAATTATTGCAAAAATGTCGCAAAATTGACATAATTTCTAGTTTTTATGTAGTTTGATTTATTTATTTTTACACCCTACTTAAAAGTCCAAGATCCGACCGCGTGATAACAGTCTTCATATAGAAATAGAATATGATGTGTCGGGAACTGAAGGTCCTGTAGACAAGGTGTTTCTAAATGAAGTAGCATAAATGACACCAGTGAATCTGGAAATCAAACTAAGTAAATTGAAGTAAATATACCATAGTCCAGTTTGCACCCCTGTTGACTGCAGAGTTCTAAATATTTCCTACCCCAACATAATTTTTTTAAGAATGCAAAATCATAGTAAGTTATTATTTGGCATTAGTACTTTCGAAAAAATGCCATATGGTCATTCTAGAACACCAATAAAATAAATCTGGGGCGAAAAAATGATCAAGTGATACCTCCTTTTGTCAAAACTATTAATAATAATTATTAGTAGTAATATTAATAATCGCGAATAATACATGAATAATAAAGAAATCGCGAAATATGAAAATTGGGCTGAAGCGCCTATGGAAACTGGAGAAGGTGGAGACATTAGTAATATCGGCAGAGGGAGTGATGACGACGATAGGTAAAACAACATAAGCGTTACGCTCCCTGGTGGTCACTCAACAAACTAACGGCTGGGCCATCGTTTATTCAAACGTCCATTTAAGTGTCATTGTATTTTGAAAATTTTCCGTTTGTATTACATATTTTATTACTTATTACATATTTATAGGGATCAACGCAACTGTAAAACTACAAGAAGTTTTAACATCAAATGCCGGAATCTCACATCAATTTGTAAATAACGCAAGATACTATGTAGACCACAGTTTCTAGTGGACAGAGCGTTGCCGCTCGAATGTCGACATTAAATTTATTGATATTTCCTGTAAGTGGCTGTTCTTGTGTACAATTTCTTTGTAAAAATGCTATACACCAATGAGTTTTATGTGCATACGTATGTACATACATTATTTTATGATGCGAAGTACAGCATCTTATAATTCTCAGGTTATAAACCGGCCACCCTCTAGTTCATGGTGCCAGTTCACGGTCATTTAACATTTAACAATGTTGTTAAATAACCAATTAGATTTAATACCATCGCCTCTTTTTGCCGCTGCTCTAGGCAATATAACGAGCATTGGCGGCTCGTGCTAAAAACATGTAGGGGTTGCAAATTGACACTTATGAAAAATACGGCCGGCGCTCTTAAAAATATTTATATACGCACTGTTTCAATTTTCTTGATAGTTATTGATAACAATGTTATAGTGTTATAATATCAAGCTGAGCTGCTATATTTACTTTTCCAAAAAAGCGTAAACTGCACGTTTTTCATACATTGTGCCAACACCACATGCTACTCGGTCGCTTAAATGTTCTAATCAATCTAATCCCATTTTTGTCCATAATAATTGTTCATCATCAAATAATAATCAGGGGCAAAAAAATAGAGCATTTTGAATTGAACAACTTTTTTTGCAAATCTTTTATTCAATATCTTTATGAAAATGAACTACCACAGAGTAAATGCTTCGCCGATAAATTGTAGCTTTTTTGTTTCTTACTTCTAACTTTGCGATTAATAAGAGTGTAAAAATAGGTATGTATATTATTATGCAATACAACTTACATACATACAGTGGTGGCCAATAAAATAAGAGTGCCAAACAAAGTTCACCACGATTCAATTAACTTCGTGAGTTCTTGATCAGATATGTAAAAATAAATTAATTCACTTCGTGTGCACACACCTTTAGGCTTCATTGCTGGAGTATTGTAAACCAATTTCATGTTTCTTATTTCCGAACACAAAAACTTGTTTACTGTTTGAGCCAAATTCCACTGGACAAAAAAATAAGAGTGTTTTTCTTTTATGCCCATTGCTATTCGCATGACAATTTCGTGAAGAATACAGTAAAGATTAGACAATTTCACACATGGTACTCGAGAGCTATAGTGAATAATGGGTCGCGCAAAGCATTGCATACCTGAAGAAAAGCATTTAATCTTACAATTAAGAAGTCAAAACAAGACATACGCTTTCATTGCTAACGCACTGAAACGATCACCATGTGTTATTGCAAAGGTTTTAAAAGAACAAAATGTAATAGAAAAAGCACCAGAAAGGAGAGGCCGTCCGAGAAAAACAACACGAAAACTTGATAATCGTATAGCACGTGAAGTTGGTAAAGATCCCTTACCCTTAAAGAGTCACCAGAACAGTTCCATTCCTAAGTAAGAGAAATATACAGCAAAGATTGAAATTTGCTCGAGACAATTGTAACCCAAACTATCAACGAAATTGGCACAACATTCTTTTCAGTGATGAAACAAAAATAAATATCTTTGGATCAGATGGAAGATTGTATGTACGAAAACATAAGAATGAGGAATTAAACCCAAGAAGTTGGTACAGTTAAACATGGCGGAAGAAATGTTAGTGTGGGACTGCTTTTCTTATAATGGAGTGGGCCCTATACCCTATGCGGAAGATAATATGCCGTTAAGATGGGTGTACCAGCAAGATAATGACCCCAAATATACGGTACGCACAGTTAAGCAGTGGTTTACAAGCAATCAAATATCAGTTTTAGACTGGCCCTCGCAGTCACCAGACTTAAATCCTATTGAGAATCTTTGGAAAGAGTTAAAAACCCGAACTGCTTGTAAAAAATCGGCAAACAAAAATATGCTGTGGGAAGAAGTTAAGAAAGCATGGTATTCCATCCCTGTAGAAACTTGCAGAAAATTGATCGAATCTGTGCCAAGGAGATGCGAAGCTGTTCTTAAAAACAAAGGCCATTCTACAAAGTACTCATGTAGTAATAATGTAGTAATAATATTATCAGGATTTGTAATAGTAATTTTTATTCGCGGCTTTCTTTGTAGAATACAGTGGAGCATCGATTATCCGAACCTCAGTTATCCGAACGACCGGTTAACCAAACCTCAAATTCCAACCGCCCCCCTCTTCTAATCCACGAGTGGCCTACGTTACCAACGTCACATCGTCAGTGCAAGCAGGCGTTGTGCAGTGGTTGTTCTCTTTTCTTTTTGGTACACATTGAAGTGTAAAATAAATTTGTGTGTTGTATTAATGTTTGTTTGTTTGTTTATTTAATTGTCTATGCACATACATATTATGTACCTACACCCCATATAGTTTTTTTTTAAATTATCGGTTATCCGAAATATCAGTTATCCGAACCACCCTGGTTCCCAATTAGTTCGGATAATCGATGCTCCACTGTACTCTTATTTTTTTGTGCATGTTTAATATCCATTGGAATTGATTATGTATTTATATAAATAAATAACTTGAATAAAATCACTTCACTTTAATTTTTTGGCCACTACTGTATATGCACCGGGTTTTTTTCTTGCGGTTTGGCACCCCTTTAAAAGTTTATTTCTTGACAAAAAAAAAAGATACCTAAAAACAAAAGTGGCCAGATTTTTTAATGAAAATGTTTAACATGTTAACATCAAACAGACGAATGGAACACCCCATAAATTGTCACATTTTTTTAAATCAACTTAATTCACATTCCAAAAATACATACATATGTATATGCAGGGTGTCTCATAATTATGTTTAAACTTAAAGAGTGTGTTGTACAGGTTATTTTAAAGGTGGTCTTTAATATAAACTTTTTCGAATAGAGCCCTCCCTACAAAGTTATTCCCACATAAAAGGCAAGCCAAAAATATATGTTTAATCTTTTATTTCAATAACGGAATAACTTGAATTGAAATTTGAAATTTAGTATGTGTCTTTTATTAACAGGAGGACATCTTGGGGTAAAATTAGTATTTTCCTTCTGCACCCATATTGGGTTGAAGTAAGCAACCCCTATTGATTTTTATGTCATGTCATAACTTTCTTGTGGGTTAATTTTTAACACTACAAAAATATGCACGATATAACATAGTTCTTTTGAAAACTGTTTTACCTCTTTCCGATATTTCGAATATGTAATGGTTATCAAGAAAAACGTTAATCTCATTTTATTGCACTATTTAAATTGTGAATATATGTACATTAGTAAACACACACAGTATGCTTGTGTCTTGTGTCACTTTAATGTTTTCTTATAATTGCACTTTACAAAGTATTTGGCATTTGTCCAATGCAAGTTAATGAATATTCTGTTACTTCATTTATTTTTCTGTGCTTTGATACGTTGCATATTAAGAAAAGAAAGATCCAAAAGTATTTAAAAGAACTATATCGTGTATATTTTTGTAATTCAAAATCAACCAAAAAATATGACACAAAATCTAGGGGTTTCTTCCCCTAAAAATAAAAATGTAAGAGTCCTTTTGTAGTAGGACAACCAAATTATTCGTATTGCAAAATTAAAAAATTTTTGCTCCTTTATTAAGACCCCCTTTAAAATCATCTGTAGAACACATATTTAAATTTAACAATTAAGAAATAATAGAAATCGATTTTATTTTCAAGAGGAACACTGAGACATTCATCCTGGGTGTACATTTATTACTAAAACAACAACTAAACTTTTTTTTGAATATATAAATATATTAGGAATGAAGAGAAGTTTTTACACCTCCATTTATATTTTAAGGGTACCATCTACCCCTCCCAGGGGGGGTTGAACCTGCAAATATTCTTTAAAGTGTCCCCATCAAAATAAAATTTTCTTTATTTTATTAGTGGAAGGGCATTATTAAAGGTGGTTTTCCAAGACACGTTTGAGTATTATTAAATATATTTAGACGGAATTATATAATAATTCCGTCTAGTTAGCCATGTGTAGCGAATCGACATAAAAAAAATCCTACAACTTTTGTCTTTATCTTCTTTTTCTGTCAAGAAATAAACTTTTTAAAGGGGTGGTAAATTATAAGAAAACCCTGTATGTATGTATATGATTTGTGGGACATCCGATATAGCAAAACATACGACAACAACAATACAATTCAATTGTTACTGGTGAAGTAATGGATTTAAACTATGATTGATAATCTTATAAAATCGGCGGAACTTTACCTACCTATGACGTACTCCAAAATAAGATTCCATCCAATAACGAAGGCGATAAACTCCCCCACGGTGACGTAACTGTAAACGTATGCCGAACCGGCTTTTGGTACCCTTGAAGCGAATTCTGCGTAACATAAACCTGCAAAAAGTGTATGTATTAAAAAAACAGATTTAACAGCAGATTTCATTTATTACAAAACGTGATTATAAGCACACAAATCAAGACTCTAATAAAAACCTGCAAAATTAGGAGCCTTGAAATTTATTTGATATCAGACAGTATTTTCTCATCCATTTTACACTGAATTCAAATTTTGAAGCAATTTTTTGTGTCCTTTAAATTACCATAAATTCTATCCCAAAAGTGCAAACACTAACTACTCGGAATTCTTACCAGTTTTTTCAAAAGTTTTTTTTTAATAGGTAAAAGTTACGTAATTTTTTCCGGAAGGATATAAAATAATGAGGGAATAGACAAGGCCACCCGCTTCTCGCCCAGGGGTCTGTCAGGGCATTGTAGTTTTCTAGACATACAATACTTGACCACGGGTAAGATAGGTTTAAAACAAACAGAAGGGTAAATACAAAGGTTGTAATAAATTTGAGGAAGATTAGGTACATTATTAAATATCTATTTTGATAGTTACGTAGGTATACGTAGTTACCTTCAATGTACAGGGGTCGTTTTATAAATGAATAATGAAGACATTTAATAACTTCCATCCCAGGCCTACTGATATATTTTTAGTGGTTCAAAAATACATATAAAAAGTACATATAACAATTTTCGTAAAAAAATAATATTTACAAAAATATATTTTCTGTATCTAATTAACAAAAATGCAGTTTATTTTATTAATACTACCTATATTACACCATCACGTTTAGACAAGGTGTAAACTTTTCGATGGAATCGCATTGATAACTTCTAAACCATAAGAAATACGAGGTCGTTTAAATGATAGAAGAGCTGCACATTTTATATCTCACGAAGATGATGCTTTCAGATAAGGAAAATATTTAGCAGTTTAGGAAAAATCTTTAAAAACATTGAAAAAGGCCATTATGAAATTTTAGAATTTTAATTTATTATACTATAAATAAGATAATATAGACATCCAAAAAAAAACGTCATCAACTCTGGCTATGAACGAGAGAGATGGAAATAGCGGTCATGTCTAAGCTTTTCGGTTATGTCAAACTTTTGACAATACGTCACAATTTTAAAATAAACAATCTTATATATTTTAAAATTATAAAAATAAATTATTTATAATATATTTAATAATTAAAATTAATATTTTAATTATTTAAATTTTCACACCTTACGAACCCGTAGTGAACAAAGCGTTACAGTGAATATACTGATATTCACTGTAAATTCAGTATATAGTATAAGAAATGTATAATACTTAAAGTTACAAAATAAATTGATTTTCCGGGTGGAAAAATAAAGTTGTTTTGTGAACACGTTTATGCATTCTACAATACATATATAGGTGTAGTTCCAAAATGCTTGTAAATTAAATAAATCATATTTATTTATAAATTAATTATATTATTTTATTTATTTTGTATATATTTCAAAATCGGAGTATGTTGTTTACACTAATTTTGAAAAAATATTTAAAAAATATATATGGCACATATTTTGACAGAAGTTTTTTAATAAATAATGTTTTTACAATACTTTGATAATACACACAAACATACATGGGCGTTTAAAAAAAATTGTAATATTTTTTAAACTGCCGGAGGCGCCGGTAATAAATATTATTAAAAATTATGGTGGTGCTTTATTTATGGTTTAATAATTTGGAATTATAGGACGAAAGATTTAACAGAGATACCACGGATCACAAGCGAAAAAACTGACGGTTAGTGACAGACAAAACGTCCAGTTTTTTTTATAAAGTAGAATAGTTCCAGCAATAACTGCCAATAATAGTTAGAATAATCATAACTGGTAATAATTAGTCAAGAGATATGATCAAGCCTTCTTGAATATGATATGAATGATATTTCTAAAAATGAACAATTTAATGCTTAATATTGAGGATTTATTTTTTAGTAAATATTGACGGTTCACATATTCTTTCATATTCATAAAATTTTCATATTTCACACAGTGGCGGCTGGTGATAAAGGGGCACAAGGCACGTGCCTAGCCCAAATTTCAATAGAAAATATTTCTTTTGTGTTAATTTACTATAAATTACTTTTACAATAATATTAATTAATTGTATACGACAAACTATTCATATTCTAATTATTATTCCTTTTATACCACAAATAATGATTTTTATCACATGTATATGACAGACTATCGATCGAGCACTGAGCCACCGTAGTCTGAATTCTCGCATTTCGCGCGCGTGGGCGATGGCACACAGTTTCCCAGCCCTCGTTTTTAATCGGGCTTTTTCGGTGACTGGTAATGTTTGGAGACGATTGCAACAGACCGACGTCGTTAAATCGTTCGAAAATCAGCTGAACGGGTCACACTTGTTGAGTGACCTTTTTTAGTGATTGTTTATTTTCTTCGCTGAGAAGTGTGTTTTTACAGTTTTTGATTGTGAAACGTTTCAAAATGAATTCGGTGGACTTTTTATTGACTAATAAAGATATTACATCCGAGATCAGAACGGAAATTAAACGGTTAGGAAGGCCGATAACCGATTTGATTATTTCCAAAACAGATGTAGGAAAATCGCGAAATTATTCACGAAATTTTAATAGTAGTGTCTACGACAGATTTAAGTGGTTATGTGTCCTAAAACAAACAAACTGATTTGTTTTATTTGTTTAGTGATGGGTGGCAACCGAAGTGCATGGACTCAAGAAGGGGTGAGTGATTTAAAACATTTAAATGAACGTGCTAAGAAACATGCTAGCTACAATGAAAAATATTTACATAACATCTTAGATTTTAGTGTGTTGGGAAAGGCAAAGACATAAGGCAACAGCTTGATAGTGCTTATCGTGAAAATATAAGACGTCACAATGAAAATGTGGATAAAAACAGACATATTTTAAACCAAATACTTAATTAATTGTATTAAATTTTGTGAAACAAATCCGGGACTTTAATGAAAAGGCGATTAAAATTTTTGTGAACAATAAGGACAGGCGAGCTGATTTCCTCTACAAATAACCGTAAGATACCTGTATCAAATTTTTTTCACATATTGCCACCCATTATTTTAATATATATAAGCCCTCAATATTCGTGACTAAATATTATTTCAAAAAGCTACCAAATCCCAAAAATTATTCTTGTGAAAGTCTATATTTTTTGTATAAAAGAATTTTTTCATTGAAATTCTGAAATCCTACTGACACACCCTGTGCCCACCCATGTAACACACCCACGAGCCGCCACTGATTTCACATATGGAAATGGAAAATGGATAAAAATATTAAATTGGTAGATAATATTAAGACATTACTTTAGAGTTTATTTTGTTCTAAATTCTAGAAAACAATCATTTGCAGTTTAGAATTTTTGTAATTCGTTTCTCTTTATTAGTCCAAGCTGATTCTGAATATCATCTGGGTTTTATCACTGAAACAACTGTAAAATAACAAAAACGAATTCAACGCATGACGCAATTCAGAAAAACAGCTGACATCCGGTTTAAAAAAGTCCACCTTGGGAGAAACTAACCTGGCCCTAATTGGATACATTTTTTATTAAACAAATTTAGTAATAAATTATAAATTTACAGTTAATTTGGAGTTACTTCAATGTTTTGCGAGGTTCACACCTGCTAGTAAGCGTAGAAAACCTGACTAAAATCGCATTACCATATCTGAAGAACATTGTTGTGGCAACTTGCCCATACATACATATCTGGTCAAGTAACCACTATAACGCGTGTCAATAACTATACACATATGCCTACGTGGTTACATAAACCTGTGTTATTGAACTTTGTTTGCTATGACATCATAGAGCATTATTAGTGAAACACGATTATCTACGCGAAATTATTGGCGATAATTTATTTGGGCGTATATTATAGGATAATTACTGAGTATACATAGATCTAATACGTATCTATTAACATAATTGGTAGGTAATATCCGTTAAAACTATCCAGGACAAAACTATACAAGTATATTTAATAATCTCATTAAGCCGCAGAAACAGTTATTCTAAAATATTTTTTCCAACTTTATCTATCTGGTATTTGCTAAAAGCTTTAGCCAATCATTAGCGATAAGAACTTCAGTACATTACACATTCAGTACATTACATGCATATTTAGTTTTGAAGCAGTTATCGGTATATACATTTTTAAACATACAATTTTACTAGGCAAAAGAGAATGTACATGATATTATGAGAATATTACTTCCACATTCACATAGTGAGTGGAAGTAGATTTACATACATAATATACAAATAGTGTATATACGAGTACATGAACATTTTTCTTACATTGAACTAAAACATTGTTTTGCTTCAATAGGCTTAAAATCTTTTGAAATGTCATTATTTTGAGTTTAAGCAAAAAACAAAATATGTCTGTCTGCCTGTTAATCTTTTTTTTTTGTACACGACAACTGCGAAAACGCTTTGAGATATCAACTTATAATTAAAATTTAGAACACTTATCACGAGATCAGGCACTGATTAGATTTTGAGTTTAATCGGTCATTGCTTTGGGGGATAATTGAAGTTAATACACGTCTTTATCTACAGATAAATTGCAAAATAAAATAAATGCATTTTAACTTTGATACGCATGTAAAACATCACAGAGTATGCAAAGCATGGGGTTTTTAGCTTAATGAGTTGGGGTTGAAGGGGTCAAATGAAGATAAGTATCCAAAATAGTTCAATTAAGATCTTCAACATAAATTTCAGTTATTACACAGTGGACAGACCTCTAAAAATTCTTTCCCTTCTTCGGTCATCCCTTTGGGGGTATGAGGGTAACTAAAAATAAAATGGTAGAGAACTATTTAAAATTTGTAAAAACGTATACGAGTATGTATGGTCAAGCCAAATCATAAATCTATTTTCATTTTTCTGGTATTATTAGCTATTCCATGGGAGGGGGAAGGGGTTGTATTTCAATATCGTTGTATAGGTTTTTGTGGTACAGAAATTAAAATATCGCTTTAATAAGCCTTTTACTACTACTATATCCATTTCCAGCACAAAAATTAAACCTGTTGACATAGGTTATAGAAATCACTAGGTCATAAAAGTTATACAGGCCACAAATGTCAAAAATATCATATTAATAATGTAGGTCATACAGGTCATAAAGGTCACATAGGTCCTAAAGGTCACTAAATTCATACAGGTCGTAAGATCACATTAGTAATAAACGCCATATTGGTTATAGAGAACATTCGTGTCATAAAGGGCATGCCTTTCATAAACCTTTGCTACTTTTTGCGTATGAAAAATTTTTTAGTATGTATCTAATCACTTGCTCCACAGCAATATACCTACATGTTAATAAACTATCTATTTACTTATACTAACTTTAAAAAACAGTTACAGACAACCCTTGATCTTTTTTAAAATAACTTTTTAAAATCTGTGCAGTTATTTCCTATACAGTAGGAGTTACGGTACAGGTATGTCAAGATTAGTTGAATTTATCTACGCACAACGCAGGTACAACCCTGCGTACATATGAAAGTATAACCCAGGACCTAGTAAAGTTCAGAGTGTAAATTTATATTTATTGAATAAAATAAAGGTATTGTGCACTACAATAGCGGTACACAGTTTACACAAACAGAGATATATTAACCATTATTGACCTGAATATAAAATTTTGTACAAA
The DNA here is from genome assembly GCA_029963805.1 of Aromia moschata. Classification (NCBI taxonomy): domain Eukaryota; kingdom Metazoa; phylum Arthropoda; class Insecta; order Coleoptera; family Cerambycidae; genus Aromia; species Aromia moschata. The sequence continues at coordinate 367,595 of JAPWTK010000288.1, read as the reverse complement.
ATAAATATCTATAAGCATAGGTACTATTTTTGACTATATTTTGATATTTTGTTAAGGAAAAAGAAGTCATATTATTATACGAGTATACAAACACGTATATCTCAATGAATTACTTTCACATTCAGACAGTGAACTGGAAGTATAGTACCCATGAATTTTAAAATAAGAGCACGTAACATTTTGCAGTAAGGAACGCAATTATATATGTATGTATTTTGTAATTAAGACTGACGCTAGAACGACATAAACTGCTCATGATGAGTTGACGTTTCAGGGTCATCCCGCGACTATCAGAAGTATGTTGTACATAAAAACCAGAGAGTGTAATACAATAAGTAATAATAATATCCGCAATAACCACACAAACACGGACAAAAAATTATGGTCAGCCACGCGAAACATATTATATAATCGTATTATTAGAGTCTTGGTGTTCAAACTTATAAACATCTTATAATAATGACATAAGAAAATGAGGGAATGATGGTTTGACGTACGTAGCATTAACTTAAATTATAATTAACTTAAAATGAATGTTTAAATATGAGTTAGATTAATTTTATTTTTGCAACATCTAATGAACTAAAACTGAACAACAATTTTTACGACAAAAAAAATGTTTTTTTTTTAATGAAACAAGTAGATAACTAATTAAACAGATATTATCAACCAACAACCAACACCTTATGTATGGTAATAATTAATTAATATTTAACGATTATTTATCGGCAGCAAAATTTATACATTAGTCCTATACCGGATGACATAGGATCATGGTATATCCATGGTTTTTTGTTTATTCAAATTTTCAGCATCTTATTTTCATAGCCAATGTCAACGTTTGACATATAATTGACATTTATATAACTTCCGGTTTCACCAGAAGTGATATCAACTTACAATTCTCAAATGAGATACCATATACATATATTATTACATACTTGGAAATTTCACAATTTTCTAAATTCAATGAATCTAAAAATGTGGCCTTTTATACACTCAAATACGTGTATATGTTAAATCGTTTTCTAATTTACAATTTAAATGTGCCATGATCATTTCATTCCTCTCTAATAATCCTAATGATCCATTGTGAGGAACAATTAAAATAATGTCGAAAAACTTAAGATTTTTTTTGGAAAATGCTTCCTAAGGGAGGTACAACCCATCAGAAGTGTGCCCTTGAAGACAAGTTTTCCTAAAGGTCAAGACAAAGGTCAAGTCTGAAGACAAGTTTTCCAACCGGGTGTGTTAAACGCTTAGGGGTTGGGGGTGAATCTAACTCCAAGCTTCTTGTCTATAATTTTTTACTACTTCTGACAGTGTATTATGAAATTTTAGATATTTTAGCAACAAATAATACTCTTATCTAATTTTAATACGACGATTTCCTTACATAATTCTACTCTCTGAAATATGTGAAATTAATATTCTATTTGTAAAATCAGAAAACATTAGTCACAGAACATAGTCTACTCAAAACATTTTTGAGTAGACTACGACATATAATTGAACTTTCATATTTATCCATATTTTTTACCGATACTATATCTTCACTCCACTATGAAGATGTAGAAGTAATAAAATATCGAAATATAATCATGTAAAATACCATGTAACTCCCTTAGGAAGCATTTTACAAAATAATTTAGTTTAAATATTTTCAACATTATTTTGCTTGTTCTATATGTCGCCTATATTTTGACCACTTTAGAAACACCTTGTATAAAAATTGAATCTAAAAGTGATGCAATCTACTTCATACATGTGTTAGAATAGGTAAATTCGTGTCACACAAGTAAAGTGATGGTAACTACCATGGTAGTGGTAGTTTCTAATGGTAGCTACCACTATATCAATGTAGAGGTTATTTGGAAACAAAATAAAAAAGTGTCTTGGTTCTCGAGATATCGCCACTTTTGTAAAATATATGAAAAATGGCTTCTCTACGTCAATATTTTTGTGCCACGACAAATGTTTCTTTGAGCCGTGAAATTTTAAAGCCGTGACAAAAAAATATGGTCACAATTACAAAAATTGAATTACAAAAATAACTTATGGAAGCGATTTTTCACCAATGTCATATGAAAGAAATGACCACATCTCGAGAACTAAGACACTTTCATCCATATTTTTTGTCACGTATCCAGTCAGGACCTGGTCTGTAACACCCTTTTGTATAAATACACCTTTTTTATAAAGACGCCCTGTATAAATTTCATATGTATTACAAAAGGACAATGTTAAAACTCGATCAATTTCTGCCCCACTCTGGAACTATCTGTAACTGTTTTAAGTAATTCCAATAGACTTGTATTTGATAGAAATACACTTTTAAGGCTGGTATTCTGCGGGGAAAATCGTTCAGATGGCAAAATCCGCGTAATATAGGGTAAAACTTGTTGAGCCTCTACGTGGATTCTTTTGAATCTATAATATATCAACTTCGGAACTTTTTGTACCAATGTTAAATGACTCCAATAGGCTTGTATTTGATGTAAAGACATGTATAAAGCCGAACTAACCGGCATTTCCCCGAAGAAAATGTTCCAATTATAAATACATGCGTAATATCGTATGTATGTAACTTGTTTACTTCGTAAAATAGACCTCGTCATTGATTGCTTTAAGTCCCCTATGATAACTGGTTCCATTATATTTGAATTACTAAAAAAAAAAAAAACATTGAAATCCGGCATTTGCTTTCAATCTAATGTGCCTTTTCATGTGGATTCAACATTGTGCATTGTGTATTTTCAACATACACCACAAGTTGACAATTGTTATCGCTGTGGATATTTTTTGTGCGTCTTTTAAATATATTTTCTGTTTGTTTCCGTTTTTTTTGTTCTGGTTTTTTTATCTTCTTAATTCTTTTTATCTTGTCATTCCCTTGTATTATCCACAGCGATAACAATTGTCAACTTGTGGTGTATGTTGAAAATACACAATGCACAATGTTGAATGCACATGAAAAGGCACATTAGATTGAAAGCAAATGCCGGATTTCAATGTTTTTTTTTTTTCAGTAATTCAAATATAATGGAACGAGTTACCATAGCTGGATAAGAGGAGACGCAAAGCAATCAATGGCGAAGTCTATTTTACGAAGTAAACAAGTTACATAGATACGATATTACGCAATTATGTATTTATAATTTGAACATTTATTTTCTTCGGGAAAATGCCGGTTAGTGCGGCTTTATACATGTCTTTACATCAAATACAAGCCTATTGGAGTCATTCAACATTGGTACAAAAAGTTTCGAAGTTGATATAGAACATGGATCGATTCAAAAGAATCTACGTGGAGGCTCAACAAATTTTAACCTATATTACGCGGATATTGCCATCTGAACGATTTTCCCCGCAGGATACCAGCCTTAAAAGTGTATTTCTCTCAAATACAAGTCTATTGGAATTACTTAAAACAGCTACTGAAAGTTCCAGAGTGGGGCAGAAATTGATCGATTTCTAACATTGTCCTTTGATATTTGCTATAAATATAAGATGCTGATATTTTGAAAACTTTGGCTTAATAAATATGGAAAAAACAAATCGATGTTGACCAATCTGATACAAAAAGTTACCCACCTGAAACTGCCGATGCTACTGCGGCCACCAGAAAAGACAAGCACACCGCAGGTCCGGCGACCGTCTTGGCCACCGCTCCAGCTAGGACGTAGACGCCAAGCCCTAAAGTTGCTCCGACCCCCAGGGCCGTCAAGTCAGTTAAAGTTAGCACCCTGGCCAGCTGGCTGCCGCTACTATCATCGTCATTCTTTTTTTCCGCGTCAAAGCTTGAACATATTTTACCGCCATCTGAAAAAAAGAATCGAAAATCAATTTAGAGTGCTCGAATACAAACAGATGGTTGTTTGTCTAAAAAAGTTCATTTTGCACATTTTCACCTGGAAAATTAATTTCAAGGCCGACTTTAATTTTACTTTATTATAAAATGTCATTCCAGGGCCGGTTTTTACGCGACTGCAATACTGTTATATGTGCCACATTAATAAATTACATCGTCATTTCCTGTACATATGCACATAGTACCTGCCATGTTGTACGTCCCAAATTACGGCACATGTTAATGCGATAGTTATTTACACTTCCTGTTAGTATTAGTTAAACTGAGTTGGTCGATGCACCATTCGTGTGCACGAAACGTCGAATAAGTTTGTTAAAATGTCGGGACAGCGTCCGTAGCGTTTGCGGTGGAGCGTTGGATAAACAATTTTCCGGAACTGACCTTTAATAGCAATGAACTTCGTTGTACCGTTTGTGACAGTGTACTGACGTGGAACGGAAACACAATTGTTTTGCAGCATATTGCTACAAAATTTGTCCAGAACGCTGTGAGTGGAATGTACACGAAGTTAGTCTGCATGCAGAAAAAACTCTTATACGATTATACATAGCACCACTCTGTGAGGACATAAAAAAATATCGTCTCGGAATTGTACGATAAACCTATAAAGCTTAGAATTGACGAAATGACGGATGCTAAAGGACAGAACATAGCTAACGTAGTGGTTGGGAGACTGGATGAGGCAAAAGCCATGGAAGGGCTTTTGATGGATTCAAGGGTGTTGGAAAGCACAAATGCGGAATATTTAGTGAGTGTGTGAGTAGCATACAGTCACTATGGGTGGAGGAGAAATTTGATGTAAATAAACGTCATGTATTGCTGCTACTACTGATGCGGCAGTCTACATGAAGGCTGCTGACCGGCGCTTAAAAACGCTTGTTGAACACTCTTTTTCATATGTATAGAACGGTTATTGATAATTTATGGAAACTCGAGTGACAGTACGGATACGTTATAATGTCGGTTACCGTGAGTATGAAAGTTCTGTGTCTTGTGGCTATGTTTTCTTTGCCGATTAGTTGGGCTACAACAATCACCATCACATATATAACGTAGCGTTGTTGATAGAGGTATCCTGGAGCCGCCTCAGATAAAGTACGCATATATTGTTAACATCCGAACTCTACTCATCACTCAATAAAAAGGGTATTTTGAAATTCTGCTCTCACAATGCTGAACATGCCCAGGGTAATATTCGAACAAACATCTCTAGTTCTATTAATTAGCTCCTCAATTTTCGGTTGTGTAAATATTTAGAACGTGACGTAACCTCCCAGAAAAAAGTCCAAGGGTGATATATCGGATTATCGAGCGTGTTATTCAAAAGGCCCACGTTTACCGATGTATCTGTCGATATAAGTATCATCCAACCACACTGTGACTGTGAATGTCCACTTGAAACTCATTCGGATTTGATTGGATTACAAAGTTAATCCTAAACTGGAGCATATCCAAATACAAAGAACCGGCTAAATTTCCATATAGACATAAATAATAAATTTGATAACAAGACTAGAAGTAATCAATACTCACTTTACCAAGGGTACTATAATAATTATAATTCTTCACTATATGTAAGATTTCATTTTTAAAAAAGTTTAAAGAGCATCCCAGTTTTTATTCATAAATACATTTTTTATTCATAAAGACATTTGTCAGGTTCACAAAATAGCATCTGATCTGACAAAATAGCATCGGTCGTGTCAACAACCTCCTTAAAATGACTGTTAAAGAGAAATTTTCTTTAGCGCATCATCAGACATCAAAGGAATGAAGTTTCTGAATGGAAAAATCGTTAATAAACTTGAACGAGGCCAACAACAACATATAATAAATATGTAATATTTTAGGATAGTACTGCTTATAGAGAGTGTGTCATAATTTAGATATTTTTGTCTTTTCCTAGTTGAGTATAATACGAGGTGTGTAAATTAAGTAATGAGTTCATGAGAATTACAAATCAGGATTGTCTCGTTCAAAATAACTTCCTTGGGAAACCACACAGTGTTGGAGACAGTTCCTCCATTCCTCATAGCAGTGCTGGAACTCATATATTGGAATTATATATTCAGCTGATCAGTTATAGCCGATTTAATGTTTTCTATGGTCCAAAAATTACGTCCCTTGAGGTGATTTTTCAATCTCAGGAAGAGAAAAAAGTCACAAGGACTCAAGTCAGGCGAATAAGGAGGCTGAGGAGCCACAGGAATGTTTTTACTGGCTAAAAACTCGTTTACTGAAATGGCTGTGTGACAAGGCGCACTGTCTTGATGCAACATCCAGTTGTTCTTGATGTTTGGTTTCACACGTATGACCCTTTTTTCAAAGTTTTTTCAAGACCATCGATGTAAAACTGTAGATTTACTGTTTGGCCTGGAAGCACAAAGTTTTTGTGGACAATTCTCTGGCTATCAAAAAAGCAAATCAGCATGCATTTAATCTTCAACCCGCTCATTATCGTTTTGTTGGGTCTTGGAGGGCTTGGAGTGTGCCATTCCATGCTTTGGCGCTTGGTTTCCGGGTCGTATTCAAACACCCAAGTCTCATCACCAGTAATGACACGTTCCATAAAATGGGGATCATTTTCAATCGATTCCAAAAAGTCAAGACACCTTTCTCTCCTGATCCCAGAAAACGAAGGATATTATTAATATTTCTGATCCCATAAAGGTCAGAAGGATTTAATCCCTTTTTCTATACATGGACATCCTAGCAACTTTGATGCTGTTATCAAAAATAATGAAAAAATGAGATTTTTTTGCTATAATTTACTCTAACAATAAGACTTAAGGAAAAAAAATGGGTAGGAAATTTAGGATATACAGTGTCGGTCCGTGTTGACTTAGATATAGCAAATTTTACCAGCTAAAAAAAATGTATGTGCAAGAGAAGGCGGTGTGGGATGGGCCACGTCTTGACCGCCATTCTGGCTATTGCCATACTAGCCATACTATAGCCATACTATAGCACAACCCAGGGTCGTATCGTCTGGATCACTAATCTGTATACCAATGGATATGCAGTAGAATAAATCCCGCCTTTTTCGGTGGATTTGGACACCAGCCATTTTGTAAGTTAGTTTGCAAGTGTAGTTTGTTAGTGGGACTTCAAGGGTGTAGCATATGCTCAGAAACGCTTTGTCTTTTAAAGGTGTAGAAAGTCTTATCCTGTATGTAATTATCTACTTAAGATAAGGAAATTATCAAATTAATTAAATCAATTATATTAGCTAATTAATAAATCAAAAATATTAGCAAATCAATTACCAATATCTTCCGTGTTGAAGTACGTCGAACAACGTCATCTAATGGGAGAGAGCAGAGTATGGCAATCTCAGTCAACTACTAAGTCTTAGCCTAACTTAACTATGTGCCTTTCATTCCCGTTTAACAGAATTGATAATTATATTAGGACATACAGTGTAAGTCCATATATAAACATAACATCATTTTTTACCAAAAAAAAATACTTGAAACTAAATATTGGGTTCTTAAAATATCCAAAGGATAATTTGGCGCAAATTATGAATTTTGCATTATATTTATTCCACAAACAGGTTCATATTAGATACATAGTATATACAGCATGTGCGCTTTAAAATGGAATCAACGTACTATTTCGGAGAGCGTTGCCAATCGGTCAATCCCCTCTAATACATATTTTTTATGATAGTGTACTTGAAAAGTTCTCTTTAACTATATAAATAATTTTTAAATTTCGTCAGTCTCTCTAACGGCTCTTTCTGATTGGTTGTTGTGTGTGGAAAACTGGGTTTGACTTTTGGAATTTTTTCTCTCAAATCTTTCTATACATAATTTTATTTCAACACCTTATACAGCATAAATAGCACTATAACACTATATATAGCACAAAAAAAAAACAAAAACAAAGTTTGAAAAAAATGTATTATGTTTGGCTCTGTATATTATATACACACATGTTATGAAAGCTAGGTATGAGAGATACAGAGCTAAACAATAATACTATTTTTTGAAATTTTGTTTATTTATGCTTAATGGATATATTGAAATAAAATTATATAGAGGTATTTGATACATGGCTGAATCAAAATCGCTATTCATTTAAAAAAAATGCCTAATAGTCAAACCCAAGTTTTTCACATCTAATAACTAATCAGAAAAAGCCGCCAGACTAACCAAATTTTAAAATTACAATTATGCGAACATTTGGAGAACATTATTATCAAAAAAAAAATGAAAATCGGTCACCCCCTTCCGAAATAAAAAGGTGGTTCCATTTCAAAGGACACTGTATGTACATATGTATATTTTTTTATAATTTGACCTTTTGGCAACGGCAATGACGATATGGAATCAGATTTCAACTAGTTACTAATAATAATAGTTGTCAGTATGTTTTGCTTTTGTATTTATGGAGTTATAGTTATGAAAAGAAAGAAAACTTTTAGGAAATATTAATCGCGGTAAAAATGCTTCTAATTTTGAAAGTCGAAAAACATATATGAATGCATTATTGAGAATTGAGATCAAAATAAACAATTAAAAATAAAGATGGAATGATGACGATTTACTAAAGCATGGCATTTTATATCAGTACTATTAAAGTAAATTACTTTAGTTTTAGGTCCACCTAGGTTTGACCTACCATTTAGTCTCCATAGGATAATACCAACACACTACCAAAAAAACCGCAATCTCTATATAAAAAAGCTAATTTTAATTGCTAAAACGTCCCTGAAAGAAAAAAGTATTTTTTACGCATTAACCAATTTCCGACATTATCACTATTTACTTGTTTACGAGACCATTTGTTTGCACGCTAATGGTTTTTTAATAATACTAGACCACTAATTGTTTTGTTTGACAAATTATTTGCGGTAGGTATTCTAACCCCTCCTTTTTCGCTTAAATTTGGGTCTAAACATTTTTTCGTAAGTTTTTATTTGCGCAAAGTGAAGGATTTTAATCTTTTAGTCTGGTCAAGTAGAAAATTGGAAGTCAAGAAAATTCATTAATCAACTGACGAGTTAATGAGATAAATTCTGCGATTTAATTTCAAATTATCTTGATTTTGATTAGTCATATATTAAAACAAACGTTCCACTTGAAAATTCGGTCAGATTTAAATATTTATTCTTTTTAATTGTTGAATGTCATCATCATATCATATACATATGTATATCACACTACTTAGTAGCGATAAAAAATAAAATAATATATATTTTACGTATACACCAAATGAGTTAAACTAATGTTTCGAAGAAATTAGACAACTGGCCTAACTGCTCGCGGTCTAACTTTCTTCCTTGCTCGTGAATAACAACATTTCACTTAAGAGGCGTATACAAGTACAATATTATATCCAATTTTGACTTTTTCTACATCAAAACATATATTTTTTTAATTCACTTTTGTATTTACTTACTATCTTTGACAAAGCTGTAAACTAAGTGATCTGTAGGTACACAGTGATTTTTTTTTATCTTGCCACCCCATGTTATTCGTAAACGGCTACAGGCAATTGCAATCTGCAAAAAGTATCATGTTCCTACCAACTGAGAATTAGAATTTTTCCTATATAAAAGAAGGAAAACTGCACGACCCCTGGCGTCGCGACGCTTCAAATATTTTTTTTTTACATAAACATACTAGTGACATCGTTGGAAAGCTCTTCTAATTTGCAGATTATTTTCCAAATATCATTTTTTAATATCTTAATTTCTTAAAAAAACCCAATACATATGGTTTATACTATACAGGATAAGCCTATTTAAACCTTTAAACAGGAAAGTGTTGCTGCGCATATGCTACGCCCCTAAATCCCCACCTACGTTGCTAACTACACTCGAACTCCTCTTAATTCACCTTCGCTTAATTCACATCCTCTCTTATTTCACTACGTTTCCCCCCTATTATGTCGCGAAACCGTCCCGGTTAAGTCGCCGCCTGTAAAAGTTTTAGAACTACGTTTGGAAATCGGATTCTCGCATGAATACAATTGAAAAAAATGATTGTGTAATACATTAAATATGGACACCTAACCTTTAAAATAGGTTAGGTGTCTTTTAAAACGTTTAACCTCTAAAATATTCATTCAAGTGGAAAATTGAACTTTGTCACGCTCGACTGGGTATACTTACGTTTATTTTTTTGTTCAGTTGGCTCATTTTTCGTTATAACATGTGCTGTGGTATATCTCTAAATATTTCTTTTTGCAGCTAAAACACAAAAAAGTTGACGATATGATCGCGACTTAAGCGAGACTAAATTTCGCTACTTAAGCGAGGTGATGATGCACGGATTTGGTGAATTAAGAGGGGGTTCGAGTGAATCGGCATACTACCGCGCAAACGTGAGTCCCAGCACATGGGCAGGATCGGTTAGTGGCGTAGGTACGCAAGGGCAAGAAATATACTCGTATATAATTTACAAGACGCTTAAAAAATACGGTTTATACTTTCATTATCATAGAGTTTTGTATTATAGTGCCGTGCCCTGCGTTGCAGCATACATTTCAGGACCCTAGTCATCACTTTTTAAGAAATTGATGTATTAAAAAACGATATTTGGAAAATAATCTCTAGATTAGAGGAGTTTTCCAACGATGGCACAGGGGGCAAGCACTGTTATTATATAATACCTTAAAGTTTTCAAATCCCACTTAAAATAAGTAAAAAATCGGAAAATAAAGAAAATATAATTCCAAATGTTAGCTGACACCAAGCCTACTTAAAATTAACAACTACCATTGCTTTCAATATTCAAATGTATGGATGTATGACAGTATTCAGTGCAGTACAATGTTCAACTTTGAAATGTATGTCGGTACTTAATTAATTACAAACAATAACTCGACATCATACAATTAATTGCATGAAATTAGGATCTTTCCATGCAGTTTGGTCGTATACAAGAATTGCATGCAACTGTTTTTATAGGAGTGCAGAGTGTAAAACCGAAAATATTTGAGCGGTTTTTGTTTCATTTTTAAATACAGGTAGTTATGTTACGTAATCTAAACATAAATGCTTTATATGGAGAGTAAAAATTCAACTAGTGTTAGAACTTAAAAATATGTTTCAAGATAGTATAAATAACAGACTAACTAGATCAAGCCATATAGACTCGTAACGATCACTCTGTAGTTGTTCGTAGCTTTTGCCGGGTTAACATATCCCGTTGTTTATTAAATTTATTTTGTGTAATTGGAAAAACGATGGGCAAATGCACAGTGGTGGATGATAAATGCAAAACTGAATGTGTACGTGGCATATTTCTTTCTTTAAGTAAAATTGTAATTTAATAAATACTAGCAACTGTCAACTCTTCTGATTCGTAATTCCAAAGTAGGCTTACCGTTTATACACCCTCGATCACGTTGCTACTGAATAGCGGTAAAAGTGTGAGTTCGTGTTAAGTTAAAGTTTAAGTTTAAAGTAAAATTTAAAAACTATTGAGTAATGTTTCTTGTTTTTTTAAAATAAATGTATATTTTATTTTAAATGTATATAATTTTTTTAAAATAAATGTATATTTTGTGTCATTTGAATGAATTAAATAAGCCCCCCCCCCGGGGGGGGGGCCGGGGGGGGGGGGGGGGGGGGGGGGGGGCCGGGGGACCATAGGGCCGCGCGGCGGGGGGGGGGGGGGGGGGGGGGGGGGGGGGGGGGGGGGGGGGGGCCGCCGGGGCGCGCGCCCGGGGGGGGGGGTGGGGGGGGGGGGGGGGGGGGGGGGGGGGGGGGGGGGGGGGGGGGGGGGGGGGGGGGCGGCCCGCCCGGGGGGGGGGGGGGGGGGGGGGGGGGCGGGGGGGGGGGGGGGGGGGGGGGGGGGGGGGGGGGGGGGGGGGGGGGGGGGGGGGGGGGGGGGGGGGGGGGGGGGGGGGGGGGGGGGGGGGGGGCGGGGGCCCCCCGGGGGGGGGGGGGGGTGGTGGGGGGGGGCGGGGGGGGGGGGGGGGGGGGGGGGGCGGGGGGGGGGGGGGGGGGGGGGGGGGCGGTGGGGGGGGGGGGGGGGGGGGGGGGGGGGGGGGGGGGGGGGGGGGGGGGGGGGGGGGGGGGGGCGGGGGGGGGGGGGGGGGGGGGGGGGGGGGGGGGGGGGGGGGGGGGGGGGGGGGGGGGGGGGGGGGTGGGGCCGGGGGGGGGGGGGGGGGGGGGGGGGTGGGGGGGGGGGGGGGGGGGGGGGGGGCGGGGGGGCCGGCGGCCCCGGGCGGGGGGGGGGCGGGGGGGGGGGGGGGGGGGGGGGGGGGGGGGGGGGGGGGGGGGGGGGGGGGGGGGGGGGGGGGGGGGGGGTGGGGGGGGGGGGGGGGGGGGGGGGGGGGGGGGGGGGGGGGGGGGGGGGGGGGGGGGGGGGGGGGGGGGGGGGGGGGGGGGGGGGGGGGGGGGGGGGGGGGGGGGGGGGGGGGGGAGGGGGGGGGGGGGGGGGGGGGGGGGGGGGGGGGGGGGGGGGGGGGGGGGGGGGGGGGGGGGGGGGGGGGGGGGGCCGGGCGGGGCCGGGGGGGGGGGGGCCCGGGGGGGGGGGGGGGGGGGGGGGGGGGGGGGGGGGGGGGGGGGGGGGGGGGGGGGGGGGGGGGGGGGGGGGGGGGGGGGGGGGGGGGGCGGGGGGGCCCCCCCCGGCGGGCCCGGGGGGGGGGGGGGGGGGGGGGCCGCCGGCCGGGGGGGGGGGCGGGGGGGGGGGGGGGGGGGGGGGGGGGGGGGGGGGGGGGGGGGGGGGGGGGGGGGGGGGGGGGGGGGGGGGGGGGGGGGGGGGG
>JAPWTK010000288.1:0-347500 GCA_029963805.1 Aromia moschata | reverse complement strand
TGTACCTATTATGAATCTACAATTTGAATTATTATGTATTATGTATGTATTAATTTCTCTTCTATAGACATACATATACTGTCTATGAACAATAAATTGAATGTGTTTTTATTTTTCAATGTCTACTTACTTGTTTATTTAAACCGATGGTAAACTGAGGTAAATACAAGCGCGATAAGGAAATAGTTGCATAAATATTTCCATATTTACCTACATACTTACATTTTATCTGTTATGCATTACAGTAGAAACTATCGCCTTGATAAGATTTGTATCAACCATTTAATAAGCTGGTTATTGTAAGTTATGATTATTATACACTTTTTACAGAACACGCTCGTACAGGTCGATCTTACTAAATACCTTGAAATTTCAAGACCAATCCTCTGTCCTCTGTTCTAGTAGTGCTTTACCCAAATTATGACATGACATTTTTCGGGATTACTTAAACCTTAAATCAAATGTTTACACACTAGACTACTTTTTATGTAGTTATTTAAAAAGCAAAATCTATTTGAACAGCTCACCTCTCTTAAGTAACTTGAACAAACAATACGTAAGACCCGGAGGTTAATAATAGATGCGTTTTTTACCAGGGGCGGCTCCAGGATACCACTAACAGCAACGCTACGAAATGTTAAACAGGTATTACCTTATAGGTACTCGCTAGATGGTGATTGTCGTAGCCCAACTAATCGGTAATGGAACCATAGTCACAAGACACAGAACTTGCCTACACACGGTAACCGATGCTATAACGTGTCCGTACTGCCACTCGAGTTTCATAAATTATCAATAAACAGCCGCCTTCATGTATCATTCGTTGCATCCGACAATAGCAGTTTCTTTATCAAGTTCTCCTCAGCTCAAAGTGACTGTAGATTGCTAGTCCTACACTCACTAATTGTATCCGCATTTGTGCTTTCCAACACCCTTAAAGCTATCAAATGCCCTTCCACGACTTTTGCCTCATCCATTCCCCCAACCACTACATTAGCTATACTATAGAATATAGCTAATACTCGTTTAATATTACACACTACCATCATTTTGATTAAATCCTAGTTGAATTGTCTCTGTTTGTCTCGCGCACTCACAAAACCACTTACACGAGTTTAATGTTTGTCTGTAGCACCATATTTCAAAACATCTGTTTTTACGTACCATGTCAGTACACTGTCACACACGGTAAATCGAAGTTCACTGCCGTTAAAGGTCAGTTCCGCAAAACTGTTTATCCAACGCTCCACCGTAACATGCGACGGATGCTGTCCCGATATTTTTACAATCTTATTCGACGTTTCGTGCACACGAATGATACATCGACCAGCGCCGTTTAACTAATACTAACAAAAAGTGCAAATTACGTTCGCGTTGATACGTGCAGTAACTTGGTAAGAGTGGGGCGCACAACACGACAAACGAGTTGTATTCCGGAATATAATGGGGATATTTGATTGAAATATGATTTTACTATGTACATATATGAAGAAGTTGACGATATACTTTAGTAATGCGACTCATATAACAGTATTTCAGTCGCGTTAAGACTGGTCCTGTAATCTATTTTTGACCTACGGGCTCTTGTAATGATGTTCGATTAATTCAACCTGATACGGCTATAAGGTTCTTTTGGAACTTCAGTGGCGGTCGCTACTATGAATTAAAATTAAGATTCGGAAATGTGTGCCATAACGCCTGGTCAGCACTATAAAACTCTATGATAATGAATTTCTTCCCCGTGCTACGTACGGCGTTGACCCTGCCCGACAAAGCGCCGGGACCCGCGTATGCGCAGTAGTACGCCATTCCGATGCGGGAAGACAGGATAGTCTAACGCAGTTTAAGACACGTTAAGACAAAACATTCCGAATCCTAATTATAATATACACACAGAATGGTCCTCTTTGGAAACTATTGAAAAAATTAGGATTACTATTTAAAAAAGTTATTGATGACGTCCTAACTCGAAAACAGTAGACGATCTGGAAATTGAATTGATTGAAAAATGTGTTTCTTTGAAAAACAAAATTGACCAGTCCTAGCATTTTTTTTGTAAACATTCCTAAGAAGAGTTATCGAATTTATTTAAACCTGTATAATATGTATGTGAATATGTGTTACATGGCAAAGTATAATAATTTGTATGTGAATATGTGTTACATGGCAAATTTTTTTGCACATCGTTCTTCAAGGAGAAATTATTTCATGCACTTATTCCGATAAGTTTTAACTGTCTGTTAAATATACATGTAGAAATTATAATTTGTAAAATAACGAGCCATCCAAAAAAAAAACGTCATCAAAATAAGACGTTTCTAATCTTAAATTTATAACCTCATTTAATTGTCAAGGCTGTTTATATACAAAAGTTTTATAATTTTTCACGTATTATATTTTGGCATCATCGAAAAAAACAAATGAACAAACTACAACTTGAAAAAACAAGGACGCATTTTTTTTAATGGAACACCTTATATATTTTTCGACAAACTGATTCTCCATTTTTTATAATTATGGGTTTATTTAAGTTTGGTTCAGCTCTTTTGAAATATTTAATGTTAAATTATATTTATATATTTTATATTTAAGTTTGGGAAATATTGAAATCTAGTTGGCGGTGATAAGCATTGTTACTAAACGTCAAATTCGAAATCGGGTGCCATAAAAAGCGGTCTTAAGACAGTGCCTTATGTTAGAAATAAAAGGGTTATTCAGAAGAAGAAAAATACGAAATAATTCATCTAATACGTTCGAACAATAGAATAAGGGATGTGCAATAACAATATTGCCAGATACAATTTAGAGAAGAAGAAAAAAAGAGAGAGAAAACAGAGATTAGTTTAGTTAGTAAATAAAAAAGACGAACTGTTTCGTATTTTTCTTCCTCTCAATAACCCATTTTTTTTAATAAGAATTAAAAAAAACTGAATAAAAACAACTGTCTTAAGACCTCTTGTTATGGTACCCGATTTCTAATTTTGACAACAACAATGCTTATTACGGCCAACTTAATTTCAATGTCTCCCAAACTTTATAATTTAATATTAAGTATTTCAAAAATGGCTGAACCAAACATAAACAAACTCTATATATTTGAAAAGAGAAGAATAAGTCTTTTTAATATATCGAAGAATATACAGGATGTTCCATTAAAAAAAATATGTCCTATGTAAAATGTTTACATAAAATATATGTAAAACTTATTAGGGATTCATCTTAAATAAACGATATTTTTCGAGCTTAATCTTTAGAGCAGTGGTTCCCAAACATTTTACTAAGGCGCCCCTTTTTGGATATCATGAAATAATAATATTAAGTTTCGTTTTAATAAGATAATTAAAACGAAAACAATATTGCAATACCTTTTATTTATTTAACAAAAAAAATCAAAACACAAAATCATTAATCATTAATGTGAAGGATGATGCTGAATTTTTTTAACGAGCTGTGGAATTCTCGGTGCTATATTTGAAAGTGCACAGCGTAGGTCGCTAATATCAAGCATGTTTCTTTGTTTGGTATTATTTCCCATTAAAACAGAAAACCCTTTCTCGCACAAGTAAGTCGTCGAAAAAGATATATAGAATTTCAAAGCCATTTCCGCGATTGTAGGATAGCTAGGATAGCATTTTATCCAAAAAGCACGTAATTTCCAAATTTTCAGTTATTTTTCGCCGCTGAATAGTATGTAAAGTATATTGCTTGTTGTTGCATGTATTCTGGAAGGATGTTTATGTCAAAGTTAAATGGTTTGCGTGCAAATTTATGTTCTTCATTGTCATATAAATCGGCCGTGCTAATTCCTAAATTTCAAATTCAAATATTGAATGCTGTTCTATTATCTGTAAAAAATAACTTTAATATTCATGTAATGTATCTGCAATCTACATTTCTGTAAAAAATGAATTTTCAAAGATTTTTTCTGTACTCTCATACACCCCTTGTTACTTCACGCCTCCCAAGGGAGGCGCGCCGCCCAGTTTGGGAATCACTGCTTTAGAGCCTCATAAAACGAAAACAACTAAGAAATGTGGTAAAAATAAGTATCTACTCTATCGACCTCTACACATGACAGTACATTGGTTTCGATGTCTTCATTTACAATACATTTTAATGATCTTTATGGATGTTGGCTGATTCCTTTCGTCATTGGATGATTGCTTTCAATTTGTTGAACTCAGTATGCACTCGAAGTTGCCTGTTAATTAGTATACCTTTGCATATAACTCTTATAGTTAGTATAGTTTGGATACAACTCTTGTGCATCTTAACTATTTTTACTACATTATCTATAAGCTACAAGTAAAGAAGCGTAAATATCAAATAATGAATAAAGAATCATACATATCCTGGTATTCATTGAAACGTATGTATTATGTTAAGGAAACTCTAAAAATCTCACTTATGTAAGATTATAATAGCCCCAATAAATTTGGTACTATTGAAAATATTTTTTAACGTACCCGAGGTATTCCCATCTGAAAAAAAATGTTAAATGACCTTCAAATCAAAATTGTTACTAATTATACAGTTTTAATGAAAATCGATTTCTAATAAAAATTATTTCTCAGACCAGATAGGTCTGAGGTACTTATGGAAAAACGTTAAATATGCCACACGACTCCACAAATTATTTATTATTAAATTTATCTCTATCCGCCAGATTTAGATAATCAGAGAATTAATATTTTTCCTTCATTACAAGCGTATCAACATTAAAACGACGCAATATTAAGGTAAAGCTATCGATACTGTGCGTAGGGGGAGTGGGGGAATATAATAAAATAAAGGAAGAATTCTGTGTATTACCTTAAGCCAGCGCCACCTAGTTGTCGGTGTTAAAATAATATGATCCTAAAACGATTAACTATCCTCATACCTGGAGGTATGAGGACAACTTTTGACTACGCTCTGTGTAGTCAAAAGTTTCCTAAATATTGAAACAAATTTTACTGATATTAGTTTAATTTTGTGTTCTTATTTCTGTGCTACCTACTTCCTGTGCTTTTCATATGAATATTTATTAAAGTACGGTAAATATCTAATTACCTATTGCAAACAATATACCGTGTGTGTAAAGCCGACATCTGAAAGTTATGAAAAAGGACAAACAGAAGTGAGACGACATATAAGAAGCAACCGCACACACATCGAAGGTAGTGAGGGAATAAGACCGGCTCTCTCGCCACCTGGGCTTGACGTTAGAACGAGAGGTGTAGCATTCCTCCCATGTTTGCCTCCCCAAAAAAAAGTCACGTTGCGCAAATGTCAGTTTAACTACAGGTGTATATGCCCTGTGTATACACTAGACATCGGCCAGTTATGAAAAAGGATAAATATAAGTGAGACGACAGATAAGAAGCAACCGCACACGCATCGAAGGTATTGAAGGAATAAGACCGGTCCTCCCACCACCTGCGCTAGTCGTTAGAACAAGAAGTGAAGCATTTTTTCTTTTTTCATAACCGGCCGATGTCTGCGGTACACATACGATATAGACGTGCACCCCTATATTTTGTACAGACTAAGTGCGTGAGAATACCCTTCCTGGTTTCTCCATTATTTTTAGAAATATGAACAATTTTTTGAGGGGTAACTTGAGGGGATCGAATAGTTGTGCTTCCTCCGAGAACTGGAATGTATCACTGTTAACTTTCTATATAACGATGTGTAACATATGTAACGATGTGTAAATAATGTTACACATAAACCTCTTGAGTAAAACGTCGATTAAAATTTATATGCCTGTTGCAAAAGTTTATGTAGTACCTATGTAGGTACAGATCCAATGAAGAAATATACATATATATTTTTTACAATGTCTGATAAACCGTTAATTGTCAGAAATTTGTGTAAGATAAGATAACGCGGAAACTTTTAAAGCGTGTTTGGTTTGAATTTATTGTAATAAAATAAAACAATATAAATTTGACTTCAGTTGCGTAATTATTGATGACTCTAAGATATAAAGAACCAATAAAATATTGTAAATAAATGTTACCATCACAACTGATGTTCCATTTTTATTAAACATTCCATTTATTCAATTCTTCAGCTCACAAGAACGAAGACTTTAAATTGTTAAATGTCGAGAATTCTATAATAATAATTATTGCTAATAATAATAGCAAGTCTTATAGAAATAACGCTACGTAAGTAATCAGGATAATAAAGTTAAAATTAATAATAAGAAGTTACATTTTTTCAAACAAAGTTGAGAGTAAAAATCACTAATATCACCACATCAAAACTGCATTATAGTGTTGATAGTAATAGTTCAAGTTCGGAAATTTGTGCTACAACGCAGGGCTCGACACTATAAAACTCTTATAGTGTCGAGCTTTATGATAATGAAAGTATTTTTTGATCATGAAAGTATAAACCGCATTTTTAAGCGCCTTGTAAATTATATACGCGTGTATTTCTTGCCCATGCAAACCCACACCATTGACCGATCCTTCCTGATGTCCCGGGAGTCACGACGTCTGTGCGGTAGTACGCCGATCTCATGCGGGGACGCTGGATACATAAATGCAGTTTTATGGTGGCACTTCACTTGGCGTAGCGTATTTGTGTTTGAGTATCGCTGTATTTGTCCAAATATTTATGTATTCGCAAATATTCCAAACGTGCCATCCACACATACAGCAAAACACTCAAACATGCCAAATATGTTTGAATATTTGTGAATCAGTGAACACAGTGAATGGACGACATGGACGTGTTGACAGCGACATCAGCTTATTATTACCTGAATGCTTCTTATTGGTACATACATGTTATATCTACACAAGTACAAAGTTACTAAAAGATCATGGCGAACACGACGCTGGTGGATGATCAAGATGCATAAGACACGAACTAAGTAAGTATATACATATACATATATATATTTTAAGGAATTAATAACACAGGTTTACAAAAAAAAGTTCTGTCTGCGATCAGACCTATCATTTCCTATGTATTTTGATGCACTGAAACTAACTGATAACATTGTCTTTTCCAGGGAACGAATTCCATAATTTCTCCAGAATGTCATTTACAGATTTTGAGCTCCTATTACAAAAAGCTGATCTAATAATTTCAAAGAGAAATACTAAATGGAGAGAAAATGTTCCTTCTAAGGTGAGATTAGCTGTAACTTTGCGTTTTTTGGCCTCTGGAGATAGTTACAGGAGTTTACCTACATTATCTCTTCAATATATCCAGTCAAATTATTTCAAAGACCATACAAGAAGTATGTGCTGCTCTATACCAAGTTCTGAAGGATAACATTAAGGTATGAAAAGAAACATCATATTAATGAAAGCAACTTTATTAACTTATTATTTTTTAATAATTTTTTATTATTTTTTTTTTAATAATGCTTGCGCTTAAATATAAAAAAATATAATAATGCTGTTGAGAGGATGAAGCTTGATCCATTGAACTACCACATGATGTGCGGGATGGGCGTTCTACTTCCGAGTTTGATGCCTCACTTTTACTGACAGTATTTATGGCGTCTGTATAATCTTGACTGGTGTTTACGTTTTCTGCGTCCTGTTGATCTTGGTTATCCTAAAATAGAGAATGATTGAAAGTACTTGTGTTTTAGTTTACCAACCAATTTAATTTTTGTTTAGTAGCCAATTATTTAATTACCATTACTATGCAGAAACAGATATTGCATAAACTACAACTACTTTTTTCTAATTTACAGATGCCGATTACAGAAGAAGACTGGATAACTGTGTTCCTAGGAGGCCTCCGAGGAACGCAGTAGAAATAAGAAAAGAGTTTGCTAGCAGCTTTCACCATTGATATGTTTTAACATATAAATTACATGTGACATATGGCTCAATAAAGAAAAGTAAACAAAATGAATGTGTTTTAATTTTTTTTTTTTACTTACCTCAGTATTCTTAGATGGGTTGCATTTATAGATGGTTCCCAGAAAACTATTCATAAATTCGTAAGCAAACCATATTGGTTGGTATACGCTGGATGTGCCTGATCCTGAAGTTTCTGATTTCTTGATTTTTGTTCTGTACCCCCTGAACGCGGACATCAAAGATTCCCTCTTTTTTTTAGGTCCGCAATAGTGCACGGTTGTTCCATTTTATTTTTAATATCCATCCATGCCTCGTTTAATTTGTTTTTATTTTTATGACAGCTATTTTTGGGGTCCCAAGTACAAGGGTGCATTTGGTACAACTCCAAAAATGTCATTACGTTTTGGTTTGTCCAGTTCATTTTGCCACAAAAACCAGTTTTCAACTGTTTTTCACTTTTTTGCCAATGCAAAAACAACACACATTGAAAACATAACCTGCATACGCGACGCGCCGTAAGCCAGCTACTGAGTACACGTACACTGAAAGTGAAGAGTAAACCAAGTGTGGATGGTTAACGCAAATATTCGGCTTATTTGACTTCTTTGATGTGGGATTGAATTTGATTGAACCGACAACGGACGGAAACGCGTATTTGCTGTTAGCGCTATTCGCGTTATTTGTACAAATAAAGCAAATATAGCGAACTAGCTTCTCTACACATCGCCGTTTTTTGGGCAAATACAACAAATATACGAATACGCTACGCCAAGTGAAGTGCCGCCTTTACATGCGGTAAGTCGGGATTTCCGACCTCTATAGTGTCCACTGAATCAATTGTACAACAATCATCCTGTAATGTTTAATAGACAAATGTAAATTTGTCAATTGTACTGTCAAGTGTATTGACATCGATAAAAGACGCATTCTTGATAGATGTAATGACTTTCATCGGATTCAGGTACAAGATGTTTTAATGATTTGAGGTAGACGTTAATTTCACGATAACTTTTGATGGACCAAAAGTGACTAGCTTTTAGTGATCGGAGCCAGTTCAACTAATTCATAAGTGGTCGACACATTGTACTTATTTTACTTGGCAAATCCATGTAAAGTAAAACCAGTGTCCAGATTAGGAAAAAATAACACATTTTTTGGATCCTAAATAATATAAACAATGATACCCCATGTTATTATATATCATAACATAGTATAAAACAAAGTCGCTTCCCGCTGTCTGTCCCTATCTTCTTTCTACCACCTATGTATGCTTAGATCTTTAAAACTACGCAACGGATTTTGATGCGGTTTTTTTTAATAGATATAGTGATTCAAGAGGAACGTTTATATGTATAATACATGCATAATATAGTAGAGAAAAACATAATTTTAGAGGTTTCTAATGTGATGTCGTAAACCGGGCGAAGCCGGGGCAGGTCGCTAGTTATACACGGTGGAGACTTTAACTGGAATATATTCGCTAGCGGGGTGGTGAATGATTTTTCAAAAAATTCCCGAGACACATCAACTTTTAAATGTATTTACCTACATTTTGCAAGTAATGTGAAAAATATAGCCCTTCAGGGGTGGCTGAAACCACCCTCGACATGATTTTTTCAAATGCAACCCTATGGCTTGTGACCCCTCATTGTAAAGCTGGTGGAAAGAGGAATCCAACGCACTGATCAAATTTTAATTTTTAGTATGTTTGTAGGGTTGCATACAATTTTAACGTAATTTTATACAATATACAACAAAATACATACGTATACATATACAATAAAAATACAAACGTAATTTTACAGTTTAATTTATTTTTAACGCAACAATTTCGTACTCAAAATGTGTGTTGTTTAGTTTTGGAATGTAAACCTTACTTTTCATATGTCCCCACAAAAAATTCCAAGCAATTTTTTGCGACAACTGATATTTGTTATTTTTTGCTAGTGTTTTTACACGGCCGCAAAGAGTAATTTAGTTTGTATGCTGTATTCAGAGTTTGAAACGAAGTGTTATTTCAAATTGGTGAAAATGCCTTATTTAACTGAATCACTAAAAATCGAAATCGAAAACGCATCCTGACTTGCCACCACTAAATCAAGGTACCATTAGTAAAATTGAGGCACAATATCTAGAGATGGGTCATGTCAGGAAAGTACCGAGTAAGAGGCAGGCTGTTGTTGATGACGACACGAAGTTGAATTTGTTGCTTGCTCTAGAAGAAAATCCAATCACTCCAGCCCGTCAACTGGCCCGTGATAGTAATCTTAATCACAAAACAGTTTTAAAAATACTCAAATATGAGAAAAAACGTCCATATAAAATGCAAGCTGTTCAAGAGCTACTTGAAGATGATCCAGATCGACGAGTGGAATTTTGCGATTTATTGATGACTTGTATTGATCAAAACCAGTTATCTTTAGAGTGGATAGTTTTCTCTGACGAGGCTACTTTTACATTAAATGGGCACGTAAATCGCCAAAATTGTCATTACTGGGCTGAAGAGAACCCCCATTGGATGAGGGAACTTCATACTCAGCGCCCACAGAAAACTAATGTGTGGGCCGGAATAATACAAGATAGAATTGTAGGACCACTTTTCTTTGATGACACCCTTAATGGAGCAAGATACTTGCGTTTACTCCAGCACGAACTAATGCCAGTGCTATGTCATTTATTTCCAAACCCCTTAAACCCTAACTTGACCGACGAGATGTTATGGTTTCAGCAGGATGGGGTCCCACCACACTATGCTGCCATTGTTCGTCAGTATCTGGACAGAATTTTTCCCGGTAGGTGGATTGGGAGGCGAGGTAATATTGAGTGGCCAGCAAGATCTCCAGATCTTACACCACTGGATTTCTTTTTGTGGGGACACCACTGGATTTCTTTTTTGTGTAAACCCTACTTTTAAGAAAAAGTAGGGTTTACATTCAGAAACCCAACAACATAGCATATCTGCAGGAAAGGATAAGAGAGGAAATCGGAAAAATAACACCGCAAATGTTGCATAATGTAAGGGACGAAACCTACCACACACTGGGATGCTGCCAACAAGTGAATGGTGCGTTGTTAACAATTGTTACGTTGAAAATAAATTTAATTTTTAAATTGTTTTAATTGTATGCAACCCTACAAACATACTAAAAATTAAAATTTGATCAGTGCGTTGGATTCCTCTTTCCACCAGCTTTACAATATGAGGTCACAAGCCATAGGGTTGCATTTGAAAAAATCATGTCGAGGGTGGTTTCAGCCACCCCTGAAGGGCTATATTTTTCATATTACTTGCAAAATGTAGGTAAATACATTGAAAAGTTGACGTGTCTCGGGAATTTTTTTGAAAAATCATTCACCACCCCGCTAGCGAATATATTCCAGTTAAAGTCTCCACCGTGGATATATTATTCTAAAAATACTCCAAATTTCCACTGTTGTTCATTTTTTTTCTGATACATGATTGTTTTAGAACGAAAGCAAAAAAGAACAGATTATTGTAATGTGCATTAAACCTCTTTTAAAATCAAATGTTATGCTTTTTTAAAAGTATGCTTTTTGAAATTAGACTATAGTGGGACAAAAAACGCACTTAAAATAATGTAACTATTTTTTTTTACATACAAAACATTTTTTATTTAATGTCTTACATAACAGAAGCCTATATGTGTGTATGTGCCCAACAGCTACCTACATTTTTTAATAAAACTAAGTATACTTACGACCAACTGCAAATTTAACTAATGTTCCACTTTTCTAATCTATTAACTTATCGTAATATTTAGATTTTTTGATATACACTATCCCCATCTAAAGAGTAGACTTAAAAAATGCTCTGTAAATCAGCACAACCAGATTTTTATAAGGCTTTTAACAGTATTATCTCTACAATTGTGCGATTGAAGGATGAACGATAAGATAAATAATAAAAGAAAAGGCTGATTATGGTATTACATTATACTGCACTATCTTTTCAAAAATTCGAACTTATATTAAACTGAAAACTATTTTTTGTATAGATACTAACCGGAAAATCTGCTACAATGATAAAAAGATAAGCTACCTACGTAATAAAATATCTATTCATGTAAATATAAGAATCTCACAATTTTTACTCGCTCTGTTTATAACTGAAAACAGTAGAATTGGACAACTGAGGGTTTTTGTAGTAATTCATAATTAGCAATGAATAGTAGTAATAAACAATAATTATCCCTAGACAACAGTCAAAAAACTTTTTTTGTGATTTCAGGTGCACTGATTGTATTTCTGCACTACACATAATTTCTGCACTAATCGCATAGATCAATATTAGATGGGTCCGCAAACGGACCTTAACACGTTGACTGCCAGTTCCGCATATGTTATGGACCAAGCTGTGTAGCCCTGTGTGCCCAGCTCCGTCACTTGCCTTCTTAGTGTGACAACAATCCATCTCCCCCACCTATACCTCGGTAGAGCGGCAGAAGTTTCTATACATGGACCCAGCACACAGGATGGGTTACTGCAAAAATACTAACCCGCATCACAAATTATCTTGCTAGGTATGTGCCATCTCCGTCAGCTGTACGGACCAAACAAAAAAAATCGATTCTGGAAAAAATAAAAAAAGTGTTTTTTCCTAATGCTCTTACGATGACGTTTACACAGAAACTAGTTTCTTGAGTGCAAAAAATGAGACCGGCACATGGGGACAGAATTGATAAATGTACCTGGCAGTCAAAGTGTTAATAAACATGGGTCGCAAACGGACGGTTTGAAATATACGAAGGATTACTCCTTTTTATGATCTGAGCAATATTTTGCCGATCTTTTGTTTCTTGTGGAGGAGTAAAATTAATTATAAAAACGATAACTCAAAGGATTAAATGGGTAGCCCCCCCCCCAGATTTTGTTTCTAAAGTTAACGATCGGCCGTCAATCGTCAAATCAACGTGAATCGTCAATGAAACGTGAAAGCCTGCTTTCAAGTTAAAATTGTCTTACCAGATGAATACAAAACTTTTTTAAACTTAAAACTGTGATGTTTGCAGTCTTCTACTCCAAAGACCTACAAAACCATGTATCACATGGCTACTATATTTCAAATTAATATATATCCACTATTCATGTTTTAAATAATTTTTGATACTTTTCTATATATGTCATTTCTGTTATCCTCTGTATTATCTTTAGTCCAAAATCCAAAACAGTGTCAAAAAAAGCAAAAAATCTTGTCAAACATAAGCCTTTCGAAAGCCAGCGTACCTCAGTGTGAAGGAGCAATTGATGAAAGTTCTCGTCATTTTCTTCACACAACTGAGCAAATAATCGCGTATTCAACGCATTGCTTCGAATTCGGTTTACTGCGGTAATGACAAATTGAAGAGATTCATGCAATCTAGCACTCAGATTTTTGGCAACAAAATGTTGTCGATGGATAAAGCAGTGTATTGCTAACACCCCGGGTATATTTTGTTTTAAGTGGCTTACAAATCCAAGGTAGCGCCCTACCATGGCAGGTGCCCCATCCGAAGCTACTGGTATTATTTTTGATAAAGGGATCGCTTTTTCCATGACGTAATCCTTGAAAACATTATATATTGATTCGCCTTTAGTGTCGGTTGTCAAAGTTCTCGCGAAAAGCAGCTCTTCATGTATTTCTTGATCCATAATAAAACGAACATATGCTAATAATAATGCTTCATTACCAGGTAAGGTTGACTATCCAGATGTATAGAGAAATAGGTCGTTTGCAAAAAAATACACAAGAAGCTTTCAATTTCATAACTCATTTCATCAAGATGCCTTTGAACTGTGTTGTTGCTTAAAGGAATACTTTTAATGATATCAGATGCAGGTTTGTGCAATACAGTTTTTAAAACTTCTTCAATGGCTGGCAATATTAGCTTTTCTCCGATAGTATGCGGTTCTCCAGATTTTGCTATAATTAGCGAGATATTGTAAGACGCTCGCAAACCATCATCATCTCTTTGTGACGTTGAAGCGAACATTTTGTCCACTCTGGGTCTCTTCTGAACTTTATATTTGAGTGTTTGAGAGTATTTCAAATCTTTACCTATTTTATCAGGGTGACATCTTCTCAAATGATCCTCCAGCTTAGATGGTTTCATAGTGTCATTGATTAAAACTTTGTGCATAAAAGGCACATACATAGGCAATTGCTTGTCCGACAAGGAAGGAATGAAGCCAAATTTCAAATAATCAACACTGTATTGTCTACATTTCTTTTTAGATTCGGCTATGTTTAATGTCAATTACCTGTGAAAATGATGTCAATTACCTGTAATGTCAATTATCTATTTAAAATATTTATATTAGTTATAGAAATAATGTAAAAAAAGACCGGACGGAAAAACTGCGCAACGCCTAGTAAATAAAGTTTCACAATCGTTTTGTTTGTCAAATCAACTTACTATTATTTTCAAAATATGTTACCTTATTACCAGGTTGTCTGTTACTTAAGGTAAATTAAACACACAAACTGATATAATGGATTAACATACCAAGAGAGTTTCTTAACTACCAGTAAAAAAGTAAAATGTTATAAAAAAATATGTATTTACTTTCTTCTGGCACTCGCAAACAAAATTACATTGATTCACTTTAATTCGTGTGTATACTAACTAGTTTATACTTTTAAAAAATATTTTCTTAATAAGAAGTAGTTTCTTTTTCAACGCTTTGGAATCAAATGAACGCGTTCGTTCCTAACATTACTATTTATTTATTGTTTGACGAATTAAACAAGTCAGTGCAAGTCAATATTCCTAGTAGTTCTTATGTTGTCTTTGCGAATGTCTGAGACAAGAACGAACAAGCGCCTCTACTTCGTGTACGCCCGTAGGTAGCATGTATATGTGCAAGTTTCTACAAGTTCAAAGTTTACTGCGACCACAAAGCAAATATCCTACTAACTTACACAATTTTATGAGATATATTAATTCGCTACTAATACATATTATAAAATTGCGAAAATAAGTTTGTTTACAAAATCTACAACAGTACAATTTAGCACTAATCGTCGTCGGTCTCTTTGTTATGTATTCAGCTAAAAACTAAGCACCAAATCATCTTTGTGTGTGGGTTATAACATTAATGGAACGTCAAAATTAAAGTCGCGACCTGCTTAAATGAGATCCACTATGGTGGACCCTCGTTTACAGACCCCCGTTTATAGACCCCAATTCTATTTTTCGCTCAGATGGACCCCTTGTAGGTCGTCGTCGACCCCTGGGAGTCGATATAGACCACTTTGGGTATCATTGTCTTAGATGACCTCTCAACCAATAATTGTTATTAATCTTCTCAGCTCCAGAACTCATTTTGTGTAAATATATGAACTGCACCGTTTGTGTAAATAGTAACCGCAATAATGAAATACATCGTTTGTGTCTGAATGGGCTGTGTTTAGCCCACGGGGTTTCTTTAGTAAGATAAAAATTTGAATACAATGACAACCCAGTGACATTGCATAATATACTAAAGTAGACGAAAATCTGTCTATGTGCGTATGCGTAATGTATGTACGACTATACCATGTGTGAAATGAATTTTATTCCTGAAATATGAAGAGAGATTAAGTGACGCAAATCAGAGCGAACAGCCCCCACTCCAGTACTTGGCATCCATAGTACGGAGGCTCGGTTCTCATTGAATAGGGAGGGTATAAAATCTCCAACAAATGCGAATCGCCTCACCACATAATGACTGACCCGCCCGGTGAGCGGGATGTACCTGATAGGTGTTTCAATCACATTTGTTTTATTCTATCCTTAAGGTGCTTTTTCATGCAGTCGCTAGTCGCTCGTTTTCAGCGACAAATGAGGTCACGTGGTACGATTTTGATGTTTCCGACACTTTAAGAATTGTAGCGAAAAATTGCAGCGACAAATGAAACATGTGTATCGAAAGTCGATGTATCGATATAACCACTATATTGTAAAGGTATATGTATACAATGGTGAAAAATAAATATGATATTTGTAATATATTAATAGAGAAAATCATGTCTAGTAAATATGATTATCAAATGTGGATTTATTAGTGTCAAAAAATTATCCGGCAACCGCAAATTAATAGGTTTCGACGGAATAGGGTTACCACACTTTTACTTAATCATATTGCTATTCATAATAAACAAAAGCGATATAAATAGAAAAGATTTTGGGTCCATCCATTATATAAATTGCGACTAGAATATGGATTTTTTGAAGCTGTGTTCCCGACACTTTCTTCATACTCTTTCGATTGTTCGAATTAGGTACGTTGATGATGGTTAGGAATGTGCAGCCTTAAAAAATTATCCGGTAAGCGCAAATTAATAGTCTTCGACGAAATAGGGTTATAACCACGCTTTCACTTATTCATAATAAACAAAAGGATAAAAATAAAAGATTTTGAGTCCATCCATTATATAAATTGCAACTAGAATATGGATTTTTTTGAAGCTGTATTCCCGACACTTTTTTCATACTCTTTCGATTGTTCGAATTACGTTGACGCTCGTACTATGTAGCGATGATGGTAATTGTAGCGATAAAGCTAAACCAAATTTAGCTTTATCGCTACAATTCTTAAAGTGGCGGAAAATTCAAAATCGAACGACGTGACCTCATTTGTCGCTGAAAACGAGCGACTAGCAACTGCATGAAAATGCACCCTTAATTAGGTCTTACTTCCTCTCTCTCTCTCTCTCTCTCTACACCAGGCTAAATAAAATACTAGGGTAAAAATGTCCCACTGGGACATATAAGTTTCAAGGCTATAGAGTAGAGTGAGGCAAAAATCCGCATGGGGCAATAGTACTAAACTCAATTTCTGCTCATGTGGAGCAAATGATCATATCACCATTTTATTTTTATTTGGAGTTAGATGTGGCGGTACTTCGCGGCAAGTTTTATGAAATTCAGCCAGTTTAAATAATAAGTATGAGGTAATATTTTGTTATTTTGTTATAGTAGTCATGTTATATAAGTTTTATATTATACTCGTTTAAGGTGTATATATAAAAAAAACGTTTTCATGATTTAGAAAATAAAGTAGTAGGAAGTTTGGAGTTATGTAGCGATTCTATACTTATGACGCTGCTGCGTCGTTCTTGTATTAAATAAAGTTTTACTCATTTAAAAGGTTTACTAGGTGACGCAAGAATCCTACATTAGTTGTGATGATTGTTTTCCATGCTCATTAAAAGGATATATTATTTGTGCTCTGCAAGTCGTTTTCTTTTTCACAGATAAAATATATGTTTCAAAAGGAAAAATTCACGTAATGGTTCCTCTATTCGAAACACAGTCAGAGATTTAAGACTCGATGGACTTACATATTTGAGTCTTCAGAAAATATTGAATATTCAAATTGCAATGATGTATATTTGACTAGTGACTCAATATTGGAATCAGTGCAATATGGACGTGGTTGCAAGTTAGTTGCTCCTCTTATGAGAATTTTGGTATTTTCCTATGTGATTTTCGTAAATAGTTAGTTTGTGTAAGATTTTGCTCCAAATTTTTACGATTTTGCATGACGGGATGTTTATTTTTTCTTTTTATTTAATATATACCTCTTTATAAAGAAGTACCTACATTTCTTCTTCTAGAATAAACACGTAACCCTGGTACTATGTACAATAAGGTTTAATTTACTAACAACTATTGCAAATATGTAATTGTTTATATGTTATGTACGTCCTTTTGCCTCCCTCTACTCTATAGCGAAAATGATCGAAAAGGGAAATTAAAAACTAAACTAAAGTCTCTAACCTCTTAAACAAAAGATTTGCCAAAAACATGCCGAGACATTTTACCCCGATTTAGGCAATACCTTATATTTTTTCATTCAAAGTAAAATTAATATTATGTCGACAGGTATTTTTATTAATAAAGCTAATAAATTGAATAAACCTGTTGGTATCTAATTGTTGTTTAAACACGGTAATATGATAAGAATATTAAGTAGATAATGTTTCGAAAGTACTGAGGTGGTAAACCTGTTTCGAAAAAAAAAATGAGTTGGGTATATTTTTAATCCGTAATAAACACTCAAGTCATTTTACAACGCTGAAATGATGACGTTGAATCCTGATCTGAATACTAAATAACTAGCTCTAGCCTTAACCCAGTTATTTATAATTTATATTTCTTCGGCCAATCGTACGCATTTACTTTTAATTAAATTTTGTGTGAATCGATAAATTATAATCTTGGCAAGGTCTAAATGAAGGCCAAAATTCGAAATAAACTAAAATTGCACATAAGATTCATAATTTAAATTCGAAATTACTTAGCAATTTTTCAAAAATATTGGTATCTATTTCTCTTTTATAACAGAAACTACATGTGTATGTCGGGGAATCTGAAAAATGGGTCGTTCGATAAAAATCTCGAATTCTATCTACTCTCTCGATCTACTATCTGACATTTGCAATTTTACTTGTTCTAGGTCTATTGAGGGTATAACGTATACTATTAAAAGTCATAACCAACAATTTCCTTAGACTCATTACGAATTCATGATCTTGCGCTGAAATTAATCAGATATTTCACTCATTTTGTTGCAGATCTATCGGCGTACGTCGCAGAAATTTCTGTTACCCTCATATTTTTCCATTAATACACCATTCGTACCTATTAACCCATAAACAACCAACATATCCTAGATAAAATACAACACCAAGTTAAAACAAACAAAAAAAATTAAATTGTAATTCGCAATGTAAATGTAAATTGTACATCACGTCATCCTTTAATATGTTGTTAGGTAGGCTTCATCGTATTTTATACGTATTTACTTAGAATAGCATTGTGTATAGATAATAAGCTAATTTTTTTTATCTTTGATAACAATGATAACCCCATAATTCAAATTAGAAATTGCTATTGCGTTTTGCAGTTCCGCAACGTTGGTTGGCAGAATTCGAGTCCTGACATCACTCTAATTTGGTTCCCTGACATTTATTTCTCTTTGTCAAGGCTCTAGTTTCTGGAAATATCTGCCTTGCTTTCTCTCCGACACA
This sequence comes from Aromia moschata, assembly GCA_029963805.1. Classification (NCBI taxonomy): domain Eukaryota; kingdom Metazoa; phylum Arthropoda; class Insecta; order Coleoptera; family Cerambycidae; genus Aromia; species Aromia moschata. The sequence goes on along the minus strand of JAPWTK010000288.1, from coordinate 328,669 downwards.
ACGTGTTATGTAAAATAATAACTTTATAACTTTAAAGGAACGCCTAGTTTCTAATTTGTAAAAATTAATAAAATAACTTGAAACCAACATTATGTCGTTAAATAATGGCTATTACTTGAAAACATTGTGCCCAGTCTGAAAAACGTCCTTAATAAAGCCTTAGTAGAGCAACATAAATTTTATTTACCTCCTCTGTACATAAAACTATGGCGTATAAAAAAATGTAAAGCTTTAAATACAAAAGGAAATGCTTTTGTTTATTCGAGACGGAAATTCGCTCGTATAAGTGAGGCAAAGCTTAAAGAAGGAATGTTCGTTGGGCCGTAAATATGAGAACATTTTAAAGACGAAAATTCTGCTTTACACTTTTAGAAAAGAAAATAGGGCGTGAACTGCCTTCAAGAATGTATGAGCAACTTCCTAGGTAGCAAGAAATCGGAGAACTACAAAGATCTAGTTGAAGAACTTATCCAATCTTACAAGACGTTAGGTTGCAACATGTCACTTAAGCTGTATTTTCTTCACACCAATTTTGAATTCTTCAATTTAGGTGCAGTTTCAGACGAACACGACGAAAGATTTCACCAGCAAAAAAGGAGAAGCGATATAGTGGAAAACGGAGCCCAAACATGTTAGCGGACTACTGTTGGGTCCTCAAACGTAAAACCGATCCAGGCGAATACAAGCAAAAAAAGACAAAACAACATTATTTATTGATAGTATTATATATATTTTTTTTTCTATACACAATGAAGTATACTTTGCAAACAAAGTAATTTTGTTTTTTTAATCTTCGAAAATTCACTAGATTACTTATGGTTTGCGTTTCTCATATTTTATATTCTTCTTTCCTTCTCTAAAAACGTATGAGTGATAGGTAAAAATCAAGCACATATTTGAATTCAGCACAGTGCAGTAGATACAAAAAACCCAATAAAATATCAGGGAGCGACAAAAAAAATTTCAAAATGGAGAACAGTGTTATGGATGAACCTCTAAAAAAATCTTACTCATCTTCGCACCCTCCGCCCTAAGGGTACGGGGATAATTAAAATAAAGCGTAATGAAATTAAAAATTTGTGAAAACGTATGTACGGCCAAGCTAAATCATACATTTATTTTGATGTGGCTGATGGTGTTATTTGTTGTCCCACGGAAGGGGTGGAGGCAAGGGGGTTCTATTCTGATATGAATTAAGGAAGATATTCATGTGACGTTTCTTTTATAGGTCTTTGGGATAGAGGAATTAAAGTATCAGATTAAGTGGCTTCTGCTCTCATTATTACAACTATGTCCATTTCCAATTCAATAATTATTATAAGTAGAGTTGGTGGGAGCGCGGAGTGTAACAGGTCCGTAGTCAGTTTACGAATGAAAATGTTAATATGTTCACAGAAACTATGTTGCATCGTAGTACATTATTAAATATTATTACTTATTACCAAGCGCGAATGTCACAGGGCCGACACTGTGCATGTCCTGCTCTTGATTCGTTGGCCTTCAGAGCTGACTGGCATTACGAAAACTGCGCTAGCAATGTTGGTTATTTATGGTACGCTGTAACAGACAGTCGCCGGTATTGCATCGCGTTGATACGTTTCGTCTTTAGTTATTCGTCGTGTGTTGTATTCGCCGTGTGGTTAAATAACTTTATAAATATTAATAATAATTAGTTTAGGGGAGAAGTGAATAAAGTGAGCTACCATACCAAAGGTGAAAAGAAATAGACGGGAAGTATTTCAAACGTGGTTTGACAGTGATCCCGAGGGTTTTAGGAACATACGTATTCAAGGAAATGACCTTTTTTGTACATTGTGTAAACGCATTATAAATACTTCAGATAAAACTAAAGTAACAGGACATCTGAAAAGCCATGCCTCGTCCAGCGCCGACGACTCCGTATTTTTCTATGAACTTACAGAAACCTTTGTTGCAAGCAATATTCCATCAAACAAACTAGAGAACCCCCAAGTTACGTACGTTTTTAGAAAAATATATGGACTGAAAAATTCCTCATGAGAGTACGTTAAGACTTGCATATGTCGATCGGGTTTAAAACAATATAGTGATATCAATACGCGAAGACATTGCGGATAATTTCGTGTATTTTATTATAGACGAAGCTACCGATGCTTGCGGGCGTTCAGTAGCTAATTTTTTTAATTGGTGCGTTAAAAAGTGACACTGCTAGTGACAGCCACCTACTAGCTTCGAAGGTTCTGGATAAAACTAATCACGAAACGGGGAACCTTGTCTCAACACTGACGTTTGTCGGGTAAGTGTTGCCATTGTTACGTGTTATCTTGATTCATATAGGTATTTTATCCTTGACTTAACCGTACTATTTGGTAAAAATAGTACTATGTTGCTACATAATTTATGTAAACATATTAGTATTTTCATTCGTTAACTGACTACGGTCCTGTTACACTCCGCGCTCGACGATCTCTAATTATAAGACCTATATAACATAGGTTATAACACTCATACAGTTATGGCCTTACTATAGGCCATAACTCATACAGTTATGGCATTACTATATATAAAGGTCATACTCTTCATTTGAGTCATAAAGGTTCTACAGGTCATTATGATCATAAAGATCATAAAGCCAGTATTGAACATAAAGGTTATATTGGTCATAAAGGACATATTAGTCATCAAGATCATAAAGGTCATATTAGTCGCAAAGTTCATATAGATCATATGACCTACACTATATATAGACCATGATGATTAAACAATATGATGAGTCTTACTATATGACTATAGATGAATCATAAAGATCATAAAGAAAATATGAGTTACGCCAGTCATATAGATCATAAAAGTATTTTTGGTTATAAAAATCATATGGATCATAAAGGTCATATATATGTCTTAAATATTTACACCTCATAAAAATCACATGTCATAAAGGTCGCGATATTCATAATGATCATAAAGTTCACATAGTCATGGCCATGTAATAGATGTTTAATCAGGTCATAGAGTTCATATATTTCATAAAAATTGCAAAGGTCATAAAGGTGATATCCAAATTTAACACTTAAAAATACAGACGAATGTTTTTTAAAGATTTAGTCTGATTACATAGAAAAACTTGATGTAGAAATAAAAATTGACGATAACATATCAAATACATAGGGAATTACTTCCATATTGATTTTTTTGCGTTGAAACAAATAAGACAAAAGGTTGAGTGGACGTGATAAATATCAATTCTTTTTGACTTTATTAAACTCAATTCAACAGAAACTTATTCATTACTCGACATGTAATTGAACATTACAATGAATATAATATTATTCAACACTCAATATGTATTTATCTAAAAATATTACGTAATAAAAAAAATGATCAAGCAACAATTTGAAGATTTGTTTACTTAAAAAAAAAAATATGTTAAATATGTTACTAAAATCAATTAATGCACGTACTTAAAGGTCTCGGTAGGTGTTTATTGAAATATGTGATAACTTGAGCTCTTAATGAATTTATTTCCCGATAATAATAATAATAATATTTTCATTTTGGTAACTCGACTTTATCACAATATATACATATGTATTGTATATACTCCTAATATTGTGAATGACTGATGAATCAAAAGTTTATTCAAAAGTTCATTGATTCAAAAATCCGTATATCTACATATTATTTAAAAATAAAAAATGTGATTTTTTATTTGCTGAAGTTCCAGTGCAACAATGTGGATTATGTTGTAAATATATGCAGTAGAAACACTGAATACAAAAAAAGGGATCACACAGCTGATGTCGCTTGGTTTTCATATGACATCTAGAACTCGTGGGATCCGAGGCTGTCTAACTGTACCATACACACATCGCATTTTAGCACTGTTCAATCTAAAGTATTGAGGAAAATATTTGATATATGAATTGTACTACACGTCTACGTGCCGTTCCCATACAATATATAAAACGCGACGGTGACTAATCTTCGACCACAGTACGTAACAACCTAATGTTTTATTCCATAGGTGTGTAACACACAAGATTGTTAACACAGAGTTGTCACAACTATGAGACATTATAACCACGTTGTAAGCATAAATAAAGTCAAATATTTTTACCTGTCACTAAAGAGTTAACTCTCACTGAGTTAACTCTTCTGTCTAAGTTGAAGTCTGTGTGTAAACTCCAGAAGAGTTACTTTCCCACTGCTAGTTGAATTTAAGCGGAGCATAAACTGAAGTGGTAGCGGGCGCGGTGGCAGTGACAGGCAGGGTGGCGGTGGCTGGCAGATATTTATATAGATTATATCGACCGCTGCTGTGTGCGCAGTTTAGGTATCATATAAATAAATATCTGCCCGCCACCGTTACCGCGCTCGCTACGGCGTTGGTTTTGCGCTCCGCTTTCGTTCACGGACGTTCACTACCCATATGATGGCATAGGTCGTTTACCCACTTCTGCATTTGTCTAGACGGACAGAATGTACGTCTCTAGTTATAACTTATTTATATGAACATGAAGACAACGTATACTTATTTCTGTATGAAAAGCAGGGAAGGCTTTTTGCGTAATTGAGACTTTAAAGAGGTGGTATTTTTTGTAAGAGATGCTCGTATTTCAGGTTCCTTATAATCTTTTTGTTAAAAAAAAAAACACGTTTCAACATTTTTCGAAAAATAATCCTTGAATAGATGAAAAAGTATAGGGGCAAAATAAAAGGATAAAGGATGTTGTGAAGGGGCAGAAATACGTAATGTTTTTTTTATTTGACGCTTTACTAACTTTACCAAATATAAACTGTGTGTGTGTACACAATAAACAAAATATGTATTCCGTATCATTGTCAATTAATAGGATATCGATAAAAAAAATTACTAATTTTGAAAATATGAAAATTGTAATGTAAGTAATGGAAAAAAGCATACTTTTAGCTCTCAAATAGGGTAAAGCTACACCAGGACTAATAATAGTTCGCATGTTTTTTAAATTCTACTTTGGTAATTTAGTATTATTTTATTACTACTTGGGATTTGTTATCTTAATTCTAGGAATACTTTGTTTTATTAAAAATAGAAATATACTTTACGGAGATTTGAGTTGCCATTTTAAAATGTTGATTGTACAATAATCTATGTATGTCACAATTAACATTAATATTTTAAATCTAACTTTTTTAATTATGATAAATGTTACTAAAGCAATAGTTACTACCTTAAAAATGTGCTTCCTCATACTCAAAAGGAATCTTTTTTTAAATTTATCAATATCAGCTTGTACAATCATCATGTTTTTTCAATTTTTTTATAATATGCTTGGCAAAATTTTCATTCAACAGTCAAAACTCAAAACATTCAACAGTCTACCTTCAAACGCTTTCTTAATGCTTCTTTGCTTGGTGTCATTTACAGTCGTGAAACCCCTCTTTGAAAAGCTACCTTTTAAAAAGAGCATGACTCAAAAATTTAGTCCTATAACAAGACTTTAAATCTAACATAAAAACGGTGGATATGAAAAACGACATTTGTAGTCGGGCAATTTTATAAATTTGTACATATGTATATATGATAATTTATCACATTGTCTGGTCAATACGAATTGCGCTATTATTTTACTGAGCTCTAGGCTATTATCTTTGATAATTTGACAGTCAGGTTGACCAATCAGCATTCGCGTTGGGCTTGCTGGGCACACAAAACACATGGATGACGTTTTCTTATTTGTTTTATTCGGGTAGTAAAGAAGCTGTGAACGAGGAACATTTGCAATCAGTTTTCTAAACTGCTTACAATTAACGCAACACTTTTCAGATGAGTGCAATTTGCGTTCTATTCGGGCTATAAACTAGAAACTCCGGGACTTCCGGGAAAATTTCGACGGTTTGAATTCCGGTAGCCCAAAAACCAACCTCAGTCGAAAGAGTTCACGAGATTCCGGCGGCAATTCAGACACCTACAGGAGGGGCTGAGAAGAACGCTGGCGGGTAAAAACCCTATCCAGGCACACATTAAGACCTCCCAACAAGTTCAGATCATGCATTTGGTCGCTGTACCATTCCTTCAACCCTCTTGCAGCCCACGTGGGGCACCCTTCTGCAGTTACGCTGGGTTTTACGTGCTCTGACCTCTGTTGGACGATTCCATTTATCCTAAAGCTGATGTATTTAAATGCTAAGTGTTTTTTTGTTAATTTTGTAAAACCAGATTTTTATGTTTATTATGTTACTTGAGTAGTTTTATGTATGCGTGTTTAAAAACACAGCAAGATAATGTCGAAATAAAAATTGTAACAATAAAAATATGTTAATCTATCTGTCTAACAGATATCAAATCAATGAATCTTCCGAACGCTACGTCGGTAATCCGAACGTTAACAAGAAAATACTCGTCTCCGCTTTCAAATCACAACCAGTGTTTGATTAGGTACTGATTATTATTTTTCGGATAGTATAACCTGTGTTCCTCTGATTATTGTTTTCCAGTAAAATCAGCAGAAATCCACTAAATATGAAATATCAAGAATCAATAAATTTTATTCCATGTATTCCTTATCAATGGTAAATAAAAAACCTATAATAACATAAAAAATTAAATTAAATAAACAAAACAAAAACAAGTTTAAGTGTATCCCGAATATATAAAAGACAAAATGGAAACAGAATTTTAACAAAAACAGTAACGGATCGTTCTTAAATATGTAATATATTTAAGAATGATTCGTTTCTAAGTCAAATTAATTTTTACGACGGACAACATTTTCAATAATCCAACAAATATAAATTTACGCTATATTCTGTTAAAAATAATCTGCTAAAATTAAATTTTCTGCTAAAACAAAATCTTAATCCACTGTTGTTGTATATTCATTAATCCGAACGAATCGATAATATAAATAAGGTCTGGCAAGGTGTGCGAATTAAAGAGATTGCACTGTATTGATTGCACGCATACTATTTATTATTTTGTTTGAATTAGGTTTTTTTCGTATTATGTTAAAAATATGTTACTTGCCTTACAGAAAGTTTTAGAAATATGATCAATTTCAACGTAAAAAAACGCCATTACTTTGAATACAACACTCGGTATATGTTTACACCAAACAAAAGCTGCATGCTTCCGCTTTCCAAGATTATATGGTGTTACATTTTACTTTCAAAATGAGCTAGTAATTGAAATTAATAGAGTCATATTAAAGAAAAATTTACCTATTTCATTAATTTAATTAAAAATACTCTGGAATTGTAATTTTATTATTGCTAAGAGACTTTCCAAAATTAAATGTGTGGAGTGCGATATCCAAACAAAAAATTGTATGGTCCTTTCTTTTTGAATGGGGGAAAAATTACTGGCAAAGTTTATACGAATATGTAGATTTGCAGATTTATTTCTACCCTCAGTTAGAGCAAAATCAAGACAGGTATACGGTATTTTTTCAGTAATATGGTGTTCCATCTCATTATTCGTTTCTTTTAAGGAATTTTGTAACATAAAGCTTTGGGAATGGTTTTGGGAAGAGATAGATAGGAATGAACAGTGTCAGATTTTCTTGTATAAGGGATATTAAGAATATACTTCCGCAAACGCCTGAAAAGTTGCGCCGAAATATTGTCAGCAATTTTCAAGGGATTATTCCAGAAATTGGGTAATTTATTTTGTTATTTAGATTTCAGAAGTGTATAGATGTGTATGGTAGACACTTGGAATATATACCACAACATTTAAGCTGTTTTATTTTGGTTCATTAGAATATTTTTTACTTTTTGATTTAACAAAATTTATCTTTTTTTACATTGTTAAACTCACCTTGTTAATTTAAAAATTTTAATTGTAGTTCCTTTTAACTTAACATGAAACATAAGTGATATCTTTTTTAAAATATACAAATACATATTTTTTTTAATTTCACTTTTTAATAAATTACTACCCATTTTGGAAGTAAAGTGTAACAAACTTACATTTTTGGAAATAGGAAAATGCAGCTTTTGTTTGGCGAAACAGATACAGGGTGTTGTATTCAGAATAGAATTTCAACGTTGAAATTGTCCATATTTTAAAAACACCCGGTAGGACAAGTAACAAAGTTTTAACATATTGCGAAAAAAACTTTTTGAAATGGTAAATCGACTGGCGAGAACCTCATCCTTGTAAGTTCACTCTGTCAAAATATATTTACAATCAAAAAGGGTCAGAATTTTCTGGGACGTCCAAAACACGGTGTTTTTAAAAAATTAAATTACTAAAGAATTTTAACGTTGAAATTGACCATATTTCAAAAACACCCTGTAGGACAGGTAACAAGTTTTTAACATAGTATGAAAAAAACTTTTAGAAATAGTGAATTGACTGGTGAAAACCGCATTCTTCTAAGTTCGCCCTGTCGAAAGATATTTACCATCAAAATGGATCAGAATCCTCTGGGACACCCAGTATAACATTTTCTATTATATTTATTATTTTGGACATTTTTCACATTGTCTGGGCATTATAACCCGGCTGACCAATTAATCATTTGGTCCATACACTGTTTACTGGTTATGAATGTTCGCCATATTTAATATGAATTAGTTACTCATACAACATGGACACTCATATAGTTAAAATGTCAACTTCGTATTCTATTCATAACTTCTTTATTGAAAATAAACATAGCTAAGGGTATACTCAAAAGAATAATAAAATCAGAACATCAAGAAGAAAAAACAAAATCTCGAAGAAATCTCTAGTGTTTTATTGATACACTAAAGAACGCGACAAATATTTTAATTTATTAAAGGCGCTACGGAATTACATGTAAGTATCTTCATTTAGACCAATAAAATATTAAAATACAATATTTTATGCCATGTTACACAAGCACAATGTTGAACAAAGACTGGTTTATTTCTTCATTGTGTTTGATTGAGTTATTTTAGCGCTGAGTAAGATCAAATAACATAATTAACGCTAATCGTCAAGGAAACATTACAAATACTTTTTTGTGATTATTTGTCAAGTCGCATACGTGGAATTCCAATTTAATGAAAACAGACAAACTTTCGAAAACAAGAATTTCAACTACTGGCAAGATATTTATTTTATTAAAGGTGTTCATGTATAAACATATGTATCTTAAAAAATACTCGTATTTATTTTTATTATTCATATTTTTAACCGTTGGGGTTAATTCTCATTAAAACTTATCCAGATTTTAAGTGTTATTTTACTATGTGGACATTTTTTTTAATTGTACATTTGACATCTACCTACAATTTTGTGATAACATTGTTTTTACTTACAATTAAATATTAATGTATAGTGTATTATATAAGTGTATTAGGTACATGTATCGTGTAGGTCATGTATATATGATAATAATTGTTATCAAATAGTAACTTACCCTCACTAATAGCTCACCTCAATTATTTTTGTGTTTTCAGAGATAAAATAATTTGCATTTACTGGCATAATCGTCATTTTTTATTAATAACCGCAAATTGATTTATTTTTATTAATGATTATATTACGGTTTTATTTTTATTAATGATTTCCTCCTCGCAATATGCTCATGGTGATTAGCCCTTCTTCAAATATTCCTTAATGTTACGATACTGAATGTTTTTTGCGTCGATGCCCCCCTCAATCCTCATTAGCTGCTAGTTTTACAGCACTAATCTTAGTTTCTTTTTTTAAGTTGACTCACAATATACCGTTTATCATGAGGTGTAAACGTTTTTGGACATCCTGATCGAGGTTTAGAAACTACAGTTCTCTCAACTTTATAGTGTTCAACCACTCTCTGCATTGTGAAACGAAACTTCCTAGTATATTTCAAATTTTAAAGTAGCTTAATTATGGTACTACGAGTTTATGTAGAGAATTCACCCTTTTATTTTTCATACACGAGGTATATGATCTTGTACGCACTTTTTTGACTTGCCGTGATTACCCAAACACTCAATTAGTTTCAATTAGTGCGAATCGAGTATCGGCGGTGTGACATGGCGTAACTAGGCGCAATATAAAAAAATTGGTGAATTTATTAAAAAAACTGAAGGTATGTAACTTTTGACCAGTCGATAACTAGTACATTTATGTTATTGTTAATGATATTATATTATTCTATACTATTGACCTTTAAAATATAATAGACGTGGCGGCTTTTTTTCTTTGTATTTGAGGTTATAATTCCTCAAGTAAAAAATGTTCTTTCGGGCAAAGCGGGTATCTACCCGCTTTGCCGTACGGAAACGGAGCCACGTAGGTAGAATAATTTCTCAATATGAAGTGGCTAAACTCGATGGAAAAGCATATTTAAAAGCAGCCAGTGCACAAACTGCTATCCAAGGATTCAAATCTACTGGAATATGGCCCACAAATCGACATGCCTTTAATGATGAAGATTTTTTACCATCTAGTCTGACAGGGCCCAAGTTGTTGAAAATACCAACGATGATACATCACAGGCCCAATCTGCTGATGTTGGTCGTCTTTCTGATCGCACTGTTTCTCCGTCTATTTTTGAAAACGTAAACCACAATCCCTCTCAATTCCCTCCAATTGCAACACGACGCACAAACAGAAAAATAACTGATGTCATGACTATGGAAACTCCATATGATCCAGCTGTTGAAGATGCAGCTCCATGTTCTACATCAGTGAGTGACAATTCACTACAATCAGTAGTAGAACCCTTAACACCCCATATAAAGCCAATAGATGTCAGACCGTTACCTAAACTGAGTCCAAACAAAACAAACCGCAAGCGAAATATTCAAAGAGCTGAAGTATTAGATAACTAGTTCACCGATTAAAAATATACACAAAGAAAAAGAAGAAAAAAAGAAGCGCCTCAGTGCCAAAGCTGCCGTTAAGCAAAATTTGAATGATCTTCCGTCTACAAGTAAAACAGGCACAACTAGAAAACAAAAAGCATCGAAGAAAATATCTGCAAAACAGTATTTTTGTCTTGTGTGTGGTGCGCCTTATGTATGTAGACCCACCTGAGGAAGATTGAATTAAATGTGGAGACTGTGAGGAGTTGGCTCATGAAGCTTGTACAAGTTACTCAGGAAGAGGTTCTTATTTTTGCGATTTATGTCATGAATGAGGCGATTGTTTTTTTTTCCTATTTATAATTTTTTACTTTACTAACAAAAATACCTAGTTGAAATTTCTCAGTTTAATATTTATTTAACTCTAATTGTAAATGTTGCTAGATTCATATCATTAAGATTTTTTAATGCCAAAGACTGATAAAAATTGGTCTAAAATTGATCTTTGATAAGTTATTTTTTTACGATAATTAGATATATAGTCAGTCTCATCATTAATGTTAAGAAAAATTAATATGTGTTAAAATTTGTCAAGTTTATAGTGCTTAACCGCTTTGCCCGAGCGGCTTACACGCTTTAGGCCCCCTATTAGGACAAAGCGGGTTTTTTAAGAGTTTTGAATTTTGGATAATAAATAATTACTTGGTACAAAATGACTCAATTATGATTTATTATTTTGAAGTTTGATATCCCTACTATTAAATAAAATCAAAATTATTATTATAATCAAACGAAAACTAAGATTTTTTTGGCTTTTATCGTTAACCTACTCGCTTTAGGCCACTCTCCCCTATACAGCTTGTGTAAAGCCGACATCGGCCAGTTGTGAAAAAGAACAAATACTACACTTCTTTGTCTAACAACAAGCACAGGTGGTGAGAGGGCCGGTCTTATTCCCTCACTACCTTCGAAGCGTGTGCGGTTGCTTCGTATCTGTTGTCTCACTTCTGTTTGTACACACACGGTACTATAGTAGACCTATAACAGAAATGTATTATACCTAAATAAACTTAATTTTTCAGCAAACTGATTTTTTTAGACGATATTTTGTTACGAGTTGACTATACCTACACAGACTTTTTATCAATTTATGATATCACAGTGTTAGTAACAAAAAGCACTGTTTGAAAAATTCTATGAGCAATGCGTTCCTATTTGAGGAGATTGAGGAAATATCATTTTTTTTCTTCGCAATGTTTAAACGCTTAACAAGTGAAACTGTCAACGAAAACAAAATAAATCGATTTTTCTACATCAACTTCACTTAACTGGAATGAGTGAAAATACACACGACGTGCCATTAAAAATTCAGTTTGGAGACATTTCCAGTTAAGTCGGAAGTGAATACAAAATCACAACTATGTCAATAAATTTACAATATGTCTAATATCGATTTCTAAAATTTTAATATTTTACCTCTGAAAACAAAAACGTTGTGGGATGAGTCACTTTTGTGAATCACCTGGTATGTGTAGGTACTAGGGCTAGAACCAAATGGTACATGCCAGGGTCGAACTTGAGCATGCATGCTGCAGTGAATAAATAGTGACACTAAGTAATATTGTTTTCTCTTACTTTTCCCGCATCTGTTGTCACACTCTTACACCTCGTCGTCCTCATATAGGAATTCACTTCTTGGGATTCCATTTCTTTTATTTTCTCGGTGTTTTAGCGACTTTACGCGCTTTTCACATTGTCCTTTTCTGTAAACATGTAAGTAACACCTGCATATTTCACACTACACAGTGGTAGCTTTAACACTTAAATCTGGAAAACCCTGCACAATTTTTTTTTAATTGATAAACAAATGGGGTTGGCGTTTTAACCATCGTTATAATATCAATTAAGTATAACAATCAGTAATGCACAATTACAGGCGCGCGACCTTCAAAGGACTAAATAAATACGGAACCTGTTTCGCGTCGCAGTCGCCCCGGCCCCCGCGTCGTCCCGGCCCCCGGGCGATGGGGGCGATCGCCCCCCCCCCCCCCAAGGGTCAAGTAAGAACCAAAATACTCGGGGGAATGCGGTTGTGTTGCCGTTGCCTCCAGTGACCTTTTTTTTGTGTTTGGCTCTTTTGTTTAATCTACAGCGATCGCCCCCCCCCAAAGGGTCAAGTAAAAACCAAAATACTCGGGGGAATGCGGTTGCCGTTGCCTCCAGTGACCTTTTTTTTTTGGTTTTTTGTTTAATCTGCAGCGATCGCCCCCCCCCCTCAAAGATTCAAGTAAAAACCAAAATACTCGGGGGATTGCGGTTGCCGTTGCCTCTACTGACCTTTTTTTTTGCTTTTTTTGTTTAATCTGCATTGGAAGCCCCCCCCCCCCCACCCCAAACCTAAATACTAGCTACGCCCTTGGCCCCGCTGGCCTAGCCACGGCCACCTGGAATACGGGATACGGATACGCGGCCGCCTGGAAGACGGTCGGTATCCGAGAATTTTGTTCTAGCCCTAGTAGGTACACATGACATCTGGAAATTCTAAAAGAATAATAGTTTTATTTATGTGAAAATAATCTAATGATCACGTTGCTAACTACTGTGCCTTCTATTTTTCTAATATTAAATACAATGCCCAAAGAACAGCCAATAAAACGCCCTAAGAACAAAAGGATGAAAACATAATGCCTTAATTTACCATGTACTATTGATCTGATTACGTACATTCCAAATGCACTACAATAAACAATTCGTCAGTATTTATAGAAAATACTTCTTTTGCTTGGAAGCTTGGAAATGTTTTCTTCCAATATTTTGTTTCACTTTTGTCTTGATCTTCCTCTTTTTGTTCTTTTTAGTGTTTTTGCTTCCCACGCTTTTTTTGTTTGTCTTTCATTGTTCAGTCACTGAGATGACCCTACAACTTATCTGCGGTTTCTCTATTCATTAATTTAATTAAAAATACTCTGGAATTGTCATTTCATTATTGCTAAGGCTAAGAGACTATCCAAAATTAAACGTGTGGAGTGCGATATCCAAACAAAAAAAGTATGGTCCTTTCTTTTTGAATGGGGGAAAAATACTGGCAAAGTTTATACGAAAAAGTAGATTTGCAGATTTATTTCTACCCTCAGTTAGAGCAAAGTCAAGACAGCTATACGGTATTTTTTCAGTAACATGGTGCTCCATCTCATTATTCGATTCTTTTAAGGAATTTTGTAACAGAAAGCTTTGGGAATGGTTTTGGGAAGAGATAGATATGAAGTGCTGGCCAATTCAGTGGAAATCACACACTCATTGGAATGAACAGTGCCAGATTTTCTAGTATGAGGGATATTAAGAATATACTTCCGCAAACGCCTGGAAAGTTGCGCCGAAATATTGTCAGCAATTTTCAAGGGATTACTCCAGAAATTGGGTAATTTATCTTGTTATTTAGATTTCAGAAGTGTATAGATGTGTATGGTAAACACTTGGAATATATACCACAACATTTAAGCTGTTTTATTTTGGTTCATTTGAATATTTTTACTTTTGATTTAACAAAATTTTTCAATCTTCTTTCTGCATTGTTAAACACCTTGTTAATTTAAAAAATTTTAATTGTAGTTCCTTTTAACGTAACATGAAATAAGTGATATCTTTTTTCAAATATACAAATACATCTTTTTTTTTAATATCACCTTTTTAATTTAAAAATTTTGATTGTAGTTCCTGTTTAAGTAACATGAAATAAATGATATATTTTTTTAAAAAGTATAAAAATTGTATTCATGTTCAACGTTACGGGTGTTCCAGCCAACTGTACTTTTATATTTGAATTAATCATACTCAAAATCTTCCTGTACGGTAAGTCACAAATATGTATTTAACATAACATGTAAAAATTTTTTGAAAAAAGTCAAATAAATAAACTGGCGAAAACCACATCTTTGTAAGTTCCCTCTGTAAGAGATATTTACAGTCAAAATGGGTCAGAATTTTCTGGGACGTCCAAACACATTTTGTTTTTAATAAATTACTACCCATTTTGGAAGTAAAGTGTAACAAACTTTCATTTTTGGAAATAGGAAGAATGCAGCTTTTGTTTGGCGAAACAGATACAGGTTGTTGTATTCAAAATAGTGGCGAATTTCAACGTTGAAATTGTCCATATTTTAAAAACACCCGGTAGGACAAGTAACAAAGTTTTAACATATCGCGAAAAAAACTTTCACGATACGTCCAAAACACGGTGTTTTTAAAAATTAAATTACTAACCCATTTTGAAAGTGTAACAAATTATACATTTTTGGAAAACGGAAGATTGTAGCTTTTGTTTGATGTATTCATATACATTGCATTTAAAATAGTAGCGAATTTTAACGTTGAAATTGACCATATTTCAAAAACACCCTGTAGGACAGGTAACAAGTTTTTAACATAGTATGAAAAAAACTTTTAGAAATAGTGAATTGACTGGTGAAAACCGCATTCTTCTAAGTTCGCCCTGTCGAAAGATATTTACCATCAAAATGGACCAGAATCCTCTGGGACACCCAGTATAACATTTTCTATTATTTTTATTATTTTGTCACATTATTTTGGACATTTTTCACATTGTCTGTGCATTATAACCCGCTGACCAATTAATCTGCCTTAATTTACCATGTACTATTGATCTGATTACGTACATTCCAAATGCACTACAATAAACAATTCGTCAGTATTTATAGAAAATACTTCTTTTGCTTGGAAGAATGTTTTCTTCCAATATTTTGTTTCACTTTTGTCTTGATCTTCCTCTTTTTGTTCTTTTTAGTGTTTTTGCTTCCCACGCTTTTTTTGTTTGTCTTTCATTGTTCAGTCACTGAGATGACCCTACAACTTATCTGCGGTTTCTCTATTCATTAATTTAATTAAAAATACTCTGGAATTGTCATTTCATTATTGCTAAGGCTAAGAGACTATCCAAAATTAAACGTGTGGAGTGCGATATCCAAACAAAAAAAGTATGGTCCTTTCTTTTTGAATGGGGGAAAAATACTGGCAAAGTTTATACGAAAAAGTAGATTTGCAGATTTATTTCTACCCTCAGTTAGAGCAAAGTCAAGGCAGCTATACGGTATTTTTTCAGTAACATGGTGCTCCATCTCATTATTCGATTCTTTTAAGGAATTTTGTAACAGAAAGCTTTGGGAATGGTTTTGGGAAGAGATAGATATGAAGTGCTGGCCAATTCAGTGGAAATCACACACTCATTGGAATGAACAGTGCCAGATTTTCTAGTATGAGGGATATTAAGAATATACTTCCGCAAACGCCTGAAAAGTTGCGCCGAAATATTGTCAGCAATTTTCAAGGGATTACTCCAGAAATTGGGTAATTTATTTTGTTATTTAGATTTCAGAAGTGTATAGATGTGTATGGTAAACACTTGGAATATATACCACAACATTTAAGCTGTTTTATTTTGGTTCATTTGAATATTTTTACTTTTTGATTTAACAAAATTTTTCAATCTTCTTTCTGCATTGTTAAACACCTTGTTAATTTAAAAAATTTAATTGTAGTTCCTTTTAACGTAACATGAAATAAGTGATATCTTTTTTCAAATATACAAATACATCTTTTTTTTTAATATCACCTTTTTAATTTAAAAATTTTGATTGTAGTTCCTGTTTAAGTAACATGAAATAAATGATATATTTTTTAAAAAAGTATAAAAATTGTATTCATGTTCAACGTTACGGGTGTTCCAGCCAACTGTACTTTTATATTTGAATTAATCATACTCAAAATCTTCCTGTACGGTAAGTCACAAATATGTATTTAACATAACATGTAAAAATTTTTTGAAAAAGTCAAATAAATAAACTGGCGAAAACCACATCTTTGTAAGTTCCCTCTGTAAGAGATATTTACAGTCAAAATGGGTCAGAATTTTCTGGGACGTCCAAACACATTTTGTTTTTAATAAATTACTACCCATTTTGGAAGTAAAGTGTAACAAACTTTCATTTTTGGAAATAGGAAGAATGCAGCTTTTGTTTGGCGAAACAGATACAGGTTGTTGTATTCAAAATAGTGGCGAATTTCAACGTTGAAATTGTCCATATTTTAAAAAACACCCGGTAGGACAAGTAACAAAGTTTTAACATATCGCGAAAAAAACTTTCACGATACGTCCAAAACACGGTGTTTTTAAAAATTAAATTACTAACCCATTTTGAAAGTGTAACAAATTATACATTTTTGGAAAACGGAAGATTGTAGCTTTTGTTTGATGTATTCATATACATTGCATTTAAAATAGTAGCGAATTTTAACGTTGAAATTGACCATATTTCAAAAACACCCTGTAGGACAGGTAACAAGTTTTTAACATAGTATGAAAAAAACTTTTAGAAATAGTGAATTGACTGGTGAAAACCGCATTCTTCTAAGTTCGCCCTGTCGAAAGATATTTACCATCAAAATGGACCAGAATCCTCTGGGACACCCAGTATAACATTTTCTATTATTTTTATTATTTTGTCACATTATTTTGGACATTTTTCACATTGTCTGTGCATTATAACCCGCTGACCAATTAATCTGCCTTAATTTACCATGTACTATTGATCTGATTACGTACATTCCAAATGCACTACAATAAACAATTCATCAGTATTTATAGAAAATACTTCTTTTGCTTGGAAGAATGTTTCCTTCCAATATTGTGTTTCACTTTTGTCTTGATCTTCCTCTTTTTGTTCTTTTTAGTGTTTTTGCTTCCCACACTTTTTTTGTTTGTCTTTCATTGTTCAGTCACTGAGATGACCCTACAACTTAGCTGCGGTTTCTCTATTCATATTTTAATTACTTTGTTTATTTTTCGTCTGGGGCCAACAGTTTTTATGGGTATTTTAAGGATATTCTAGATCCATTTGAACCCAAAAGAATACAAAAGATTATATTAAACCATTGTTTTGATTGAGCTTAGGTATTTAAAAGTAGGTAATTTACATCAGCTTATAAGTATATTTCTCTTTTATCTCTTATCTTCTACTATCTCTGTCTTGTCATAGTAGTGCCAGATGTAATAAACTAATAATAATTTTCTTTCATTATCATGTGTCGTTAAAAGGGTAAGGTGTTCCAAAATTCTAAACGCCTTAGGCCTAAAATTTCTTTAATTCAGCTCCTTCACTTGGAGTGATTAGTATATTCCATTGCTCCTTAAATATAAGAATGCAAACATTTTACAGAAGTACGCTTAAATTTTCTATCTAAAATGGTATTCCTTCACAGTATTTTTGGGCAGAAAATTGATTGTCAATTACCAGGATGAATACCGGCATATAGTTTATTAAATATTTAAATATTTTCTAATGGCGTTGAATGGGAACTTTTATCATGTACGTTATATTAATATTTGCTGCCTTTTTTGGAAATGTAGATAAAGCCGCATTTACATGAGACATGATACATTTACAATGAGGCAAACCCAGATCATTAAGTAGGAAGTGAGAATATTGGCCCCGGACACATACAGTGCAACAACAAGTAGCTTTGCCCTTGGCCGCAGTAGAAAAAAAACTGAAATTGTGCTAATTTCTTTTGAAGGTACAACCATGGGTGCTTCGAGAAGTACAATATGTTACCATTTATTTGTGGGTGTCTCTTAAGCTAGGTCCACACTCACGCCGTGAAACCCCGCGAAAAGACAATAACGCGAATGTGGATGGATTTTACCTCCTTCGCGGGCTTTCACGGTAGTTTTGGCGTCGCACAGTGGTTCAAAATCTCAAAACCTTGGACAAAATTCATTTTGTACTAAAGATATAAACATTTTTTGATAAAAATTGGTAAATGGAGATTTTCGAGGACGCTGATAAAGAATTTGACATTAATGTTTTAAAAAACAAAATGGCGGATTCAATATGGCGTTCAACTTTTGGAAAAAGTTGATGAATTTTAGTGAAAATTGGTATACGGGATATTTTCGAGGTCCCTGATAACGAATTTGACGGTTGTTTTTTAAAAAACAAAATGGTGAAATGTAATATTGCATTTTAAAAAATAATTAGGGACATTTTTTTAAGCTGTCTGTTATTTCATGGCCAAATGTTACTAATATTAAATCAAATTGCAAAACAATTGAAAAAAATATTATCGAAAAAAATGTAAACATTAATACGAATAATGGTAAACTAACCCCGAAAAGATATGTTTGTTGTTTTCTCAAACAGTTCAATTCAATGTTTAACCTTTAACATTATAAAAGTGAATAAAAAAGTGAAATGATAAAGTATAAGAAAACATCAAATATGTCCTTCCGGGGTCAGTTTACCATTATTTCAATTAATACTTACATTTTTTTTCGTGTAACATTACAATTAAATAACATAAGTTGTATAATGAATAATAAACAACTACTGGATAATTGTTATTTGTATGAAACATTACATACATATTTATGTGTGAAAAACCGTTTTTAAAACATACATACTCGTTATTTATTTGCATATTCAGTTTATTAGTCGAGAAAGCGTGAAATATAAGTTGCGCATTTTACGCGTTTTCGCTGGTACTCAGTGCTTCTGCACACTTAAATATGCATTAAAAAAAATGGGGTACCTCGGGGTACTTAAAATTTTGATAAGTTTTTAACAAGCGTTTAACAAACGTATTAAGATAAAAAGTAGACTGGAATCTCTTGGAATTTTCAACTTATTCCTCCACATATCTACAAATTTTCTATCAATTTCGACAAAATAGAATGCACATAACCTTGTTAATAAGCAATTGAAAATTTTTTTTCTGTAAATTTAGTTTTACAGCGTCGTAGTACTAACTTTCAGGAGACGAATCCAAATTTTTATGTTTTTATCACGTAACACAAAAAAATTTGGCGCGGTCGCACGCAAAATGTAAAATTTATCTTGATGCGAGTTTGGAATACGAGGCGCGTTCATAAACTAAGGGCCGTTTGCTTATATATAAATATTGGCGCTTCGAAGCACAATTTTACTACTGCAGCGCCATCTACTGACTCATTGCGAAGCTACAGCGTCATTTGTTTTAATTCTGAAGTCGTATTGTTGTCCGTGAATGCAAAGAACAATGGCCGCGAAAATCGTTGATCCCGCCAACTGTGAAGTGCGTTCTGTGATTCGTTTCTTATGTGCAAAAGGATCGTCGGCTGCTGAAATTCATCGGGAGTTATGCCTGGTTTACGGACCTACAGTTATGAGTGAAGGAAAGGTTAGACAATGGTGCCGTGATTTTAAAAATGGCCGAACAAATGTCCATGACGAAGAGCGGAGTGGCAGGCCCAGTACCCAGACCGATGAAATCGTTTCACAAGTGGACCAAACACTGCGATCTGATCGTCGATTGACGATTAGTGGCCTGGCTAACAAATTTCCTCAACTTGGACGCACTACTGTTTACAATATTGTCACAGAAAACCTCGCATACCGCAAATTGTGTGCAAGGTGGGCACAAAAAATGCTCACCGACCACCACAAAGAGCAAAGAATGTCTAGTGGACGAATGTTTTTGGCCCGTTATCAACAAGATGGAGATGATTTGTTTTCTCACATTGTTACTTTGTTTATTCTCACATTGGTATCCTACGCCAACCCAGAAACAAAACTGCAATCGATGCAGTGGCGACACTCATCTTCACCAAAACCGAAAAAGTTTAAGCAAACTCAACTTTTTTTGGGACAAAGACGGTGTTCTTTTGGTTGATTTCATGGAACGTGGGACAACAATTACAGCTGACGTGTACTGCGAAACGCTCAAAAAATTGAGACGTGCGATCCAAAACAAACGCCGCGGGAAACTGTCATCTGGCATAATCCTCCTCCACGATAACGCGCGTCCTCACACTGCTGCCAAAACCAATGAGAAAATTCAAGATTTTCGTTGGGAACTTTTTGACCACCCACCGTACAGTCCCGACCTTGCACCTAGCGACTACTTCCTCTTCTTGCATTTTAAACAGTGGCTCGGTGGACAACGTTTTGAAACCGAAGAGGGACTCAAAAACGCCGTTGTCCACTGGTTCAACTCTCAGGCGGCAAGCTTCTATGCAGAGGGGTTAAAGAAGCTGGTGCAGCGGTACGAAAAATGCTTAGAAGTGAACGGCGATTATGTAGAGAAGTAAAGTAAGATTGTACCTAACTAAATATTACAATAAAATTTGTTTCTTATGAGTACATTTTTTTCTGTGACCAAACGGCCCTTACTTTATGAACGCGCCTCGTATTATACACTCGGCGGTCACTTTCACAATGCTCTCACGAAGAATGCAGACCCACCTGACCCGTACTATTGATCACAAAAGGTCCTAGGGACGTCCCTAAACATGATATTGATTTTTTGGATTTTTGTCCAGCTTTTTGTTACTTTGAACCACTGTGCGTCGGTATTTTTTTGCCCGTGACAAAGGGTTCACGTATCGTGAACGCGAAAATTATCCACATTCACAGCGTGCGTAGGCCGTCAGTCAATTCAGGTTCAGTGGAGTACAAGAAGTGGTGAGGAAAGTTGCGTCGTTTGGATGTAACCTATCTATTAAAAATGAGCACGCTGAAACAAATTATTAAGCTTATTAAAATAAAACAATATATTTAAACGTACCAGAAAGTACAAGCACCTGAGCACCGGCGTATTTCAAAAAAAAAAAAATGTTTTTGACTCGGATACTAAAACACATTTTTTCTATTATGTCTCTTTTAAATTTTTCTGAATATTCCAAATGGATGTGTTTTTCTCGTTTTTTACGAATATATTTTTTTCTGTTACAGGAGGGGTGCCCCCTCCTCTTCTCTTTATGTTCACTACCCCCCTCATACCCCCATTTCCACCAACACTCATCTCCCTTTCTAATGTTCCAGCTGTTTAGGGAAAACAGCTAGACGAACACTACCTGAGTACAACACTAATAGAATTATTACCGCAACACCATAAAACATGAACTTAAAAATTGAATACAAAGGTTTCTAATATATTATAAATAGGTACGCCTTGTTATATCAGCCATCTTATACTATAGGTTTATACTGTCATACTCACATTATTATATACTCACGTTCAGTGACCCTCAAAAAATCTCTTATAAGTTACTATATACAACCTGTAACAGGCTCTAAACTTTTTTTTTTTTTAATATGGTCGACTATCAACTTTTTGCGTTGGTAAGTACGAACGTTTATTTTTTGGATGTAAGTTTAGAGAAATCTTTTTTTTTGTTTCGTTTTCAGTTAGAATCGCATTCTGGACCGCTATGAGGCGTTTGAAGGCTGCCAATTCCATCACGCGAGATAATCTGACGTACAACTCGGTCACCCAGAGTTTTTCTAAGGACTGACATCGATTACTTTAGAATTTCACGATTCAACTCTCGCAATATAGTAAAAAACAGCTAGTAATAATTTGAATTACCTAATAGTTAATGCCAGACCTTCCTCGGTAATGTGTATTTTTTCACATAGTTATACCACTTCATTGTGTGCTACCAGTTAACGCTTTTGATGTAAAAAAACAATATATTTTTGGTTATATTGAAATATTTAAAGATTTTTTTAACACATATTCTCAGAAATAACAATGCTCTAGTCTTTATTTTCTATAACAGGGTGAACCTCAGAAGAGGTATGTTTCAATTAAATTGCTTTCTTCGTCTTAGCAAAACCGTGGTGGTGTTTCGTCTACAAAATCCATTTCGATGCGTTTTTGCGCATTTGGTGCGGATTTCTGTCTCCTGACATTTTTTTTTTTTTACTTAGGATGTGGTTTAGGTAGAAAACGTCATTTTAATAATAGTTACACAAGCAAGAATAACAATAGTTGTAATGGTAATTAACAAAATTATAATAGCGTATTGATCGAGTTTGTTTTATCAGAAATATTTCTCACTTACACTTTCTCACGAAAATTAGTTGTCACCTAGCTAATACCAGAATTTTTAAAAGTATTTGTTTATTATGTATTCAATGTTCCTGTTGTTAATGTATTAAGTAAACAATAACAATAAACAAAATAACTAATTTTGGTGACAAAGTGTGATATAAGTATTTAATATAAAATATAATAAACTTGGTCAACTACTACGATTTTGTAAAAATTTCACACAATTGTTTGTGCGATTATTATTACAATGACAATTTCTACCTAAACCACATTCTAAATCAAAAAATATCAAGAGACGTTTTTTGTTAATCGTTAACTGGAGATTAAAAAATTAAAATGCCAATGGGACAGTGGCGTACATATTTTTTTTAATAAACAATATTATAGTGACTACCCATATGCACGCCCCTGTTAGTGCTGGAAAAAAAATTTACAGTCAAAACATATCTTCTATCAGGGTGTGTAAGTGACATAAATTTAAAAAGAAAATATTAGTCTATTCCAGAGACTTTCGAAGAAAACCTAAAAATGAATAAAATTTTAACGCACTGTATCTCAAAAACTAAGCCACTTAGGAAAAAACTCTATATGAGCTTTTCTTCATGAAATCACTTGAAGAAGTATGTCCTTCATTTTTCAGACTACTTAGGAAATAGGTACCCTGTATATAAATACATGTGAAACCTTTTGATTCCTTGTTACAGTTCTACAAAAAAAATTAGGTAACAAAAAATATTATATATAATTTTAATACAAATAAAATTTCGTTGGAATGTACTTATCTTAACTGCAATAATGAATCGTTTTAGATAAATACATGTATTACGACGATAATTCAATTACCGTTAATATACCTACATACATAAGTGAATCAATATAAAATAAATAAAATTAGTATCGCAGTTAGGGAAAGGTGGCATATGCATCACTTTTAACGGAGCAAAAAATATTATTCAGAAACGAAGTTGTACTACGATGTTGTACTTCATGTATGGACGTGTCATTAAAAGTCGTAGCTTGGTAACAATCCAAACAATTGATTCATTTAATTTTTTTATAATTTCTCGAGGTAGAGAAATTTTTTTTTCAGAGATATTACCATATCTGTAATTTATTTTTTTATTAATTCATGGTAATTTCTTTGATCTACCTACAAGGGCGTAGCCAGGGGGGGGGGGGGGGAGCATGGGGGCGATCACGTTGCAGGGCGGGGTATTGCGCTTGCCGTTGCCTTCAATGACCTTTTTTTCTGCTTTTTTCTTTAATCTTCATTGGACCCCCCCCCCCAAAGAAAAATACTGGCTACGCCCTTGTCTACCTATTGATTTATTGACTACTTTTTGCGATAGACTTCTTACATTTCTTAAATTAGTTTTCTTAAATCCTAGATCCGGATTATAGGGTGGATGTCTCAAGTCCAACTCAAAAATATTATAACGCTTCTGTGTTAGAATTTTAATTCACTCATTTTTCACCATTCAAACCTACATCAAAAAACAAAAATACGTTTCTCGATTTCAACTCCACCTGGTCAAATTTGTCATTATTTTGTATCACACATTTTCTTGCTAGATCATTAGACCAGGATGGTCAAGTTGATGTGATTAACACAGATTTGTCCAAAGCCTTCGATATACTTGATCATGTCCTCCTATTACAAACATTATTTAACTTTGGGGTAAGTGAGTGAGTTGAGTTACCCCAACATCAGTAACATTAGTTATACCACAGGATTCGGTACTTGGCCCTCTTCTATTTATTCTATTTATATATGATATATGCGAAGAACTTCCAAGTTGATGCACTTCTGTATGCTGATGATTTTAAGATTTTTTGTGTCTATTGGCAAGGAAGATGATTGTGGTCTATTGCAGCAAGACCTTTCGAAAATCAATTTATTGTGTGAAAATAACAAATTGCCTTTAAATATATCAAAATGTAATGTCATGACTTTTACAAGGAAACCTAATCCAATAAATTACTTATATAAAATTGTGAATGAAATTGTTATAAGATGGAGTGAGTTTAGAGACTTGGGTGTAACTTTTGACTCTGCTCTAACGTTTATTCCTCATATAAATAATATTAAAGCAAATTCCAATAAAACCTTAGGTTTCATTATTAGACATTCCAAACTGTTTTTAGATTATTTTATTAGACATTCCAAACAATTACTGTTTAGTGTGCTTGTCAGGTCAAAGTTAGAATACGCTTCGGTTGTTTGGAATCCGCATTATGTAATACATATATCTAACCTGAAGAAAGTTCAGAGGAAATATGTTAAATATCTTTCTTTTTAGATCAGATGGGATCTATCCATGTATTGGCATACCTCAGTCTGAGTTACTGTCTAGATTTAAACTAAATGATTTAGCATTACGTCGAGTTCAAACGCGCTCTATTTCTTTGTTTTATTTACCTACACCTCGTACAAATTTGTTAAAATATACACCAATTTATAATATGTGTGAGAAATATTATTTATATCAGTCAGACTTTTATCAATTGTAATATATGTAAGTGAACTTAAAATATGTATTCTAGGTAATTAGATATCATGTGTATATACTCACATTATATATATTAGAAATTAACCATTTAATTACTTATTAAATTAATTATACATGCAATTTCTTTCCTGTCAGCAGTGTACCTAAGTTGTTTCTATTTTTATTTGATTATTATTATTTTTATTATTTTGTTTTTCTTCTTATTTTTCTTTGTTATTGTGATACACTTCATATCTTGTTATATTTACTTAGATTTATTTTTTTTTTTGAGTTGTTTTTCCTGCCCATTAATTGGATATATTATGTCTAGGCAGCTGTACTTTAAATAAATAAATAAATAAATTTCTAGAGTTCAGAAATCCCGGCATACCACATATAAAATTGCATTTTCCTATCCACCGTTCCCGCATGAGACCGGCGTATACCGCACAGACGTGAGTCCCGGGACAAGGGGAAGGATCGGTCAGTGGCGTGGGTATGCAGGGATAAGAAATACAAGGCGCTAAAAAAATATGGTTTATACTTTCATTATCATAGAGTTTTATCGTGTCCAGCCCTGCGTTGTAGCACAAATTCCCGAACTTAAATCATTTCAAATACTTAAGTACTTTAATCACTTCATATGAGTTTTATTTACCCTACACTTACCATATGATCATTAGAGAATAACAACTGTATTATAATCGAATATTGTTTAAGATATTTAAACTTACATAATGTCCAAACTTCGCAATAAAATTGCATATTCGTAAATCCCAACGAAAGTATTCTTCCAGCTATTCTTCCAATTATTATACTTAAATAGTTTACGGAAGGTTCTTTAATATTAGACAAAATAAACAAAATACCAACCACATGAGCTTTATTATGAAATTGTATGAAATCGTATATCAGCAGTTCTACACACACTGCTCCGTTTTCCCCTATTTGTATTATTCGAATTGAGCACTAATTCATTCCATACCGCTTTTGAGAAACTAACTTTATTTTTATTGAACGTTACCTCGCTACTTTAAATATTTGTTATTATTGTTAGTGTACGACAGACAATGTTTTCTACGCTACACTTGAAGTCAGTTACCTTGTAAATAATAACAATGTATCCTCCAGATTATAGATAAATAATTAGTCTAGTTTTCTTATCTACAGGAAAATACACTCACTAGCAAATGTGTTTCTAAGATTGTTCTTGTAAAATTTGTACTTTTCGGGAGAATCTAGTGCGTATACTTCATTTTTTGTATGCCCCAAAGATAAAAATCCAAATGAACCTAACTAAGATCTTGATGGCCATAAAATTGTCCCAGTATTTCAAATAACATTATTTAAAAATCCCCTTAAGGTGCTTTTTCATGCAGTCGCTAGTCGCTCGTTTTAAGCGACAAATGAGGTCTCGTGGTACGACTTTGTATTTTCCGCCACTTTAAGACTTGTAACGAAAAATTGCAATGTTTAGCGTCAAATTTAAGCGACAAATATGTATCGAAAGGTATATGTATACAATGGTGAAAAATAAATATGATAATTGTGATATATTAATAGAGAAAATATATCAAATGTGGATTTATCAGTATCAAAAAATTATCCGCCAAGCGCAAATTAATAGGCTTCGACGAAATAGGGTTATAACCACGCCTTTACTTAATCATATTCATAATAAACAGAAGCGATATAAAAAGAAAAGATTTTGGGTCCATCCATTATATAAATTGCGACTAGAATATGGATTTTTTGAAGCTGTGTTCCCGACATTTTCTTCATAATACTATTTCGATTTTCGAATTACGTTGGCGCTAGTAGACCCCGGCAGAGAAAAGCTAAACAAAATTTAGCTTTATCGCCACAAATTTTAAAGTGGCGGAAAATTCAAAATCGTACCACGTGACCTCATTTGTCGCTGAAAACGAGCGACTAGTGACTGCATGAAAATGCACCCGTAAACATTGTGTCACTGGTGCGTTATTATGCTCTGGGCCAGTGGCGGTTGATAATAATTCAGTTAGCCATATCTTGAAAACGACGCATGGGACCCACTTCACGTTTTAGATGATGACTATGCACCTCTTACAGAAAGGATTTATGGTGAAAAAACCGTCGGCAAAGTTTGCGAAAAAAAATTTCAAAAAACTGCAGAACATCCTGGGATCTCAGTAACGCTCTGTGGAATATTTGCAGTATATTTTTTTTTCATAATCTAGAAGCAAATATAAGGAGAGGTTTTTCGATTTGTTACAAAATATTTTTTCTTCAAAAAGTTATGACCATTCTAATTTTAATTTTATAGGAACATTTCGTTTCCCAAAATTAAATTATGGAAGTGTCTATTTGCACTTGCCCTGTAAACGTGTATATAAGTGTTATTACGTGTAACTACGTGTATACACGTATTCGGCAAAGTTCGGCTTTTTCGTGTACTTACATTTACGAGGAAATACCACTTTACCATTTATTATTTTCAAATGCCTTTGAGCATTTTTCGCGAACTCAAAATTAATAAAAGTGAGGTTATTATATCCCCGAAAATGACAGCTCGGTAGCATTTTGAGACTGCGACGAATTTTCGACCGCAGTGGCGCTGCTGAGGGCGGATAATTTGAAATTCAAATTCTGAAACTATCATATTCAAATCAATTTAAATCTCAAAATGATAAACTTCTACATATATTTTCATAGTTTTAATATCCAACAAAATAATAATGTTGTTTTAATTACAAACAGAGGCATTTTATTCAAATTTTTTCTCTAGTCAAGTAATGTTTATGTATCCTTTTGAAAGTTTGTATTTACACGGCAAACGAAAAAATATAGAACGGTCAAAAAGCATATTGAAACACGCTGAGTTTCTATATTTTCGATGGCGGCACCTTTAATCTTTGTTAAAAAGTATAGAAACTCATTGCATTCTAATACAATTTTTGGTCGTTCCATATGGCAAAATTAAAGCAGTTGTAAAAATGCTAAGACTATGGTAAACATTAAAGACTATTTATATCTTGCTAAAAATTATACAATAATTGCAAATCGAATTGAAATTATACACAGTGATTTGAATGTTTTAATATTTCAGTGGATTTATTAATCAGTGTACTTTAGTGTAATTGAGTTTATGTTCCTGTATTTCAGTGTAGCTTCGTGTATTGTCGTGAGCTCAGTGTAGTTTCGTAATTTTCTCGTACACTTTTGGGCTGTACATTGTAAACATTTGAATATGTTTTAGTGCTATAGCTTGAAAATTATAAAGTATGCTCAAAAAAGGTTGCAAAATCAGGGTTGCATTTATTGCACAAAAGTGATGTACACAATTAGCTTTTTTTAATTACCTATGCACATTTGACATAATGCTAGAACGTTCCGAGCAGACATTGTGAACACGAAAAATGTATATGTTTACCTTTTTATTTCTATAGAATACAAGTATTACACATCTAAAAGCACAGTAAACCAAGTTATTAAGCTACAAAAAAATTAAAAAAGGCAGTCTGTTTTTTTTGTAGCTGAATTTTTTTTTTTTTTTTTTTGTTAAATACTATCTTAATTTTTTGTAAATGCATTTTAGAATATATTCTTTTTGAATCAAGACTTAAGGGGACCTTCCCATTTTTTTCAGGAATGAATTATATAAAAACTGTTCAACCGGTTTTGGTATCTTTTGCTTCTGCTTCTTTTTTTATTTAAAAAAGGAAAACTCAATCTTTAAAAAAAAAATTTTACAAGAAAAACAAAATGGCGGCTGTTGAGACACGCCCCTTTGGAGCCTCTTCCGGCAGACGCACCTGCAATGGGTGAAGGTTTCCCAGTAGAGTTTTCATCCGAA
This sequence comes from Aromia moschata, assembly GCA_029963805.1. NCBI lineage: Eukaryota > Metazoa > Arthropoda > Insecta > Coleoptera > Cerambycidae > Aromia > Aromia moschata. Next base: position 299,734 of record JAPWTK010000288.1, on the reverse strand, counting down.
GTCAAAAAAATGAAACAGTTTTATAAACGACAGGGTTGTAGTTATGACACATCATAGGGGTTTTTTGAATTTTTCATTTTACACGACTTGGCACGGCTTTGAAAAAAAAAAACAATACGATTTTCACCTCGTTTTTTCAACTTTTAATTGTTATTAAAGATCGAATTTTTGCATTATCAAAAAAATCCTCTGGTGTGCCATTAGGAAATTGATTACGAACATTTTAAGCCCAAAATCATTAAAATCGGTTAATTAGTTCCACGGCAATCCTTCACCCATGTTAAAAAAATGCTGTTTTGAGAATAACGTGTTTAAAGTTTTTTCTTTACCCTTTTCAGACCACGCGCGCCGTGACTAATACGGCTGTAACTTTTAGGTATTTCATCATAAAATTTGGAGACAATGGGCGCATTCAGGGACGCTCAGCCACTGACCGCTATGTGTTAGTAGTTAGCCTTTTGTGACAGTCAGCGGCTTACAACTCCCTGAAACGTTTCTATGAGTTTCGCAAAGATCTAGAAAACGTAATATATTCTATGGCATAGATAACTTTCATGAATCATGGATTCATAATTCCCTGCCGTGTTCTGGGCTTAAAGACACTCAAAGGACAAAGGTTCGTTTTCTTTTCCATAACTTTTGTTTAAAAACAAGCAATATTTTCTTTTCTATAGCTTTTGTTTAAAAGTAGGTTAAAAAATCAGTTGCTCACAGCACAGATAAAACGACAGAGAGGATCATGATAGAATTATTGTCCAGTCAGCATCTCAGCTATAATATTTTAGGCTTAGTAAATTGGTCAGCTGCTGAGATCAAAAAAGTGTCAACCATGTCCATTCAGGGAAGTAGCTAAGTTAGCTACTCAGCCGCTGAGCGTCCCTTTTAGGTTTTATGCATCGAATTACGTAAAAAAAAAAATTCGATTTCTTCAAAACGAAAAAGGGAAGGTCCCCTTAACATAATCTGAATTGCAATTATTTTATAGTGAGTTAAATATGTTAAATGTGTGACTTGTAAACATTGCTTTCCAAAAACAAATATGCAATTCAATAAACTTGAATGTAATGTATACATGTTTGTAAGTCGATGTATCTACCTGAAACTGCATTTAATTGAGTTTACCTCCGAATAACTCCATGTACTTTCCTGTAAAGCAGTGTATCAGTATAACTCCGTGTACTTTCGTATAATTCAATTTATCTCCGAATAACTTATAGTGTACTCTCGTGTAATGCAGTGTACCTTCATGCAGGCCTAAGCTTAATATTCTGTTTCACAATCTTGAGTATGGTCTTAAGTATCTTGAGAATGGTTTTGGTCTTGAGTACACCTTGCCTTCGGCTCGGGCTGATAACGTCGCACTTGTAGGAAATTGTGTTTTCTCCATTTTAATGTAATGTACTGTTTTACAACTGTATCATGTCGTTGGTTTTAGCACAGGGCACAGTTTGCAATGGAAAAAAAATTCCAATGTGTTTCATTTCAAATCAATATCAAAATAATGAAAGATATATATTCACACGAGCACATTGCTTTTGGACATTTAGCCAAAGACGAGATTCAAAGATGCATAAGTAAACGTTGAATTTTTTCCTGCAAGACGTACAATTATTCATAATATTGCTTCGTGGAAACGCATTTTCCAATAGCGATAAAAATGCGTTTTTTTTATAATAATATTTCTTTTCTTATATAATAACCTAACTTTTATTAATTTTGAGTTCGCGAAAAATGCTTAAACGCGTTTGAAAATAATAAACGGTAAAGTGACATTTCCCCGTAAACGTACGAACACGAAAAAACCGAACTTTGCCGAATACGTGTGTACACGTAGTTACACGTAATAACACTTATATACACGTTTACAGGACAAGTGCAAATATACACTTCCTTAAATTATACTATATGTACTCGTACATATATTAATCGATAGATTAATAGTATCTGTACGTATTAATTTAATATAATATTAGGTGGAATATTATATGTATGATTTGTATTTGAGTGTATCTGATTTACTTAATGTATGGGTCATACGTTAAGTAAATCAGATACACTTAATATTCGATTAAATACGCATATTCCAACATGCAGTTTTTTTTTGTGAAATTGAACGTTCTGAATAATTTCAAAACCAGACAGGTCCATTTTTTCATGTTATGCCAGTGTATGAATTTGAAGTATTGACATTGGCGACCGTTTTTACGACTCGTCTACTAAGAATCGTTCAAAACTGAACTGTTTAAGAGAAGACGCAAAACGACACATCTTTTTAATTTTTTGACTTCAACAAATTAACGTTTTTATATGTTTATGGTGTTGTCTAGTATATTAGGTATGTGTTTATAGGCGACTTGTTGTAGAGTTATCCAGTGACGTACTGAGGGGGGGTCAAGGGGGCAATTGCCCCCCCCCCCCCCCCAGAGGAAGTGTATTTTTTTTTTACTGAAAACGAAATGAATTTAGCTCTATCAGCTGAATTTTATTTTCATTATATTCTAATTATTGTTATCCAATCCGTGTTAGTACTAGTTCAGATGTCGTATCGATGTCGCATAACATCGACCGATTAATAAACATTGACACTATTCTTGCAACTTATGACACTAGAAACTGTTCTAGTAGCAGAGTTCAAGTTGTGGAGAAGAAGATGTCTAGAAGATCGCTTGAAATCCAGAAATGCCATCGATACTTACATTTCGTGTGATCAACACATATATATATCCTGGAGTGGAGTTTCAACTTGTTCAGCTGAGCGATCATTTTCAACTTTAAAACGTCTTAAAACATATCTCCGGAATACGACTAGTACAAATCGCCTCAATGGTCTAGCAGTTTAGTGGCGAAGTTTTAAATGAAAAAATATGAGAATAAAAATTGATATTTAAATTTTTACTTCTTTTATACTAATTCTTATACCTTCATTTAGGAAACATAAAAATTTTAATCTTTTGTATTTGTTAATTTCCCCCCCCCCCCCCCCCCCCCCCCCCCGCCCAAGATGAATTTCTGGGTACGCCACTGGAGTTATCACATTTTAAATTCAAATGCCTTGCCAGAAAACAGTTTTTGGCGTTTTTTCTTAAAACGCCAATTCAAACAATTTCATATCTTCTTTTGAATGAATTTTGTAAGTTAAATTAAATCGTCACAAATACTGAAAAATTTAAGAGTTGTTAATGACTGTACCGAACACATCAAGGTCACAAAATATTAAAACATAACTGTATTAACGCATGATAAAGAACAGAGGCAGTAGGTACTTTGGCAATGCGTTGTTTTTAAAGTGAAGAGAAGGTGAGTGAATGAGAACTAAGGTCATAGTTTATAATTTATTACACAGGGTGATGCAAAAATATATGACCAAAAATTAATGGCAGATACTACATCAAAATTAAACCGACACGTATTTTTTATTTCGCTCTAAGGTCGTTTTGAGCGGTGAGAACTAGTTTTTATCAAAAATTTTGAAAACCACTAACTCGGCGTGGCTCAAATTTGCTATAGATGTACAATAAATGGTTCCAAATAATACGATGAGGCCAATATTTGATTACCCCATACAGGGCGTTAATGGCAAACATGTCATGTTACTTTTTTTTTAATTATTTTCTTTGTCCGTAGAAGAATTTCAATCCGGGCTAGATGGTGTGAAGCGCAATTTAATTCTCTACAGAAAAGGTATACTTGTTCGGAACAAAAAAAAACAATTGAATGATTTTCGCATTTTCACGCTAAAAAAAAATAAAAAGTTGAAATAATTGAGATGGAATTTCCATATTTAATAGGTTCTAATAAAAACTAGAGTTGTTCATTTTTTTGTTTAATCATTTTGTGTGAAAAGCTAGTCGTACGTATGACATATTCATATGTATTTACAGGTATAACATATCATAATACTTGTGTAAAATAATTCAACTGTCAGTACCAGGAGATTGTTAAATAAGCTACACTTATCACAGTCAAGTGTATGAAAGAAAAATCAAGAGTATTGAAAGAAAAATATTGTACTCTTTCCTATCGTAGTACTTTTGTGCAAAAGTTGCTTCCACAATTCCACAAAAACTTCTAATCTTTCTCTTAATTCTTGTACTCGAATGTGAGATTATTAAAAACAATTATCACAGTTATACCGTGTGTGTGTGTGTGTGTGTTAATTTGAAAACAAAGGACTGATGTATGTATTAGAAATAACGGTGGTCATTTTGAAAATGACCTTTTTTGACGAAATAATTATTATTTAATTTTTATTATTAAGGTTTTATTATTTTCCTTATTTATTTTGCTTGAGGTTTTGGTTTGTCTATTCATTAAATACTTAATTTGAATAGTTCTATCTATTCATTAAATATTCAACTATGGTTTTATTCGTATCTGAGTTATTTGTTAGTAGACTTTCTTATGTAAGTAATGCAAACAAGGTCGGGTTTGAATCATTAATTTCTACATACTCTCATTACGTCTTACGCACTTAGCTATAATAACTCTCACATCCTCTGAATCAAAAACATAACAAAAATATCACATTTATATTGTTCTCCTGGCCAACTTATTATTTTATCATTTTAGTGTGAATATGAGAAAATCATTCAATCATTTCTTTTTCGTTTGTCTCAAAAACGATGCTTTTTTTTGCGTTCCGAACAAGTATACCTTTTCTGTAGAGAATTATATTGCACATCACACTATCTGACTAGGAATGAAATTCCTCTATGGAAAAAGAATATATGTAATTATAAAAAAGTAACATCACATGTTTTCCATTAACGCCCTCTATGCAGTAATCTAATATTGGCCCTGGTATATTATTTGGGACTAATTATTATACTTCTGTACCAAATTTGTCGTCACGCCACGCCGAGTCGGTGGTTTTGAAAATATTTAAAAAAATTTGTTCGCACCGCCCCCTTTTCGAGGGCTGCAGTACTGTTAAGAACGACCTTAGAGGGAAATAAAAAAATACGTGTCGGTTTATTTTTTATGTATCTAGTATAATATCTGCCATTAATTGTTAGTCCCATCTTTTTTTAATCACCCTGTATAGCGTCGTCCAAAAATTTTGCACCAAATACAAAAATGTTTATTAGAAACAAAATGTTACTGCTTATTAGATTTTAATTAAATTATATCGATTAATACCAAAAATGAAAAAAATATATGAAAATATCATCGATTACCAAATTATTATTATATTTTATTGATTCAACTTTTGATACCTTGAATCTGAGATATTAATTTTTTCGAATGATAGATAACTTATTTGTGCTTAATTAAGGCATTAATAATTTTTTTATTGTAAGTTATACATCGTTCAAAAGAGTGATCTTAGATGCAAAATATCAACAATTTAATTAATAAAAAGACAATATGGTAATCGCTAATATAGAGACATCCAAAAAAAAACGTCATCAACTCTGGCTATGAACGAGAGAGATGGAAATAACGGTCATGTCTAAGCTTTTCGGTTATGTCAAACTTTTGACAAGTGACTGTCACTATTTGTAAAATAAACAATGGCTGTTATATGATGTGACAGTCTTGACAAGTAAATAAGGTTATAAATTCGATTAAGAATAGAAATACGTATTTTTTTTCTCGGCCAACTTTGATGACGTTTTTTTTGGATGTCTCTATATTTTCATATGTTTCAAAACACCCTGTGTCTTTTGGGTACTAAACAATATAATTTAATTAATATCTAATAAGCAGTAACAATTTGTTTTTACAAATATCCACACTCTTTGGATAAAACCATTTTTAAAAGTTTCACTAGATCAACGAAGCGCATTTCAACCCTAATTAAAATTCGCGTGGAAAGCTAATGTGCACACATTTAAAAATTTTGAAATGATTTTTTTTTGCATTTGGTGAAAACTTTGGTTTGGTTGAGTATACGTATAGGTTTTACATTTGCAATATTTTTTATGCATTATGAAAATTGTGATCTTAACAGATAGTAACAGAATGAATAGGAGTCAGAATACCCTTAAGAATTTCCCTTAAGGAGACCCTTAAGGAATTTCCTTTAAAAAGAATTTCCCTTAAGGAGAGAAGAGACTGTCTGGATATCACATTTTTGTATAATCTTACACACAATAATATTGACTGTCCGACTCTTCTAAGTAAATTAAATTTTTTGGTTCCTCATATAAATTCTAGAGATAGTAATTTTTTTATTGCAGTTTCAGTCGTACTAATCTTATGCGCAAGTCACCATTGTATAATATTTGTAATATATTCAACACTATATCTACTGTTTGTGACATTAATTACGATAATTTAAAAACTATTATAGATTCGTACTTAGGAATTCATACCTAAAGTTCGTAATTATCATACATATACCATATTTTGTAAATGTACTGTATTTTTCCTGTAATTGGGTGTTACCTGTTGGAAATAAATGTGTTATTATTATTATTAAGACACGTAAACAAAGACTAATATTGCTTTCTTATGCAACTAGCGATAATCTAATTTGTTAATGGCTTCTGTGACACCCTCTTTCTGGAATGAGTGAGCCCGGGCACATACTGGAAACAGAAATATGCGGATTATTTAGACGCGCAAAAATATACGCTATGTATGCGCACGAATCAACCTATCAGGAGTGTGAGAGCTTCTTGTATTTACGTTAATAGGTTGGGATCACGATAATATGTGTATCGTGGTTGGCATCGTTATTATCATTAATGCGTTTTGGTGCGGTAACGAATATTCGCAATTTTCTGCATCCAATGTGAGTCGAGACTAAGGGTGTGGAAATGTGTAGTTAGACAGTGTCGCAGACGTTACTGACGTTACACAAATCCCGGTAGAGATTCCGACTAGTCGCAACAAAGTCGGACTCAGGTCACAGTTATTAGAATGCCATAGTGCACAGAAAATATGTCATAATACAATAATGAATACACGAATAAACATACTAGGGGACAAACTATTTATTATATGACGGAACCGTACTTAAGTGAAGTAACATCAGTGTGACGACACTCAAAAGAACTTACCCATAAAAACTCATTAAGGGCCTAAAACGCGAAGAAATTTAATTCACAAATTATAAGGTTACAATTACTTATTTAAATTGTTAATTCCCAATTATAAAACTGGGCCATATACACTGGCGGATCCAGGGGGGGAGGCCATGCCCCCCCCCTTAGAAATTCCAAAAAAGTATTCTTGTGATAGTCGGTATTTTTGTATAAATGGATTTTTTCATTGAAATTCTGGTGCCAGGAAAACGCGTGACCTTGAAAATTTTCAAAATTTTCGCCTGCGGCCCCAATATGAGCTCTCTCGGGTCATATGTTGCTTTATCATTAAAATGCCCCCCTCCCCCCTGAGAAGCCTTCTGGATCCGCCTATGGCCATACATCATCCGTATTCTTTATATAGCTCACAAGTCTATGATGACGTCATGGAAAGACTGGGATATATCCACAGTCCCAGGGCATTACACCAAAATAATTAGCTCATGATATCGTTACAGTTGCATAAAGCAAATATGAGTTCCCTAATACGTATGTATGTATGTAGTAATGAGCATGCCTGTATAGGCATGCTCATTACTTAGTAAATATACAACATTTATTTGCCAAAACAGGTATTTGGAACAGGTATGCCGATGGAACAGCAACACATCAAGTTGTAACCCACTTAAGACCGAAGGTTATGTTATGACCTAGCTTTGCCTGTCGATGTGGTTAAACCCCTAAAGGTACGTCTACACTTGTGCGCTTTCGTGTTCAACTCGCGCTTCAACTTGCATTTCATCTTGCGTTTCATCTTGCCTCTAATGCATGCCTTTTGTTGAATGCATGAAACACATGCAGCTAACTGTCCACATCAATTCGCCAGTCAACTTGTCGCATTCGGTAGTATATACCTGTAGACGTGCATAATTTAAGTTCAAAATTAACCTTAAAGTTAGTGGGCTGTTACTGTTTTAAACTGCACAGAAATGCGAAATGCTGCGAAAGAAACTTTTCTAATAAGCAAAAAAATCAGAAGAAAGGAGGAATAAGCGATGGCGTGTACGGGTGAAAGAGTATTTGAAATGTAATTTTGAAATTATGAAAAAATTGGATAAGGATAATTGTGTCCTGTTTAGAAATCCTGTAATTGTGTCTGGAGCATCTAAATGTATAAAATCGATAAAAAAATAGCTTGTAAATCAATAAAAAGTAGCGTTTCTTCTGTGGAAGACATAATTAAAAGCAAAGTATAACGCACGAAAATCCACTAGACTTGGAACTACGTTCCTCATGGGTTGCGCTTGTAGAATGGCATCGTTCAACTCGTCTAGCGCATGCGCTAGTTGCATTTACACGTACGTAGCACTTACATCTGAGGAATGCATTAGATGCAAGATGATGATGCACGCGAAAAAGGCACAAGTGTAAACGTACCATAACCCCTATATGTACCACGTAGAGGTACCCAGAATTTTACGATAACAGTAATGATGTGTTCCTGTTCCAAGGGCATACCTGTTCCAAATACCTGTTTCCAAAGTACCTGCTTTTAGCAGATGAGTCGTCAAATTTTATCGATACTTCATCGCTTTAACGATAAAATTAAGTAACACCAAATCAATTGTAAGAAAACTGCAATTGTCTAACAAGATACGAAAAAAGTTACAATAATAAGGGTGACGAGCTAGTTAAAAAGTAATATTACTTTTGGTAGTAAAAAAGTATATTTTTAATCTATGTAACTTGGCTTTAATTTCTTCCCAAACTCATCACATTACAATTTCCTTAATTACGCAATTGAGAATAAAGTTATTGCAGGTGTTATCAAATTTCAGGTTAACATCTCACGTGGTTTGGTCAAATCATTTTTATCCCCATTTTATCCCCCAACACCTTGATTAATTAATTTAAACTCTAATCAGTAGGGTTCGGAAAGTTTGCTGTAACGCGTGTTAAACTGCGTTAGACTATTCTACTCTCCCGCGACAGGATGGCGTAATACTGCGCATACGCGGGCTCTGAAGCGTTATCCGGAAGGCTCAATGCCGTACGTAGCACTGGCAAGAAATACACCGTATATAATTTACAAAGCGCTTAAAAAATACGATTAACACTCATTATCATAGAGTTTTATAGTGCCGAGCCCTGCGTTGCAGCACACATTTCCGGACCCTACTAATCAGTACCGGATCCTGCTTATCACGTTTTAAATCGATAGTTTAAATAATTGTAAAGTTATCACGTATAAACTAACATTTAATGGACACAGTCGCTAAAATGAGAGTACAAATTATATACTTTCTGTCGCGGCTTCTCAAAAAATTTTTTTTCAGTAAAATTCAAATTGAAAAAATGCCGACAAAATTTATAAAATTCTGAAATTCTGAAAAGTAAAATTCTGAAATTGTTGAAACGTATTTTTTTTTAAATCGCATAAGATTACAATATCTACATCTTAATATTATATTTATTATACAGATATATGTAATTACAAAATATTTTCATTCCGTTTCAAGATTTTCTTAATCACAAAGGTGATTAAGAAAATCTTAAAACTATATTTATATCATATCATGAAGAAATAAACATATATAGAAGAAATAAAAAAATATGAAGAAATAAATGTGTAAATTTTCAAAAATGGTTCAAATTTATGTCAAAAAAAGGTAGGGAAGAGTCTTCAACAGTGGCCACGCAGGAACAGTGGTCGTAAGTGGTTTGAAAGTACGTACAGTGGCCACTACTTTATCATATTGATAAGGGATGACTGATGTACCACCATTAGAAAAAAGACTATTTGGAATGGCTTTAGCAGGTAAATTAAATTAGACTCTTTAGACTTTTTATTTTGGGAAACAAAATGTAAATTAAAATGGCCTATAAAATTAAAATTAAAATGGCCATAACTTTTTGAAAAAAAAAATATTTTGCAACAAATCGAAAAACGTCTCTTTATATTTGTTTCTAGATTATCAAAAAAAATATACTGCAAATATTCCACAGAGCGTTACTGAGAACCCAGGGAGTGCTCCAGTGTTTTTGAAAATTGTTTCGCAAACTTTGCTGACGATTTTTTCACTATAAATCCTTTCTGTAAGAGGTGTATAGTCATCACCTAAAAAGTGAAGTGGGTCCCATGCGTCGTTTTCAAGATATGGCTAACTGAAATATCACGCACCGCCACTGCCCTAATGGTCAATGTACCATCAGAGCAGGTACAGTGGCCACTTTAATTTAAATTTTTGTAACTCCGAAATTTTAGTTAAAATATTATTTTTTTCAGTCTTACAATTAGAGAGAAAATCTGTAGAGAAGAATATAAAATTGGTCACCTAGTACTATCAGGATTGAGAAAAAAGGTTAATTCTGGCTTTTATTACAATTTTTTTAAAAACGTGGCCACTGTTCCTGAGTCCCCTACATATTTTTATTGAAATTTATACTAGCTATCAAAAACTGCCTAATTAACAGTCCCTGATTTTTCTTCCAGATTTTTGACTCCGTATTTTCACATCGATAAAATTGAAATGGTTTTTAAAGTTTTATTGCAAAACATAACATGTTCAGAAACGTCGAAATTTCAAGTTTGTGAGAAAAAAATCTGTCTATCGACCTGTCTAATTTTATTTTTTGCGTCCCTCGATTATGCTATAAACATTAGCACACCTAAAACTTGGTACAACTGTGTATGTAGATAAATATTATAATTAAATTTGGTGCTGATCTGATTTTGTGCTTAAGGAGTTAAGAAATTGGTGTATACATATGGGGGTAAAAACCTTTTTTTTATAATTGTAGACAGTTCCCAAACCTTTCCAAGTATAAACTTTAAATTTTCTAGTAGTGGACCTAATGATTGTTGGGGCACCAACTGATATCATACTTACGATTAGGTAAAATAGATAAAACTTCTGAGATATTTAAGTAATTGATGCATTATTATGTATCTGCATTTTTTTCTACTAAGGTATAATATTAGAATGAACGAAACTTCAGAAAATACAATTTCCTTAGAGAAAGAAATGAACGTATTGAAATAACCATTTTTCAAAATTTCAATAAATACATATTTTTTAATTTTATTATAATATACTGTCGCAATTAGATGTAAATGGAATAAATTATCATATTTTTGCAAAGGTTTATTGTTATGAGCAATATTTTAACTGATAGAATACGGCAAATATTCTACAAATATACCGTACTTCATAGACATATGTGTGGAACTTTTTAAGATTATAAGTAGTTCCGCTAAAAGTGTAAATAATATTTGTTTTAGTTTTAACTTTCACTTTTTGTCTACATCAGTTATGTTTAGGATTACTTTAATTCAAAGGCTGGTATACATATATTTAGACATATGTACATAATATGTACATATTTATAAAATATCGGAGAGCGAACTATCAGCTACAACTGCAGGAATAAGATTATTGATTATCTATAAATAAATATACATACATATTTTTGCAATCTCCCAATCGTCATTAACTGGAACATTAAATAATGCAAACAACACTTTCACTCACTAGGTGACATACTTATTAAACGGAATTAAATACTAACGGTTTTTTGCAACATTCTAATATCTGTTAATGTTTTTATCGGAAAAAGAAATGCACGACTTACCTTTAATGTAAACAAATCCGAAATCAAAACTATCACGTACACATATTTTTTATTTTTTTGAAAATAAATTGACCGGTCGTCGATATATCGATAAAATTTAACACTCGTACAAAGATCCTGAACACGGACTGAACTTTTTTATATAATGTAGATACCTAAACAGCGACAGGTAGAAGTTAAAACGACCGACTAGCAATGTTCTCTTTCCTTGCAATTAACTTTATACTATGTGACTGCTCCCCTCCTTTTTGCAACAATATTATTATTTATTTTTATACAAATTCGACTCTAGTTTGTATACTCTGGGGGTTAATGGTCCATTTCGGGACATTGAATGGAACTCTAGGTACTGTTCCATTGCAGTAACGATAACATCCGCGAAGTACTGGAAAAAAAGAAAAAAGCGTCCAAATGAAACGATGAAAATTATTGTGTTCCATACTTTTTTATGCAGAAATACACAATAATAATTTATTTTTCCTGATTCCTTGTTTTTGTTTTCGATCAATCACAAGTTAGTTTAGGTCTTCATAAGATAGTATAGTATCACACACCATATATAGGTCAGGATTTTTGATTTATTAACAACGGTCCCGCTGTCGGGATTTCAATTTCTTTGAGAAAGTTCCTAACGACGTCATCAAGCCACACCTATTCGGGATTTAATTTTTTCTCAACCAATCCCGCGTTCGGGACTCTAGACACATCCTTTTTTAATACCCACATATAAAAAACAGCACAGTCAGGACTACAATTGAAACAACAAAACAACATTAGAATTGTTTGCTTAATTTCGTTACTAAATATTTTTTTCACATATTAATATAAAGGTATTAACATAACCGTTAGATATTATATAATAACCGGTATATAAAGATTTTAACATAACCGTTAGAAATTACATATTTTTGTAAGTATACATCGTAAATACGTAAAGGATAACATGTAACAATGACAACATTTGAAAAATTATGGGTAAAACTTACATAAGTAGTATATACCTAATACAGATATGTACATAATTTTAAAGCGTATATGGTTTATAAATTAAATCCTTCATATTAAAGCTAAGCTACAATCATATATGCACCCTCTAATATACAAATATAATCCATTCACATAAAGATAACCAACAGTAAATAGAGAATACAGGTATCTACTATAACCACTAATTTTAAAATTCATTTAATTGCGTAGTTTGCGCATCCTGCATTTTGTGGACTACTCCGGCTCTGTTGCTTCATCACTTCATCTCCTTTTACAAATAAACTGTCGTCAAAATTTCTACTTTTAAACACTTTTACCACAATTAAACACTTTTTTAAATTATCGCGATTTGAGTTCTATTCAGGTTAGAGACTTACGGTTTTTAAATTTCTGTAGCCTTGAGTTTGATTTTAGAAACGTTGTGACTTCGTGGAATTAAAGCCAACCATATAGGCTGTCCAAATTTAAAAACCCTAAGCCTCTAACCCGAATAGAAATAATATGATATATCGCAAATAACGCTAATCTAAAAAGTGTTACGCTAATTTTGACTAGCATTTTTATCAATGACTTTTTTTCAAATCTAGCTTTGAGGTTTACTTGTGCTTTAAAAATGAAAAGAATACGATCTACTCGAATGGGGTCACGTGACTTTCGGTGAATGCCAAATTTAACATTTTTCCAAAAAAAATTACCTACTTGGAATGGACCTGCTTATTGTAGTTTCAAAAAGTAAAAAAAAATCTACTCAGTGAAGTTGTGAATCAGCACTACCTACGGACAATTTTTGTAAACGTCTGCTGCATAAAAGAATTGATATTTGATATTTACAAAGTACCTACTGATCAAAGGAGGAGGGTTAATAAGGCCGGTTTTCGGCCTAAATTTAATTTGGATGAAAATGTACAAAATCAGTTCCGGTAGTATCTACTAAAATAACTAAGTCGATTCCACCGTAAACGGATCACCCCCCCCCCCCAATATCCCCCAACCACTCCTTAAAATAGTGAAAATACCATCATCTAATAATAGCATTTTTGGAAACATTCGTCACTGGCAAACTAATATTTTCTTAATAACGTATTACTAACTCTATTTTAACTATCTTCACTCTTATTTATCACTTTTCCCTTTTTACCCCCTTTGAGGAGAGTGCAGGGGGTAAAAAGGCTAGGTGTGGATTTACTACACAGGCCTACAAAAAACGGGTATTTTTACTTCACATGTGACATATGAATTCCGATGCATTTTTTCCCACCTTCAGTCTTTAGAAAATTGCTAAAAACCTTCAGAAAAATGAAAACATTTCAAGAGTGATTGGCTCTGCACATGCGATATATGATTTTGGAGTATTTTTGTCTCCTGTATACGAATTCGTGGTCAATATAGTTCTATCACCCTTCCGTCTTCAGGAAATCGCTAAGTCTTCAGAAAAATGAAGACTTTTGAAGAGTGATTGGCTCTGCACCTGCGACATATGATTTCCGGAGTACTTTTGTCTCCTGATCACGAATCCGTGGTCAGTTTTGCTCCATCCTCCTTCAGTCTTCAGAAAATTGCTAAAAACCTTCAGAAAAATGAAGACATTTCAAGAGTGATTGGCTCTGCACATGCGATATATGATTTTGGAGTATTTTTTATCTCCTGTATACGAATCCGTGGTCAGTTTTGCTCCATCCTCCTTCAGTCTTCAGAAAATTGCTAAAAACTGAGACATATGATTTCCGGAGTACTTTTGTCTCCTGATCACGAATCCGTGGTCAGTTTTGCTCCATCCTCCTTCAGTCTTCAGAAAATTGCTAAAAACCTTCAGAAAAATGAAGACATTTGAAGAGTGATTGGCTCTGCACATGCGATATATGATTTTGGAGTATTTTTGTCTCCTGTATACGAATTCGTGGTCAATTTAGCTCTATCACCCTTCCGTCTTCAGGAAATAGCTAAAAGTCTTCAGAAAAATGAAGACTTTTGAAGAGTGATTGGCTCTGCACCTGCGACATATGATTTCCGGAGTACTTTTGTCTCCTGATCACGAATCCGTGGTCAGTTTTGCTCCATCCTACTTCAGTCTTCAGAAAATTGCTAAAACCTTTAGAAAAATGAAGACTTTTAAGGAATGGTTGGATCTACGAAAGTGATAAATAAGTGATAAATAAAAACAGTGATAAATAAGAGTGAAAATAGTTAAAAATAGAGTTAGTAGTACGTTATTAATAAATAATTCGTTTGCCAGTGACGAATGTTTCCACTATTTTAAGGGGGTATATATGGGACATTAGGAGGGGTGGGGGTGGTCCGTTTAGGATGGATTCGATCAAGTTTTTTTAGTAGATACTACAGGACCTGTTTTGAACATTTTCAACTAAATTTAGGCCGAAAACCGGCCTTATTAACCCTCCCTCCTCCTTTGACTGATCCCCGGACTGATCTATTTAAATCGCGCGTAAACCGAATTGGTATTTTTTTCCTAGGTTGGTACAACCTTCGTTGATATTCGTGTGAAGTTTGAGCGGGATATGTCAATTAGTGTGTGTTTGGCAGCCATTTCTTTACGACGCGAAAAGTTTGTCTGGCGATTTTTACTATGGAAAAAAAGAATTGTACAACGAGTTTGCTTGACATTTGCGTTTCCAATGGAATTCCAAATGCAACATTTTCAATGATTCCGTAGCCGTAATTCTATTGGAAACGCAAAATTTCAAGCAAACTCGTTGTTCAATTCTTTTTTCGATAGTAAAAAATCGCCAGACAAACGTTTCGCGTCGGAAACAAATCGCTGTCAAACACACACTAATTGACATAAAAACATCTACTACTTGACATATCCCGCTCAAAATTCACACGAATATCAACGAACGTTGTACCATCCTAGGAAAAAAATGAAATGAAATTTTTACCTATTCGGTTTACGCGCGCAGTTTAAATGGACCAGTCCGGGTCAAATTTGATCAGAGTATGTACATTATAGTATATGTAGATACAGGATACCCCCCCTTTACACCCATAATTTTCGATCGATTTACAAAGAGTAAAAATCGGTTGTACACGATTTTTTCTGTAGAAACCAGATAGGAAAGTAACTTTGATAAAGCTCTGTATAATAGGTGTATAAATAAGTATTTTTTTAAATGGAACTTTTTGTTAGATTGTCTATGTCTAAATTCGATTGTTTTTATTTCATTTACAAATGAAGTTTTCCCTATTCCTTCAAATACGGTTTTGTTAACTCTAATCGCTAAATTAACTGTAGCCGCCAGAAACCGGAAACCAGAAAGTAAAATGCTTTATAAACTTCTAAAAGACTAAATTATGAGGTGATAGTCCTAACGTTATTTCAGTACTACGAATCGCAGCCCTGTTTGAATATTGAATATTTTCCGAATATTGAATATTGTGTCATTCATTAAACGTCATATCCACATTTAAAATCCTTTAAACTTGAATATGAGAAAAAAATTAAAAGAATCTACATTTTATTTCACGTATCTCTTATCAAGAAAAACACCTGCTAAAATAAAAACAAATTTAAGTGTATCCCGAATATAACTAAAACCTAAAACAGAAATAAAATTTTAACACAAACGGAAAAAAAATCTCAACTGTACTGCAGTCAAATTACTTTTGATAATGGACAAAATTTTCGCTAATCAAACAAATCCAAATTTACGCTGAATTATAAAGTTGTGTAGTTACAGCATCCTTAAAAATAATCCTTTAAAGCTATTGTTTATTCATTATCTATGTATCATCATATTATATTCATTAATCAGAACGATTTGATAATCCGAACAGGGTCTAGCAAGGAGGTGTTCGGATTAAAGAGGTTGCACTACAAAAGCGAATAAATTTAAACATGGGCAATCTAATTCAAACTCAACCTTATTTTGAGAGATAAATACAAATCTGTTAGAAAAATAGGGATTTCTATTTTATTTTAAAAAATATCTTTTCGTACATTTTTTAAATTAAAATTTCATTTTTTTTTCGAACACCCAGGATAAAAACTTGGATACGGGATTACGGGCATGCGAGTTTTACTAAATTAAAGTAGGAGGGTGTATTCTACGGATTTATAGAAAGACATTGCAAAACGAATAACCATTTACGAGATTTCGGCATTTTTCTTAAGGTTCCTAATTATCATTTGTGATCGAAAACTGTAAATATTTCAGAAAACTATTAGATAGGTATAGGTATTATACATGAAAATGTATAATACCTTTACCTACCTTTAAAAAATCTTTAGAAATATCCGTATAATCCCAAAAGTGCAAAGAATATAGAAGGTACGTGTTCCATTTAAAATAAGCAAGTTGTCATCCCATATCTCTCAAAATATTTTGATTAGGTATATAAAATGTATCGACTTAATATCCATTTAATATCCATATCAATATAGGCCTATCGCGGTGGGACAACCGGAATATAGATACGTTTAATTTATTTTTTTTATAATAGTGTGTTGTTCAATAGAAGTCAGTTAATATAAATTCTTCAAATAAGTAAATAATTGATCATTTATAATTGTGTAAAATAATTAGTTTCCTTATTTAATTTCGATGAAAAAAATGTATGTTCCGACATCTTCCGCGAGTAGATATAATTAAGGTAAAAAAAAACTAGAATTATGTAATCATATTCTTCTATTTGTATACCAAGCATAATTTTCCCCACTGACACATTTTCAGAATAAACATTGAAATTTATGAAAATGCGGTAAGTACGCATAAAAAATAATATTAAGTAAGTAATAGTTAAACTTTAGTTTTAAGAACAATGCGGGTATGCCTAAATATGAATATTAAATGGCATTTAATTTAAATTTGAACTACCCGCCTCGTCATTACTTTCCGCCGAAACGCCCTCTAGACAAGGAAAGAAAAACGTTCCTTCTTTTTGATGACAAGAGGAATACCCAGTAAGTAAATTTTAAAATCTTTGTTCATCCATAATAACGGCATTACTTTTGTATATTTTTAGACAATAATTTTATTCATATTCATTTTTGTTATTTTACTAGTCGCGTATTGGAGACGTTTCATTCTTAAATTAACGAAAATCAGAGCGTCACTATAATTATAGGTTATATTTGTTTTGTGTGAGGTTTTTAAGTTTAATAATTCAATGTTTATGTTTATAGGTCAAAATGGGTAAAATTATGAAACCAGGTAAAGTCGTATTGGTCCTCGGCGGCCGATATGCTGGTAGAAAAGCTGTCGTTATAAAGAATTATGATGATGGCACTTCGGACAAACAGTATGGACATGCTTTAGTTGCTGGCATTGATAGGTATCCCAGGAAAATACATAAGAGAATGGGAAAAGGCAAAATGCATAAGAGATCTAAGATTAAGCCTTTCGTTAAGGTATGTTCATGATTTTTTTTATTTGTTACGAGCATTTGCACTATCCATACATATTTTAGTATGGCCAGATGATAAAGATTAAAAAATAAAGTTTTCTCTAACACTATTTTGGAATGAATGTCATTCCAACATACTCGTATGAAATATATTTCGGTACGCCAATCGAAATAATTTTACTTTTTTTCAAATCAGAAACAGTTTAAACGCATATTAGTGCGGTATATCAAGTACATTGGTTTAGTTGCTTAATTAACGGTTCAAGAGAGATGATGTTGGTAACATTTGGCAAGTATTATTGTTCATTCAGTCTATGCTAACTTATCAAAATATGGTAAGTTATTCCTAATCATTTAAAAAATTAGTGATGAAGTTTGAAAATCGCCGCCTTTGATTCTTAGGATGGGAAATTAACAAATTTTATTCTCAATATAAATTTACTTATTGAAATTAAATAATGCTAAACACATCCATATTATCCATTGCAAATATTTAAATGGTATTGCACCTTTGCAAGCAAAATAAAAAACTAAAATATCAACACAAAATCTAGACAACTGGGTTGCAATTAAAAACTAATATACTACAGAACACTAGCGATATAAATAATCACAGTATAAACCACATAAAGATACTTCAAAGATTTAAACAATTTTAGATTAATATTCCTTAAATACATGTACATATTTTATGTGAAGTATCGGAAGAACAGAATTTTGATATACAATAAGCAATTAATCACCACTATTCTGCAAAAAATCCTTGACAGAATAATGAATATTTTTTACCGAATATTTAATTTTTGAAAAAAATAAACCATCCACAATACACACTATAAGCTATAAATATGTGTATTTCACTCATTTTTGCCTAAAAGTGGAGATTGCCGCCTTTGATTCTAGACTCCTCATTTCTAACTCTAAAAAAGTAAAAAGCTTACTGAATTGTTTCCTAATATTACAGTTGCTGTGTAACCTCACTTCCTGAGTGTGTTACTGGTACGTTATAGGGTAAAGGTTAGGCTACTATTAGTACAAGATCCGACTGCATGATTTTTGTCTTCATAAAATAGGATGTAATGTGTTGGAAATTAAACGCCATGCATGTGTTTAACCAAAGAGCCAAGGGTTCCTCATTTATTATTAGTTTTAATTGTATTACTTGGGTAATCCTTTTATTGGTTACGGTATTTATACTTTTTCAGAATTAAAATTCGTAGAATACTTACGTAGAAATAGGAAAAAGAAAATACTTAAACGGAGTATTAAAGGGATCTCGAACAAAAAAGTTCTCTGCAAGAAATATATGGTCGTTATACAAATTGTTTATGTATGCGACTAGATAGGGAAAAAATTGCACTTTTAGTAGATATCTCCAAATATTTATTTTATTCACAGTTGCTAAGAACTGGTCTCATTGCTAAGTTTCTATATATGATATTAGACTTGGAATTTATATGCGTATATCTGCTAACACAATTCTACATGGCTTTTTTTTTTTAAATGTTTTTTTTTCTAGATTCTTAACTACAACCACCTAATGCCTACCAGGTACTCTGTAGACTTGACCTCAGATTTGAAGGTAACCCCTAAAGAACTCAAGGACCCAATGAAGCGTAAGAAAGTGAGATTCCAAACACGTGTCAAATTCGAGGAAAGATATAAGCAAGGAAAGAACAAATGGTTCTTCCAAAAATTGAGGTTTTAGATAAGATTCACTGTATCTATTTTGTTAATTAAGCATTCACATTTTATTATATATTAATAAAATAAATTGTGAATTAATGTTTGTTTTGTATTTTTTTTATGTGATACGAAAGGGTGTAGAATGTCAGATAGTCTCGTATACAGGTTGTGTAAAGGCAACATCGGCCACTTTTGAAAAAGGACAAACAGAGTGAGACGACAGATAAGAAGCAACCGCATACGCATCGAAAGTAGTGAGGGAATAAGACCGGCCCACTCACCACCTGCCGCTAGACAGAGCGAGAAGTGTACTTGAAGTAAACAATTCTTGTTAAAAAAATTATTAAAATGGTTTATTCACGCGAAGAAGAATATAAGAATGTCGTATAGCATGGCATCATAACGGCAATTCTGAATATAAATTACAAGATTCATTTGCTAACATGTGTTTCCAAATAGGCCAACACGTTCTACAAACATTAGGTACCTATCCAAAATATTGCGCATAATCTTATTCGATGGGCGATAAGCATCGCCGTGCCGTGTAGAAGGGTTGGGATACCTTCGGCCACGTGAGAGAGGACTCGGCCGTTACTCTGGTTTCGGTGTCGAATGTGTGCCTGCATTTTGTTTTATAATTAATATTTCATAAGAGATCAGATTACTTAGCTATTATAGTTTATTTTAGCTATTTATTTTCTGCTATTGTGCTTACTAATGGATGTTCACACGTGCAGAACAACAAAATTTTAAACTAAAACAATATTATCCCTTCTCTTCAAATACACTAACGTGTTGATTCGTACTGACTAGCGGTAGGTGGTGAAGGGCCGGTCTTATTTTCCCACTACCTTCGACGGTAAAGATGGTTGCGTCTCACATGTCGTTTCACTTCCATTTGTCCTTTTTCATAACTGGCCGATGTCGGCTTTACACATACTGTATATTCACCCCTATATAAAAGAGTTTGAATGGTGAAGAACTGGTATCCGATTAAAAACTAATATACTACAGAACACCAGTAAAATAATCTCACCGTAAATTACATGATTTTATATGGCAACCTGATTGGTGCTCTTAAATTTTGCCACTTTAGATACTAACTCCTGGAGATTGCCGGTTTTGAAACGAACTCGAAAATTAGATATTAAATTTCAATGGAATATTGCGGGATTTCGTTTTTGTTCTCAACTTTATTAGATTCAATATGCTATAAGCTATAAATGCATATCCGAACTCCACATTTTAACTAATTTTTGCCCAAAAAGGGGAGACTGCCACCTTTGAATCTAAACCCCTAATGTCAAAAGTATACCTGGAATTATTTAAGCATAATTGCTTCAGGGGTTGGGGATAATATTTTATGTAGGTACAATAAATAACGAATTCAAAAGCGTATTAACATTAACTATTAATATTAACTGGTAAAAACAACTACATTTGGTTCATAGTTTCCATCACCTCATGATATATAAAACCAACCAAGTTTATCACCTGACAAAGGAGATAATAGCGGTTTAATACTTTTGCATTGATCTCGAAAACTATAGTCCAAAATAACAAAAAAAATCAGATTATAAAAAAATTGCAGCGTAAATATGTGTATTTAAGCTTCTCAAAATAGGACATAAACTGTGCATAATACACTCGACATCCGCATATCCGAACTCCACATATCCGAACATCATATTTCCGAACTTTTTCTCATTTACACTGGTCTCAAAAATTTGGCCCTTCAAAATTCGTTTACCTCCACAATTGGGCGAAAATCCCTCCGCAATTCGGCGTTTTTCTATCCCCACTATTACCACGAGCTCTTTGCTCTTGTGCGGCGCGCTATTTGAAATCCTTGCAACATTAGTTTATTGAATAGGAAGCAGAATTATATTTAAAAACGCGATATTCCTTTATATTATGGGATCCTTACATTTTTGGCTCCATTACTAAAAATTTGGTCCGCGCACTCCTACGTACATTTTTCACGCCGGCAAAACAACAAATAAGTACAGCCTCACTTGACAGTAAGCACCAATGCCGTGACTTTTCAGTGGCTGTGGTGAGGTACCCCTCTTGAAGCCAAATTCTGGAGACATTCTGTTCCCGAGCTACGCCGAATTTTGGCGACTCCAGTGTATTTTCGAACTTGTACTTCCACACAACCGAACTTGTCGCTGTCGAATGTCAAATGTTGCTGTCGATTGTCTAATGACCAATGAGGCAGAAAAACCCTTTGCGCATGCGCCAGCAGTTCGGTTATCCCGAGGTGACGAGAGTTCGGAAATGTGGAATTTTGCGGAACGGAAAAATTCGGATATGGGGATGTTGAGTGTAATAAGTTTTGGGAAAATTGGCCAAACTCATTATCAACTGTGGTGTTGCCTATGGACCAATGTGTTTTTTTTGCACCTATAAATAGGTACTAATTGTTACCATGAGAGTATCCATGCGAAACATGAAGTTTTAATATAATTTTCCATTATTAATTTATTAATGAAAATGTCTGTTATCTTGGGAATTTTTAGGGTTTTTTACCTCAACAGGGTTACAACATTGGACTAAAATATATTTACTTACTTCAATTGATTTATTTTAACCCCTATTATTTACTGGTATTATTTATGCTACTTCATTTGGGAATACCCTGTAGACAATGGCAAAGTAGAACAATTTTTTTATGATCTTACCCTTCCCTGCAATGAAAGTAAATATAAACTCATGAGACCTTTTTCAATAGAAACCCTCATAATGAACGCAAAGCTTCATCTTTCTTAACATTTTCATTTTTGGCTCTCTGCATTATCTCTTATTACAGAAGATAACTTTACTTTTATTTAATCTGGGGGCCCAAAATCCGCTACAGAAGTTGGCGGCAATAACTTTGAACACATGCTCAAATGAAATAGTTAGAAACTCACCTTGCCTTAGTTGACTGGGTTCACACATTACTTATTACTGAGATTTTCATAATTTGACCTTGTGGGAATCCCCAAGTTGTCAAAAGTAGGGTCCCATTTAAAAAAATTCGTTTGACCTTTAAATGTCCTTTAAGGTCATGGGCAAGGTCAAATTCAAGGTTACCGTTAAATGGCCACGAAAAAATTCCTAAAATTCTATATTCAACATTTTCACTTAAAATGCATTATCGACAAGTTATTCTGCTATACCGGGACTTTTGGGTCATTCTGTATATATATACGGTTGGCTACAGACTGGCTCTACTATTAAACTTTATACTGAATTGATTTTTATTTAAGTTGAAAATATGTACAATGTACACATCCACAAGCAATACTATCTACGCCGTGGCGGAAGAACAGCTGATTCTTGATGGATGCCTTTAAACATTCTTAAAGGAACACAGTGGAATTCCATTTATATTCCATCAGGTAAACTCTCCAATATACATATCGCGAAGTATCATTGAGTGGTTCTGCTGCACTCAATTGCCTCTTAATGATTGATCAGCACGTTAGCCGAACTTAGACAATTAAAAATGTCTGGGCAATTTTAATTCCCTGAGTTCACAGAGATAATTGCCAGTTTTGTACCACTGAGGGGCTCAAAACTGTGATCTTATATCTGAGGAACCAGTTAGATGCCAATTTCCTAAACCGTCTGGTGCAATTGATAGACATTCATCTTTTCTAAGTGACTCGACACAAAGGAGCTGCTAATGACTTCTAAGAACATAGTTTTTCTAATTTTTGGTATGTTGCTTTAAGTAATTTGATTTTTTTATTTTGTTTAATTTCCAGTTATCAATAAAGTGTCTTTATAATTTTGTGGAGGCCAATTTAACTTAATATTGGGTTTTGCCATAATTTCCAAATCAAATGTGAATTTCGCATAGAAACTACTTATTCTCCACAAAAGTGGGTAATCTAGTCAATAGAACATAAAAAAACACATGCGGTATGGGCAAAACAGCGAAAAATGGGTGTGGCATTATAATTTTGTAGAGCAGTATATGTATTTAAATTCAAAGATGCGTTAAAACTGACAAAAACAAATATGTACTCAGTCTGTTTATTAGATATGTTTAAACATACACAAAAAATTTAATACCTTAAAAAATAACTCACAATAGTGAATTCCTAGAGATTAGAAAAATCTAGGTAGAGATTTCCACAAAATAACCTATTATACATATAATATTAGGTATCGATAATCAAAATATTAAAAATTAGAAAAATCTTTCTCCTTCATACTAAAAAATCACAGCTTCTTTACAGTTCATTCCACAATTAACAACTAGATTAAATTTTTATAAACAATCTCCTAAAGTTCAATAGAAAAATTTATACGGAATGTACTTATCTACTTAATAGATAATTTCCAAAATTGTAACATATCTATATAATGAGCTGTAATCAAATGGCAAATTGTTCGAGTTGTTTTATATAAAATTGTAATTCTAAAATTCGGTTTGGAAAACACTCGTCTAGTCGTCTAGATTTGAGAATGATCATTTTTGTAATCACGACGATATTAAAGAAGATAATCTAAAGAATACACATGAAAAGTGTTTAATCAGAATCAGGATTATTTCAAAGAAAAAAACTAAAATTACATATTTCTGGTTTTTGCGATGATTCTACAAAAATTGTGAATCGATTAAAAATCGTACAGCTTGAAATAATTACTTTTAGAGAAGACTACACTAAGCAGTCCCAAAAATTCTTATGTGGTACTTTAAACACCATCAAATGGTACAATAACTTATATTCGATAAAAACCAAATTTTATACAAACTAAAAAAATATAATGTGTTAAGGGGTCTTTGCACTTACAACAGCGAAAAATGCCAAGTATTTTTGGGAATTTATTGTAGGAGAACTATGAAAGCCAGGGTTGTGGAATAGGGCTCATATTAAAAAGCGATCTCTCAAGTATTCAAAAACAATTTTTATTGTCATTAAAAAAAAATTGATGTTTACATTGAAAAATGCGGAGACGTCTTTTTTTATGGAGACCAAAGGGTGTACCTGATTGGTAAAGCTGCATTCATCTGAAACAAATGCAACAATTTTTTTTTTTGTTGTTTATACCATTTTCAACAATCTGTACCATGGGTTTTTCAGTATCTTTTTCCATTTGTTTATTATTAACAATTAGGTGGAGAAAAAATCGAAAATTTTTTTTTTAAACTGCCAAAAATCGAATTTTTCAATTTTTCAAAAACCCACGGTACAGATTGTTAAAAATGGTATAAACAACTAAAAAAAAATGTTGTGTTTGTTTCAGATGAATGCAGCCTCACCAATCAGGTACACCGTTTGGTCTCCGCAAAAAAAGATGTCTCCGCATTTTTCAATGTAAACATTTATTTATTTTTTTAATGACAATAAAAAAATTTTTCGAATACTTGAGAGTGTGCTTTTTCATATAAGCTCTATTATACAATCCTGGCTTTCATATTCTCTCCTACAATAACTTCCCAAAAATACTTGGCATTTTTCGCTGTTGTAAGTGCAAAGACCCCTTAAATGAAACTGGATAGGTAATTAACTTTGATCATAACAATATAAACATTTTTAATATAAAATAACCCGAACTGAAAAAATTCGAAAAAGACAAAAAACTAATTAAGATCTTGTTGAGGGGGCACTATTGGTAAGTCTTGATCTACTGTGTTACTTGTGTTAGGTTGCAGAAGTTGAAAAGCTGAACCTAAACTGGGTTTGAGTTTGAAAGTGCACGGTTGGGGGGCGTGCTCCAGAGGTACGTACTTTCTGTCATCCATTGACTTCAAGAGGACCTTTTCACATCCATCAGGTGGTTCTCGGGCTAAAAATTTATTAATCTGGGGGGATGTACCCAACTTGCCAGCTTCTTGATCGGGACTAGAACCCTGACTGTCTCCTAAAAATTAATTTGAATGAGGCCAATGTCACAAAAAAATTAAAATTAAATATGCTCAAATAAGTACTGTATACTAATGGATATAGTAGGATACAGTAGAGTGCCGATTATCCGAGGTAATCGGGGAAGACGTCACTTCGTATAACGAAAAAAATCGGATTATATGGATTCATTATAAAATCGCCAAATCGCCAACACATGCATCGACTAAGATTGTCTAAATGAATGTATGTATTAGTTTTTATCAAAATATAGTGGTTGTGTATAATACAAAATGCTCAGATAAGTAACCAAACAAGTTCTTCGAACTTGAATAAAGTGGAGGCATATTTGCTTGGATAACGCGGACTGTACTGTATTAGCAAACAATGTCAATTTGTGGAAACTTCGGTAAATGTTTATAAAAACTGGATTATGTACTGAACTGGGCCAAAAACTACATATATCATAATGTAGTGTGGCACTGATAATATTCATAATTAATGTGGCACTGATATCATAAATCAAAAGATCTAAACTAGGCAAATAAACCATACTGTCGCCGTTTTTACAAAATAACATATCAAAATTTTTATAATACAAGTTTTCCACACGGAAAAAAGAGTTTCATAATTTCTTATATCCTCTTACTTCATCAGTTTATTGCTGACTGCTGAACAGCCAAGTGGGTAATTTCATAACTATTAATGAACAACACATGCCACTGCGTGACTAATCCCAAAAGCTTGTACCACAAATGGGCAATACTCATTACTTTGAGTTAAGTCATTTTGTATATCTAATTTCAAAGTGTATTAACTGCAATTAAATGTCTGTTGCACATTGTGAGCTCTTTAAAGTTGAGATTATAGTAACACATGCCCGACTAGTATATAAGCTCTCCGATGAGTAAATTTGAGAACTTTGAACAGTGATTCCTTTAACAAAGATAAGAAAAAACTTCCAACAAACATGAATCCAATTGTCAACCGTTTTGGAGATATGGGTGGTCAAAGCTGCGCAGTGTAATCACTATAAAGTGAAATTCTTAGCATCCAATCGAATTTACAAGTTGCTATGGGTAACGGGCTGTAAGTAAGTAAATTTATAGTTACCCATGGCAACATGGGAGAAATTCGTAATTGAAAATCGCCATAATAAATACAATTCTGACAGGTTAAATTTTACTCATTAGTTTCTAATCCGCCATCTGAACTTAACTTTGATCACCCATATCTCCAAAACGGTTAACAATTGGACCCATGTTTACTAAAAGTTTTTTTCTTATTTTTGTCCGAGGAATCACTGTTCAAAGTTCTCGAACTTCATCGGATATTTTTATAAAATTTGTCTTTTATAAATGGACACTAAAACTACTTTATAACTGTTTATTCTGTAAGTTCAGAATATTTGTTAATACCAAATGATGTTCATCATCATTTTTACACCAAAAAAATTTCCTAAACTTCAAAACTTGTTTAAAAAAATTGCAAAATATTTTATAAGGGAAATTAATATTGGTGGCAATCATTCAGACACTATAATGATTCATACAAATCTCTCTGATGATTAATTTATAACTTTTTACAGTCAATAATAATACACACAGGTAGATAACACTTATTATTACATGAAGCAAAAAAAAATTCATTTGTACAGATTAGTAAATTTAAATAGCTCTGTAAACTCTCTCAATAATGTGATAAAAAATGTTTTATCACAGTGTCATATTTGGCAGGAACTATTTTCATATTTTTTATGAAAATCTACTAAGAAAACTAAATATATAACAAAAAAGTTGTTAATTAAAAAGTATCAAAAAACCACAAGGTAGGTATGTGATTATCTGAGTATGTGCACATTATTAATTATGTCTGTTTTAACTAATGTCCAGTATGTATTTTTCTTAATAAACCGCTAACATAAAAGCAAGACAGAAGTTCCACAACATGCAATTTGAAAAGCAGAAATAATATAATGTAAGATGTGATATGTAGTACAGTGCTAACCAAAAGTTAATTTGTACAATTTTAAAATTACTTTGGTCCCTATTTTGCCTCACAGATTCAGTAAATATGCGCTGAAAAGCCCATCACTACATACAGGATCCATATTTGTGCCATAGGTCATAATTCTGTGATTAAGTCATCCTGATATAATATCCCAGTCCCAGGGGACTATTTTAACACAGTGTGTGCTAAAGCAATGTCACAAATAATGAGCCATTCAGAAAAAGTCATCAAATCTGGCTATCAATGAGAGATAGAAATATCGGTTGTCGAAGCTCGAGCGAAACTTTGTTAAACTTTTAACAAATGGCTGTCACAATTATAAAATAAATAATGGCTGCCAAATAATGTAACAGCCTTGACAATTCAATAAAGTTATAAACTTAAGATTAAGAATACAAATACGTCCCTTTTAGCTCGGCCAACTTTGATGAATTTACGTTTCTTATATATAAAAATATATTTCTGTTAAGTTTTTAATGTCTTATTTTATCATTTTTCGTTTTTTCTGTTTTTTTTATTTTAAACCATTTAAATATGAAAAAGGTGACCACACACATGTTCATAATTTTTATGTGTAGGACCATATTATACTTTTTTTATTATAACTGTATTGTGTAAATGTGTTTCCAGGAAACAAGTTTGTTTTTTATTAAATGGGGTCTAGAAAGCATGATCTCTGGGGAACATATTCATATACTAGGTTCAATCAAAAACAATATGATAAAAATTTCCCAGTGTGGAATAAAATATCAACATTTTTATCCTGTTTTAATGTAAAATATCATTTTACAAATTGTATAGTAATATAGTTTTACAGTTATACTTATAATTATGAGAAAGTGTGACAAACATATTTTTAAATTGCATTATATTGTCATACATATTTAAAAGATGCGCCTATTATGATGCCTACTGCGCCTAGATGCAAAACATTGCATTCTTTCATTTCTGAAAGACGTGGTACACAATGTGTTCTGGTGATGTCGTTATAATTGCAAAGCAAGTTTTGATTAGCACTGTAACATGTAGAAAACAGAAAAAAATGTTAAAAATGTTATTTACCGACATTCTTCAATCATAACACCTTCATATATTTTCTATATTACTATTAGCGGCTATAATTTTTCCATAAGAGAAATTAAACATAAGTAAAGAAATCACTTGTTACCCAAATGCAGAGGTAATAAATCACAAAGTTTGTAAGTGGTCATGTCTTGTAAAACATGTTGAAAACATGTCAAATCGATACTGCTTTAAACATTAATTTTCTAAGCAACTTATTCCAGCTTATAAACATTAAATATATAAATATGAACACAGAGTACTAAGATATTTTAAAAACAAAAATCTATGTTCACATATCTGAGGTTAATCTATTTAAAAATTTGATTATTAAAACTGTTCTATAGATTTTAATATACATAAAAAAAAACGTCATCAACTCTGGCTATGAACGAGAGAGATGGAAATAGCGGTCATGTCTATTATTTTCGGTTATGTCAAACTTTTTGACAAGCGACTGTCACAATTTGTAAAATAAACAATGGCTGTCATATGATGTGACAGTCTTGACAAGTAAATAAGGTTATAAATTCGATTAATAGAAATACGTCTTTTCGGCCAACTTTGATGACGTTTTTTTTTTGGATGTTATTAAATGATTATCTTACACAAAAGTACGTATGTAATTTTAAGATTTTTTATATATTGAGATTTTGACTTTTGTGTCTGATGTAAGAATATTTTTGCATTTTTTATATACCAACGTATCTTCAACAATCCTAAGGTAACAAAATTTCAAATAGTTGTGGAAACACTGGACAGTTTTGTACAAACATGGCATGTCAAAATTGGATTCACAGAACTGAATCAGAATTGCACATGAAGTATTGCAATATCTATAATTTTAGTAACTGGAACCTGTTAAAGAAAAGGTGTTATGTTTTCAAAAGTTTATTCAACAAAAAATAAATTATTTAATTACGTTATTTGGTGCTTGAGGAACTAGAATCTATTTTGAATCACGATAAAAAAAATACACGTCCATCATAAAAAAAGAAAGTACTTAAATGCTGTATTAAAAAGCTCTCATGCAACATCAAAACAATAATACATTTTATTTATTAACTTTATTAACCTGTTTCACTAAATGGCGAATCCAAGTATCTTCTCCTCATGAGAGGCGATACAGATTCTCTTGAGGGCGGTCCTTTAACAAACAAAAATAGCTGACTTATCTGATATGGGCGTCTAGTAACAAAATTAATATTTAAATAACATTAAATTTATAGTTATAGTTGTATTTTTATCTTTTATTGTGCCTTTACAAACTCTTATATCTTCAAAGTTTTATATAGACCTTTATATTGGGTGACACATAGGACATGTAAGAGCCTTTAACTCCTTTATTTGTAAATATCAAATTTTGAAACTTACAGGAGTTATGTAGCTAGTAATAGGACTTTTTTCAACCTACTAGAAATTTTCACATCTTCCGGTCTAACCGAAAGTTGAACAAACTTTATTTTAAATAGAACCGTAAATATTTGTTAGCTTATCTCATTAACCAAAAAAATTCTCTTTTCAACCATGTATGATTCGTGGCATTTGTTTCTTTAATGACAGTTCAAATGCAATTTATAAACAAGTCTAGGCACCCATGACATGATATTCAAAATCTTTTAAAGCTTAGTGGGCTATGAAAAAAAAGCAATAGTAACCCGTTATTAATATCATATTTTTTTAAATGTTGCCTGCTCATACCTGCTAAAGTAAATTTTTTTTTTAATTTTGAGGTAAAAGTCAAAAATTAAGTTGCAATATTTTAAAAACTAAAATAGGAAAAAGTATCTAACTATGTTTCATTCTTACTGTCTTCTTCCTTTGAATGTCTTCTATTTTTGCCACATAGAATTAGCATGCTCTTTTCATCAAATAAAATAAAACTGAAAATGTTCATCCACTACACTAATCTCGATTAATTTCGGACTATTGCTCTTTCACACGAATAGTAAAGTTCCCTCCATTTACCCCCATTAACTTCTCTGTTGAGTGAATTAATTTTAAAGTCCAATATTTTTCCTTTTATTCAATATCAAATTCAGTTGTTATGGTGGCACTTCACTTGGCGTAGCGTATTTGTGTTTGAGTATCGTTGTATTTGTCCAAACATTTGATGTATTCGCAAATATTCCAAACATGTCATCCACACATACAGCAAAACACTCAAACATGCCAAATATGTTTGAATATTCAGAACCAGTGAATACAGTGACGGACGTGTTGGCAGCGACATCAGCTTATTACCTGAATGCTTCTTATTATCAATACACTCAACATCCACATATCCGAACTTTTCCGTTCCGCAAAATTCCACATTTCCGAACTCTCGTCACCTCGGGATAACCGAACTGCTGGCGCATGTGCAAAGGGTTTTTCTGGCTCATTGGTCATTCGACAGCGACAAGTTCGGTTGTGTGGAAGTACAAGTTCGAAAATACGGTGAGAAAAAGTTCGGAAATATGGTGAGTTCGGATATGTGGAGTTCGGATATGCGGATGTCGAGTGTACATGTTAAATTAACATAAGTATAACGTTACTAAAAGACCATGACGAATACGGCGCTGGTGGAACCAAGTGTGGACCGTTTCCACAAATATTCGCCTTATTTGACTTCTTTGATGCGTGATTAAAAACCGACAAGTGGACGGAAACGCGTATTTGCTGTTAGCACTATTCGCATTATTTGTACAAATAAAGCAAATATAGTGAATAGCTTCTCTACACATCGCCGTTTTTGGGCAAATACAACAAATATACGAATACGCTACGCCAAGTGAAGTGCCACCATTAACTTGTTGTCTATTATGTAATGTATAATTATTTTTAATATTATTTTGAAAAGGAAGAGAGCTAATTAATTCTACATGAGAAAAATCAGTCAGGTACTTTACAACCAATTAAAAAAAAACACAGTGATCTTTCTTAGTTTTAAAAATATCAGATTGATTTTTGAGATTTTTCTCAATAATAAAAAAAAAGACATATTAGCACGAATTAAATAGATTTAAAAAATAGAAAAGTAACCTAAGAATAACATTTCACAACTTTCTGTTTCTTATTTAGTTTAAATTTGTTACAAACAATTGTTTATTATTAAGTATTATATGATGATTGAAAACGAAATCACTTTTGAGCCTATGGCCTATTTAATGAAATGTTTCAGGGTCAATATCAGGTACCGTATCAGGTTTCAGGGTCAATTTTCATGCGTAGGGTAAGTGTGTCATTTCCTCTAGTCTATTCTTCGTCTATTCTATTCAACACTCTCTTGGTGTTGAAAAAACAATTTTAAAGTACATGAGTTAAGTTAACAAATAATTACAATTCTATTTAAGAAAATCATATAATTCCAGTTAAACCGGAAATTGTAAACAATGTCCTTTAAACTGAAAAAAAGCCTTATCATTAGCTACATATATAACACCCCTGAATTCCAACATTTTATATTGATGTATAAGAAAATTATAGGCTGTTACAAGTTCCCTCATATAAACCTGGGTAAGGTTTACATAATAATACAGGCAGTCTTCTGAAAAAACCCCACAAGCCATATCTCCATTATTTAGTCTTTCTTTTATTTTAAAAAACTAAAAATCAAACGCAATGGATCTAAATACACTAATTAGGAAGCCTACCATAGTGCTTTTAAACTCTTTTTTCCAGGACACAGATGATTAGTCAAAATAACTTTGTCATCATCGGCTGGGTGCCTATTGCATTATCAATAAATAGTTTGATTTTATAATGACGTTTATAAAACATTTAAGTTTTATAAACGTCAATTTGTTATACATCCTTGGATTCAAAAAAAAATCTGCACGATTATAAATACAAAAACCCTATATTGCCATTTGAAAGAAAAAAAATTGACTATCATTTAAAAACAAAACAATAACTACGAACACCACAGCATGCTCCCTCTATAGTGTATTCACTTAATTTTTTGTTTATTTTAATAAATAATGGAGTTATGACATGTGACGCTCTTTAGGAGACAACCTGTATATCAAAGATAAGTAGTATAGGATATTAATGAATTTAAACCAACTGCTGTATAGCTGTTTTTTTTTTTTTTTTTTTAACAAGGAATGACCAGAAGATTATGCAATAAGGCGTATCCAAGGTCAAGTCACACCCAAGGTCTAAAGCTATACCTAAAACTATGTCTAACTTGGATCCATTGTAAGTTTATAACTAAAGAGACTGATGTTAATCACTATTTATATTTACATTTTTCATTACTGTCATCTTAAAAAAAAAATATTTTATAGGATCATCAAACAGACAATAAACAGTTTTATGCACACCATTGTAATTAGAACAGCACATTTCACAGAATATTTATGTGTTTTTTTTTATTGATATTAAAATAACTTATAAAATCCAAACTTATAATATAATATGTAATCTACATACGTTTCAAGTTATTTCCTATTATACTTTTTAAAATTCAACCTCCTTCTTTATCCGATTTTTTTTTGTATTCAACTTAGCATAATATATTAAATCAGTATGTATTCGTATACATCTAATTGGAAATATTGGTATTACCTATGTAACGAACATTACATACCCAATTAACTGGACTTAATTAAAAAAATATGTACATTAAGTAACATTTCATTAAACCTTTTATAACTTCAATATAAAAAATTTTACCTGAAGAATGACAACTTCCTCCGAAATCTTGTGGTGTTTGTGTATTAACCGATCTAGACCTTGTACACCTAAACAGCTCAGCTAAAGGTGCCCTGTGTCCCTCTGGAGTTATTTGGTAAAATTTTTCGTTTTCATCACTCCTACTACTGTGAGATTCACTGCCAGTCTTTAAAACTATTCGTTCTATCTCTTGATTTAAACCCTCCACAGAGCTGCGGATGGAAGATTTGGGCAGAGGCTTCAATGGTATACATACCGGGTTGGCCTTGAAAACTGGTGACAGTATGCTTGCTAAAAAAATATATCATGAAATTGCGATAAATAATTCAGAAAATAAATACATACAAGATAAAGTTTGTGAACTACTACTTAAAGTGTTGTCCCCAGAGGAGTTGTGTTTACCGTTTGATTCTTTGGTACCCCTAATTTTTTGCCTAATCGTAAGCTTTTCTATTTTATCCTCGGACTCACATATACTGTGGATCTTTCTCGGATCTAACCAATCGGATTCATCCGTCTACAAAGTAATTAATAATGTGTTATCCGCCATACACTGTAATAAGTAGTAGTAGGTTATACTACTGATGAATCAACCATTATCCTTACCTGTGTCGCCTTATCAATCTGCAAGATTCCTGTATGCCAATAAAAATTATCTCGGGGCCAGTGTCCTTTCAAGTAAATTGTGTCTAAAGATGCAGTTCTCCGTATTGAACCGCTTTCTGAGCTGCAAGACCCTAATGTTTTGGATTTTGCTAAAAGATAAGGATGGTCAGCATAGCAAGAGAAATAATTTTTTAAGGGAAAAATTACCTATGTGATCCATTTCTCTAAAACCAATTCTTAAATTACTTAAAAAAATGCAATCAGCACACTAACATGATAAATTTATTCACTTATCGACGACAATTTTTTTGGTAACCCTCTTTTGCAATTTAGAAAAAAAAAAACGTTTTTTTACTGCTAACTGTGAGTAAATAAATAGTTTTCTTTTTCACGCTGACTAATTATTCCCTTATATGAAAGTAAGTACTACATCTAATAGAATAACTTTTATTTTATGAATGAACTATGAATTTTATAACAAATATATTTTTTTAACCAAGCATGATTATGTTAAACTGCTTTAATATTACGTAAATACTAAAGCACTAGGTAAAATAATTTAAATTATTATACAATATTTAATTGCTCTACTACATAGTTAATTATTTCTTGATTACCTATGTTAAAGATAAGCTTTTATCAAATTATTTTCCAGCATGGTTTCAACTCATTATAGTTTTTTTTTTGAATAGGTAGAAACACGATATACACATATGTGTATCGTGGGTAGAAGTAGGTAATTTAAAGAATATGTATTTCATACAAAAAGGGAAAGTAGGTATGAAAATTATCAAAACGAACTACGATTTGGAGAAACAGTTAAAGGAATAAAACTTTTAGTACTGAATACGGAAATAAATCGGGCATATAACACCAAAATTTTTAAGTAAAAGAACAGAAAACCTGTACCCTTATAAGCAGCAGATCCAGGGCTCCTCTGACCTGAAGAATGATCAGGAGAATTTCTATTCTTCCAATAAAAAGTCGGCGAAATGGCAGGACTGTTAGCCGATTTGAAATTACTGCTCTGTTTAAGAACAGACGACATGGGGATCGTCGCCTTCAGGGGTCCCTGCTTTGCTGAATTTGGAGACGTTTTTTGTATCCTGGCCGGGGTGCTTTGGCTATGTTGTCCCGACATCTTGTAAAAATCACTAGTCCCAGACAGTTTCCCAATTTTTCACTCATCCAATTCACACTAACAGACCTTACAACCACAATTACATGAACTCACATAATTTTTCTTTGTTTGTAATACTGCTTCGGGTTAATGGCTTTCGTTACATTTCATTCTTCATTGTAAAGTTCACGATTCACGCGCACCAAGTTCTTTTTGTCCTCTAGTCTCGATTTGCGCAAGACACGATTAATACATTCGAGGAGGAAAATAGTATGCTTTGAAGAGTCTCTTTCTCTTCATTCAGTATGGTTTGCGTCAAACACAGCTGTAAATTTAGCAGTTTTTCATATGGATTGGAAATACTCACTTCACTACAAAGTACACTCCGACTAAAAAGAGAGCCCGTGATTGGTGGAAGTTATTCTTGAATTCGTTTTATACACAAATGGTACAATCACGGTACAATCATAGGATCTATGCTTTCATTGTCTGGTAGAGGATAAGTTAAAAGCAATTAAAAAATGGTTCTTAGGAGAGGTGGGAATCGATTACAAATAAATTCCAACAGTCGAATACGAATTTTGACACTTAAAATTATTCGAATATTCGAATACTCGAATAATTCGAAATTTCGAATACTTAATTCGAATAGCCGAATATTCGGAAAATTTCGAATAGGTACTCGAATTTTCAAATATATCCCAATATTCAAATATATTTTAATATTTGTAATTTATACCACCCAAATAATTGAATTATTATTCGCAATTTATTTAGTAAACAACATAATTATTACATTAATATAATAACCCAAGTAAGCATCAGGAACAAGAAAATGAATTAAAGTAAAAGAATATTAATCGAATGTTACTACTACCAGTTTATTATATATACTACTCTATACCACGGTATTACAATATCTATTGTAATACCGTGACTCTATTCTGTGTCTAAACTCACTAAACTGTGTTACTACTAAATAACTCTATTCGACTATTCAAATAACCAAATACACGAATAAATTCGAATATTTGAATAAGTCGGATATTTGAATGAATATTCGAAGGAGTATTCGAATCTGTCAAATATGATAAATTCCCAGTATTAGTTCCTGAGTTTATTAATTTTATTACTTTAAAACCATATTAGTACCTATTATTTCTTTTAAAACCTTTAATAATTCGACAATTCCAACAAAAAATATTTAGTTAATAGGTCAGATGGATATCATGAAACGAAATGATTTGTGTTAGTGAGGAATACTATTAAAGAGTTCGTGCGAGCGCGGAGTGTAACAGGACCGTAGTCAGTTTACGAATGAAAATGTTAATATTTCACAGAAACTATGTTGCATCATAGTACATTATTAAATATTATTACTTATTATCAAGCGCAAATGTCACAGGGCCGACACTATGCATGTCGCATGTCCTGCCCTTGACTCGTTGGCCTTCACAGCTCACAGCTGACTTGCATTACGAAAACTGCGCTAGCAATTTTAGTCATTTATGGCACGCTGTAACAGACAGTCGCCGGTATTGCAGTTGATACGTTTCGTTTTTACGTATTCGCCGTGTGTTTAAATAACTTTATAAAATTAATAATTATTAGTTGATGGGAGAAGTGAATAAAATGAGGTACTATGCCAAAGGTGAAAATAAATAGACGGGAAGTATTTCAAACGTGGTTTGACAGTGATCCCATGGGTTTTAGGGATATAAGTATTCAAGGAAATGACCTTTTTTTGTACTGTGTGTGAATGCATTATAAATTCTTCAGATAAAACTAAAGTAACAAGACATCTGAAAAGCCATGCCTCGTCCAGTGCCAATTACTCCGTATTTTTGTATAAACTTACAGAAGCCTTTCTTGCAAGCAATATTCCATTAAAGAAACTAGAGAACCCCAAGTTAGCGGGCTAAACGGGCGTTCAGTAGCTAATTTTGTAATTAGTGCGTTAAAAGTGACACTGCTACACAGCCACCTACTAGCTTCTAAGGTTCTGGATAAAACTAATCACGAAACGATGGTAAATTTTGTTAATGACTGTTTTAATTATATATGGCCCGATCAAGATGCTACAGATAAAGTTCTTATGATGCTAACTGATGCAGCCGCGTATATGTTAAAATCAGGAGAAATTTTATCTAAAAAATATACAAAAATGATTCATTTCACATGTGCCGCTCACGCACTTAATCGCGTAGCTGAGAAAGTAAGGAATAGTTTCCCTTTAGTAAACACTTTTATATCAACTGTCAAAAAAGTTTTTATTAAGGCGTCTACAAGAACGGACGTTTTTAGGGAGGTTTTACCAGACACACCTCTGCCTCCCGAACCAGTTATAACTAGAAGGGGTACTTGGTTAGAAACCGTAGCATATTACGATACATATTTCGATGGCATGAAAGATGTTATTTATAGATGATTAAATCATAGTGACAGCAGCGCCCTACATACACTACAGGACTTACTGAAGGACCAAAATATTTGCGATGATATACGTGATATTAATAGACACTATGGGGTTTCCTAGTTCGTGCAATAAGGATATTGGAGTCACATGGACTCTCCCTATAGGAACAATTTGAAATAATGAGTGATGTACAATAAAACATATACGACGCCAATAATATGCCACCAGTCAGTAATACAATAAAAGAAAAAAATGCAAAGCGTGTTAAAAAAAATCTAGGATATTTCATTTTGGACAACATATGTAAAGTTTTAGTTGGTACATATCAGGAGTTACCAGAAAATATATTATTATTATATAGTTCATGCCTCAACAATTTCTCATACTCTAAATTGTCAACAGTAGACGTTGAACGGTCCTTTTCCATACACAAGTTAATATCAAGTGATAAATGTCGCCGTTTTAACCACCGCCAACCTGCCATGGGAACCTTGTCTCAACACTGACGTTTGTCGGGTAAGTGTTGCCATTGTTACGTGTTATCTTAATTTATATAGGTATTTTATCCTTGACTTAACCACACTATTTGGTAAAAATAGTACTATGTTACTACATAATTTATGTAAACATATTAACATTTTCATTCGTTAACTGACTACGGTCCTGTTACACTCCGCACTCGCATGAACTTTACTAATAAATTCAAAATCTTAAATTAATAACTCAAAATTTATATTGTAGGCTTCAGGGTACTAAGTATGTTACAGAATACAGGGAAAGTATCGTTGACCATAAAACATCAATGGTTTTTAAACACCGATGTTTTCGTTTCAGTTTCAGTATCCATAAAAACTTATCCCTATTCTTCTTGATATCGCCATCTATTAATGATAGGCTCTCTTCTCTTTCTCTGCTTCGAACAGAGAAATGTAGTTTCAAGCAAACCTCTGATTGAAAAATCTACCTATTTTTTCATTAGGTAAGTCTAATAAAGATTATTGATAGTGACCTCAGCAAATCTAAATAAAAAAAATCGATGTTTAATGAGTAGAGTTCGGAAATCCCGACTTACTGCTTGTAAAACTGAATTTACCTATCCAGGGTTCCCGCATGAGATCGGCGAACTACCGCGCAGACGTGAGTCCTGGGACATCGGGAAGGATCGGTCAGTGGCGGGGGTATGCAGGGGTAAGAAATACACGCGTATATAATTTACATGGCACTTAAATATTTGGTTTATACTTTCATTATCATAGAGTTTTATAATGTCGAACCCTGCGTTGTAGCACAAATTTCCTTTTTTTTTTTTAATTGAACAACTTTACTGACAACTTTATTTATTACTACTGATGGTCACATATCTCGGATACGTATTAACAACGATGTCAATGTCAATTTTTTTTTTTTTTTTTCAGTGCCCATCCCTAAGGGAGAGATAAGAAGTGAACTGTCTCAGATAATCAGGAATACTGGAAAACCAGGATAACCAGGAAAATTCCCTTCCACACTGAATCTTTCAGCTATTAATTTACTGTCAAAGTGAATTATTTCCATACCTGTATATGTATTATGTACATATGTATATTAACAAAAATTACAACTACTTCATACTTAACATTTTTTTAAATTTTGATGTAGATTCTTTTACTACCCAAAGTTAAAAAAAACATTAATTTAAAGAAATGGAAAGATAAATAATACAAAAATATAGTTAACGTTTATTCAGTATGTACAAAAAAAATACTTGTACAATATATAAAAATACAGACTAATGACTAGAAAGATATATTTGTACAAAAAAAAGTATGCCACAGCAGTAAAATTTACAAAACAAATTTTTATACTCATTAAGTACAATTTTTAAGAGAAACTGCGTCATTTACATTAATTGTTTTTCGCGCAAAAATTTCGCTAGCGAAAAGTTATACAATGCGAAAATAAGTTAAGCTTACAAATATATTAAAAATATGTGGATAAATCGATATACCTACATTATATACAGAAGTTTAAAAAAAGTGTAATCAAAAACCATGGCAAACAATAATTGGCAGTCGATATCAATGTTTCTAGTTTGATGGTAAGTTTTGACATAAGAGCACTGAGATTTATCCTAGACTAGTATTGAAAAAAATGAAACTGTGCAAGTCTTATGGCTTATCCATATCACTTTTTCATAAGAAATATTCCCTTTTTATAGGAAGTTTACTATACATTTAAAGACTGCACCACTTGCATTGTTTTAGATTTTTAGGTGTTCCTTAACATTAACAATCTTCTGAAAATTAAATAAATAGAAAATGTTGATTATATCATATGATATAGCATCATAACTATTTGTTTCAAAGGGTGTCTGGGAAATATATAATAATCCGGGGGAATGTAATAGTGGATTCCTTGGTCCAAAAGAAAATGATTTGGCATAATTTTCGGCAACCTGATAACGCACTTTTCTAACCAGTAATCAGGACCAAGACCAGAATAAAATATAGACATCAAAAAAAAACGTCATCAACTCTGGCTATGAACGAGAGAGATGGAAATAGCGGTCATGTCTAAGCTTTTCGGTTATGTCAAACTTTTGACAAGTGACTGTCACAATTTGTAAAATAAACAATGGCTGCCATATGATGTGACAGTCTTGACAAGTAAATAAGGTTATAAATTCGATCAAGAATAGAAATACGTCTTTTTTTTCTCGGCCAACTTTGATGACGTTTTTTTTGGATGTCTCCATATAAAATGTCATTTCAACCAAGGCTACAATAGTAGCCTACTCGTAGATATATTTATAAAATCATTTTAATGTGCCAAATATACACGAGGTATTCATTTTAACATTGGTCAGGTTCCACACAACGTGTATTTGCAAAAAAAGTGTTCCACGAGAAAAAAAATGTTTAATAACTATTGGAATAGGTGAATTGATTCCAAATGTTTTTTACCTCCTGTAAATATTAACTGAATAGTAGTTTCGCCAAAAAAAAAAAAAAAAAAAAACTTCAGTGACTACCTGGCGAAACTGCTAGTAAATCTAGTACAGTACACCTAAAATATCTTTGCCTGCAAATTGTGCACAAAATGTAGTACGACTATACCCCAGAGATATAAGAAGATACCGACAAACAAATAATAACAAACTGTACTTTTCTAAGCACATTAGCTACAAAAGAAATGAGCATAATTTTAGGTTTTGTCCACTGCGGCCAAGGGCAAAGGTACTGTTGCTGCACTGTAACTAGAAATAGTGAAAGCCTAGCTTTTTCCTTTAATGCAGTTGTCATTTAAAAATTTTAAATCAAGAATGTTCTACTGTGAAGATTTCTTGTGATAATCAAGTGCCCCTTAGCGGCTAAACGAGTTATTATGGTTATTGTAAGCTGGCCTAAATTATTTTCTTTTGTATCAAGGAATGTCTGCTATTACGTTATACACCTTGTATATGAAATTATTTTAAACAATCGTTAGCAGCAAATGATAAAAAAAAACAAAGAGAATAATTAATAATAATTAGTATACCTGTTTAAATTTAAAGAAGTTGTAAATAGAATAATAGTAATGAGGAGTTGTAAAAAAATACAGGTTGCACCCTTCAACAAATTTTACTTTTAAACTGTATAAGAAAAAAACTCGAACAGCAAGGTGCAAATTATAGAGAGTATAGACGAGTAAACCATAATCCAATATTTGTTCCTTAAATTAAAAATAAAATTTTAATATCCTCTTTTCCAAATAACTTTTCTACCTATTACTAAAAGATCAACGTAAAAAATACCCAAATTGAACATTTAGATTATGTTTTACTTAAAGTATTTCATGAATTTGATTTTTTTAATCACATTATCAGAGATCCTTTCGAGAAAAATGTATTAGAGTAAATTGAGTATGTAAGTTGAAAATGCTTTACCAATATCGATACTTCTTTATGCAATTATTTCCTAGGTCGACTACAATGACGTGGTTGTCGTTCGTCGTGGCGAGACCACTTGGCCGTTTCAACTTCGCATCATGAGAATCAATGCATAGGTTAAGAGTATTATCTGTGAGAGAGAGAACTTGAACGTAGGTCCTTCCTTTTTGCTCCATTCTGCTGACGAGGATTTTGTTT
Organism: Aromia moschata; assembly: GCA_029963805.1. Lineage (NCBI taxonomy): Eukaryota > Metazoa > Arthropoda > Insecta > Coleoptera > Cerambycidae > Aromia > Aromia moschata. The sequence goes on along the minus strand of JAPWTK010000288.1, from coordinate 258,276 downwards.
TCTGAATCCACGGTTATGCCACCATAACGTCCCTTACCTGAAATATTAGTTTATAAATGTTCTAGGCATACATCCATAGGTGACTGCCAACTAGAAACCCCCACTATAAACCAATAACATTGTGTAGTTGAAGCTACGAAGATATATGTATTAACCCTTTGCGGCACGGTGGCGCCTTATGGTGCCACCTTTTTTAAAACACTTTTTTGCGATGTTGAAGTAGTTTAACCGAGATTTAACCGAGGCCTCTCCAACTCCGGTGTTATTGCCGCTCCGGCCGGCCAAGCGCTGGGAATTAAATGCAAGAATATGATGCTGTCTATCTCTGTCGCGCAAAGACGGCTGTGCTGCGGACGAGTGAGGAAGGCAGTGGACAAGTGGACAGGCACCGGTGCTGACAAGTGCAGCACGGGTGCGCGTCGTCACCGAGTGCTCGTGTTGGAGAGGCCTGATTTAACCCATGTTTTTTGTATTTTTATGATCGTGGGATGTTACAGCATTAAAATTCATGCAAAAAGGTATGAATTTGTTTGTTAATTTATTTATATTAATTAACAAATTAAAAAACACAACCCTTTATTTAACAAAAATTCATTATTGGAGAAATTTTTTAGCTCATACTGCGGAAAAAATTATCCAGAGGTTTTCGGGGTCGCTGATTACGAATCTGCCGTCAGAATTTAGAAATTCAAAATGGCGGATCCAAGATGGCGGACAAAAATTCCAAATATCACTGGATTTCATAAAATAACTATTATACAATGGTTTTTGGAGTAGCTGATTACGAATCTGATGTGAGAATTTAGAAATTCAAAATGGCGTATCCAAGATGGCGGAAAAAAATTTTAAACCACCGGGTTTCATTAAAAATTATCATATGATGGTTTTCAGGGTCGCTGGTTACGAATCCAACCTCAAATTTTGAAAATTAAAAATGGCGCGTCCAAGATGGCAGACGAAAATTTGAAATACAATCAGATTTCATTGAAAATTACTATATAGGAGTTTACAAAGTTGCTGGTTACGGATCTGACCTCAAATTTTGAAAATTAAAAATGGCGGATCCATGATGACGCCCAAAAATTTGAAATAATATCGGATTAAAAAAAATTGAAATATATAATACAAGTATTCGGACTTGCTGGTTACGAATCTGAACTCAGATTTTTGTGAATAGAGATTTAGAATCGTCAGAAATTCGGGACAGTAGAATAAAAAAAGAGAGCCGCTCTCAGCCTAACCTAGATACGAACGAGCACGTGGAATCATCTCCATTTTTTTTTACTTTTTTTTGCATAGGTAGGTACTTGGAGAGAGCAACTACCTATATAGATACTTGGGAATGGTTGTTTGAAAAAAAAATGAGAAAAACTAATTTTTTTAACCACGAATTATCGAGGGTCAGTGGACACTGTATTAGCTACTCAAAACCCAGAAAACTAGATTAGCCACCCAAAAAGATCTTTCTCATATTTTCAAGTTGACCGCAATCCTTTTGTAGGAATAAAATCGGTAATTACTATAATATGTAAATACCGATTTTATGGGCACCATAACCAATTCGAGATTACTAACTCCGACAGCTCCATATGTAAACTTTGGAATCAATCCAGTAGTAAATTTCAATTTTGGGCTACCGTTTTTGAAAAACTATATGCAATTTTTGGAGAAATTCAGTAATATTTCAAATATTTAGTTATCATATTGGATCGGCCGTTCGGAATTTTTAAAATCTAAGTTCAGGTTGGTCAGCGTAGCTCTAAATTCTCTGTGTATCAATTTTCAATGAAATCCGGTAATATTTGAAATTTTTGTCCGCCATCTTGGATCCGCCATTTTGAATTTTTAAAATCTGAAGTCAGATTCGTAATCAGCGACCCCAAAAACAGCAATGTAATATTTTTTAATGAAATCCGGTGATATTTGAAATTTTTGTTCGCCATCTTGGACCCGCCATTTTGAATTTCTAAATTCTGAGGTCAGATTCGTAATCAGCGACACTGAAAACCCCTGTATACCAATTTTTATGAGAAACCGATTATATAAAAAAATGTATGCCGCAAAGGGTTAAGTTTCAAAAATACAAGTATATTAAATTTAAAGTCGTCTTGGGACAATATTCTTTCAGATTGATAGTTTACTAACAGGTAATAGTAGGAAAATGGACGCACACTGAAATATTAGTTACTCTACGCTACTCTCTAATTAGTTCACCCCCCAACCTATTATTTATTGTAATGCTTAAATTTTTTTCAAAGCATTCACACATAATAAATGTTACAAATTAGTATTAATCAGTCAACATCCATTTCAATGGGTTCAACTTGAATATTCTCTACTCTAACCCTCTGTCCATATGTCAAATTTCCACAAAATCCAAGTAGTGTAATATATTGAAATTAAACACACTGTTTTCATAAAGTACAGGATAAAATTTATAGTGTATTAGTATGTGGGATTAGTCTGAATATAACTATAGTTAACTACTGGGATGAGGTCATAAATACCTCCAAAAAAAAACTATTTTTCATTTAGTCGACAAATGCAAATTAATTTTTGTGAAACGTCAACTAAATTAAAAATACAGGTAGTTTTTTTTGGAACTATGTATTTATTACCTCATCCCAGTAGTTAACCATAGTTAAAATTTATAAAACCGTGGCTCCATCAGCAAAATGATCGGGTTTTACGAAGTTATCATCGTTACTATACAAGGCATGTAATAACAACCAGTTATAATACCTCGACCTGTCTCTGCACATCATACCTTTCAGCCTTCTTGAGGTAGTGTACAATTTGGCATTAGGCTGGTATAGGATGCAATTGTGTTACCTGCATTCATTTTGAACATTACATGAGAAGTTTGTTTTGGTAGAACAATGCCTGTGCATTAAATTTTGCGTCAAAATGATAAATTTTGCATTTTTGGGTGGGGGTCAGATTTCGATAGAGCATAAATTTCGCTTCATTTAAAAAACAAATGAAGTATCTAGCGTTAATATAGCTGGAACTGAAAGCAGGTAAAGTTTCAATATGTAAAATTGTAATTTTGAGAAAAACACATTTAAAGTTTTGGAACAGAACTGTACACGAAAAAAATCAAAATCTCATCTTCTATTGCTCCAATCCGGCTGAAATTTTGGTATGATGTCCAGCGAATATGTACCTACAGATCCTGCAGGTACATAAATCCGGAATTCGTATTTTTTGACTTGAAGCTGCGTTTTGGGCTGTAGTGCAAAATTCACTTTTTGGACATCTGGTACCTTTTCACAGGTTGCATCACATTATTCCATTCTGCCAATGAAAAAATTGTCCTTTTTGCAAATAAACTACTATCAAGAATTCGTACTTCTCAGGTACCATTTAAATCAGACACCATTTAGCCATAATTGACATATTACGTTAAAGCTTGGCCTCTGTATTATTCGATTTTGATATTTGTAGTTTAATTCAAGATTACCTTTTCCTTCATCATAAACGACTTCCATGAAATCGCCTTTTGCTGAAAATGCTTGAATCCTCGAATCCGCTACGATAATTTCCCTAAAGGACCTGTTGCGACAGAAGATATTAAACTGAACGTTCCTTTCTTCCCGACCTATGAAAACAAAAAGTTCTGAAAATTGTAAATTTGTCTCTTAATTTTTATGTGTACTAGACAAATCAATCAAGTAGTCTTGTCTTACCTGAAAGAGAATTTTTCCTTCAGCATCAAATACGAAAATGCAACTCATTCCGTTATCAGCAATCAAAAAGTGCCCATAACTTTTATCCACGTCTATGTCTATGGGCTCCTGGAATGCGTTATATGTGAAATATTTCAGCGTCTCTCCGTCTGTTGTCATTTCCGTGATATACTTGCTCCTCCAGTTTACCACTGCCAGACCATCAGTTGATATAGCTATACCTACAAATAAAAAAAAACATTTGCTCAGTCACTCGGTCAAATCAAGCTCAGAATTTTTTTCTTAAAAGTTTTCAATTTTGACATTTGTAATATGTTAAAATAATACCTAATTTTATTTATTACTAAACGTTTTTTTTTTTTCGTTTTATTGCAAATGATTTAAATATATAATATTTGTTACACTCAGGTTATGCAAAATTTTATTAGGAATCTAAATTTGGTATCGAGATTAATATACAGGGTGTTATTAAAAAGATGTTCCCAAAATCTGAAACAGTTGAAAGTCACATGGTGAGGTATGTTATTATAAGTAATACAAAAGGTTCAGTTACAAATTATTACAACTTATAAAACAGTTACAAATTCGATTATATATGGGACGTTTCGTGTCCAATGTTAATTAAGTTATGTACTTTCAAAAAAACTGCTGGCCTTTAAAAAAATTCAATATGGTGGATCCAATATGGCGCCTACAATGTAGGTTCTCGAGATAAAATTAATTAAAAAGTGTAATAAAATGTCAATAATCTTTTAAAAATACCACCTAAATACATATTACATAGTTTTTAGGATCGCTAACTATGAATTCACCATTGAAAAAATGAAATTTAAAATGGCACGTCCAACATGGCGGATCTAACTCCTTAAAAACGATTTTATCGCACAAAATGATTTCGAATCAGTTTTTTATATTGGAATGGGGTTTTTGGGGTCTCTGAGTCTTATTATATCATCGAAATTTCAAAATTCAAAATGGCGGATCCAATATGACAGACGAAAACCCCTTCTAACCTATTTTTAGGCTGCAGTGTGAACCCAGCTCATTCGAAACTACTGGTATGGGGGTTTTTCGTGTCTCTGATTTCAGATGTACCGCCGAAATTGCAAAATCTAAAATGGCGGATCCAAGATGGCGGACGGAACCAATATGGCGGCACAAACGCCTTTTCTAACCCTTTTTTCGGCTACATCATGAATGCAGGTAAGTTAAAATGATTGATATGGGCGTTTTTAAGATCTCTCATTACAAAATTATCATCGGGAATCCGTTTTTATGTCCAAGTTCGAGTACACGGTTGATAGTTATACTTGAATTTGAGTATATAAACTCTACTACTAATAAACAAAAGCAAGTGTGGAACGATGGTGGTATTGGAACGATGGAAGTATTTTCGATGGTGGATTCATAGTTAGTGATCCTAAAAACTATATTAATATGTATTTAGGTTGTATTTTTAAAAGATTATGAACATTTTATTACACTTTTTAATTAATTTTATCTCGAGAACCGACATTGTAGGCGCTATATTGATTTTTTTTAAGGCCAGCAGTTTTTTTAAAGTACATAACCTAACGAACATTTTGAATCCTCAAACGTCAAAATCCATCAGCACAAATTTTGGGAGTGCACGTGATCCGTTTGACATGAAACGTCCCATATGTATTTCTTGTGTTTTTAAAAACTAAAATTTCTTAAATAACTGGAATCCTTAAACACTAATCTTTGAATATCCCAACAAAAACATAAAATGTATAACAATATTTTTAACAACGAATTATATATAAATACATTATGTCTTTTTTTGTACTTTCCTTGCACCTAAATGAATTCATCCTTGTGTGCATACGTTTCAGATATGAAAAATTGTATATTTTACTATATATTTTATATTCATATCTATGTATCGGTAAGTGGCGTCTATATCATATTCACAGTATTCGATATCAAAAGTATCTTTGTAACAGTTGAAAATTATTTTTTAACAAATTCTAAATTAAAATTTTTATGCTGTTTACTATCTTTACATCGTTACTTAGTAGGTTATAATTTTTAGATGCCAAATAATTCACAAAACGTTGGTTTATATTTTAATGGCTCACTGGAGTATCTTGTGTGCTCTTTTATGCTTCTGAATTCCGGTAATATACCGGTAATGCATATAATATGCATTTCTTCGATTCCTCCCGTTTTCTCAAGTTTAACTATATATAGCTTTGTATATTTATATCTAAAAATCTCTGTTGTTATTTTTGTTTTGTATCTCAAGAATTTGTTCTTTAAATAGTTTTAAAAAATATATCTGTTATTTCTAGATAACTATACAAAACTATATATAAATAAGGATTCAAGAAGATAGAAGGAATAAAAAAATTAAAAAATATATGGCGTGACTCAAAAAATTGATGAAGAAATAGTCACTTTCGGTGAAACCAGAATTCGGATATGACAACAGATGCTTTTATAATACCCCTTGTATATCCCATAATAACATCCCGTACTAAAATTTTACGTAAATAAATTTCCAAAATTCGGGTTTTTGGGAATATATTTTTAACAACACCCTATATAATAATCTCGAGAGCAAATTCAGAGACAGTATTTGATTCTTTCCAGTCCAAAAAAAAAAAAAAAAACATTTGTATTATAGGAATTATTTGAGGACCTTTGCTCACAGATCTTCCAGATCACCATAGAGAGAAAATTATTGAGTGTGACGATTCTGACCCTCAGGGTTATGGGGTTATTGGGTTTGAGACTGTCTGTTCACAAACCCCTGAAATATGCGTACGTGGCTTGTAGTTTCAAACATAGAGACTCCTGGGCTATTGGGTTTTTAGGGTTGTGGGGTTCACTCTGGGTTTCTTTTAACCCTAAATGGTATCTTATGACAAAAAAGTCACTATCTTGTTCTTTATTCTATACCACGATTCTTGTTCAACCTAATAAATGGTAATATAATTGATTTTAGACCACTTTTTTGAGGTTAAGGATGAACTATGACGTATTAAGTTTAAGCTGACAGTGATTCAGATTCAGCAACTCAAAAAACAAGTAGTAATAGGTATGGAGTAGTAACTTTATAGGTAATGGTAAATGACACCTTTTTTGTGTGTGGCGGTGTAAACAAGGACAAAAGTTATTGTAAAAATGTTAGTTTTAATCATATCTTAATGATGCTGATGCAGTTAGCGAAAGGCACGCATTGAGCGATTTGATGTTAGTAGATAATGTATTTATTTGTTTATTTCCACATCAAAGGTTCCAAATTCACTCCAAAACAAAACAAAGATATCTTTGCCACTTAGAGAAAAATCTCTTTGCGCCACAAAGTTTTGGAAAATTTCATTTAATAATTTTACATCCCTGGTATAAACTGAAGGTTACATTGAATAAATGAGGTACTAATTAGTCACAAAAGAATGGACCTACCAGTACAACTTCTCCCCAACAGACCCTCATTGGTGACGTGCTTCACAAACTCCAATTGTTCTGTTAATACCTTCACTCTTGAATTGCCAGTGTCCAGCACATAGACGGTTTGATCTCTCTCATCTATGGCCACGGCGACTGGCTGCATGAACTCATCCTTGCCACTACCTCTTGAACCGTAGACACACACTGGGTTGTTGTGCTCCGTTACGTCGAAGTAAAGTGGGTTATCCTTTATTGGTCTATCGATAACAGATATTTTTATGCCATAGCGGCCCGCCTTAGGTGCCCTGAAGAATATCTTGTAAGTACCATCTTCGCAATCGACTACCTATGTAAATAAAAATATATGTGTAGAGAGAGGTAACACCGGACAAGTAATTGAGGCAAATAACACTGAAAAACATTATCCAATCAAGGTGGTTTTGAATTTAAAGAAATTACTAAACTAATGGGGATAATATTTTGATAAAAATAATTCTGAAAATATACAATTAAACTTGGTGAGTAAACAACAAAAAAGAAATGAAAAGTTTTCATCTATTTAAACTTAAAAGAAATTGCCAAAATGCCTTACAATGTTTTAAAATTAAATTTAATGTTTTGTCCTTTAAATTACTAATTTTGCAATAATACTTTAATGATACATTTTAATTATACTTTACTATGATTCTGGCACATGTCTACAGGGTGAGTTTTTTTTTGATGTTTAGTATAGGAATCTAGAGCTACCTGAATACTAGAGCAGATGATGAAAGATGATGGTGAAATAGGATAAGATTTGAGGTTTTCTGAGGGCAATTTAGAACACTGTTTGGTTTCCTAATAAAATCATAAATATTTTGGAAAAATCAATTATATTTTATTTTGTATGTCATATTGATCATCTTTTTTGTCTTTTAACAAACGAATTAACGTAGTTAACCATGAAAATAAACATTTATGAAGACTTGTTCTAATAACTATAATGATACATTTTAATTATACTTTACTATGATTCTGACACATGTCTACAAGGTGATTTTTTTTTTTTTGGAGTTTAGTACCTATAAGAATCTAGAGGTATACTAGAGCAGATGATGAAAGATGATGGTGAAATAGGAAAATATTTGAGGTTTTCTGAGGGCAATTTAGAACACTGTTTGGTTTCCTAAAAAAATCATAAATATTTTGGAAAAATTAATTATCTTTTATTTTGTATGTCATATTGATCATCTTTTTTGTCTTTTAACAAACGAATTAACGTAGTTAGCCATGAAACTAAACATTTATGAAGACTTATTCTATGTACTATAGTTGACTGATCATGTCATGTAAATCATTATTATGAATTTTTCCGTTTATAATTTTTATTTTACTTTGATATACTCTTGAATATTCATTTAATTTAATGTTATTTTTGTTTGTTATAAGTAATCTCCATGGCTAACTAGGTTAACTTGTATGCTAAAAGAGGAAAACGATGGTACCTCTGATTTTTTAAAATAACCAAACTAAACTTAATATCGAAATAAATAATAATATTTTTTATTAAATTTTTGTAATAAAAATAATTTTTTATAAGCCCATAGCCAACTGCGATTTCCATTAAAAAAAAGAAGTTTATGTCATAACCTCAATAAGACACATGAAATAAAAATTTTGACTATATACAGACTATTATTTACATACATAGAGGCTACAATTATCTACAACTTTCTCCTTTATTTTTTTTTTCTGTGAAACAGATAATAATGAAGACATATGAAAATCACAGAAAATTGATTTTTTCAAACTATCTATGCTGCTATATCTAAACTGCCATGACTTTTTTTTAGAAAACCAAAGAGTGCTTTAAATTGGTCTCATAAAACTTCAAATCTTTTCGTATTCAACCATCTCTATAACTAACTATAAAAAACTCACCCTGTATAAATAAGAACATTAATAAAGCACTATTATCATTACCCGCAATGGAAAACTCTGTTCGTCTTCTTCAGTGGTGACAGACAGAAGCTCCGCCACCACAGGATCGCCACCGTTTTTCCTCGAGTTGCCATGGTAGTCGACAGTAGTGAGAGTAACACAGTTTTCGATGCCGGCCACAACATTGCCTTCCAGAGTTGCAGTGCAGAGGCTGGGGAAGGTTGTGCTCGTCCTGACCTTACCCAAGACACTGAGGTGCTGCTGGATCTGGTCTAGGCTGTCATTCAACTTGAAATCGCATGTGAGGAAAGCGTTCTCGCGAGGCTCGCCTAGTGAAGTTGTAGCATCCAATTTTTCCGACAGTATTTCTATTCGTTGAGTTATGTTGCGTACTTCCACTTGGTACTGGAGTCCCTGGCATTCCTGCTCTACCTGATGGAGAATCATTTTGCTGATAATTTAGATGGCCATAAGGAATATTTTATAATTCAAATGGTAAGGTAATTGCTGTCCGAACTGTTAACACCACCAGTTTTAAACAGATGCATTAGAAGACAAAAGCAAGGCTGGCTACTATTTCTGTTTACTATATTTACTAGCTCTTTGAAGACACAGTCATTGAATATTATTTTTTATTGGTTACACAGCTCGACAACATCCAATCAACATTTTGCAAAACCAAATCGGAGCCATTACTTGATACCATTAACAACAACAACATAGAACAAAAAAACGTTAGTTAGACCTAAAGTCATATCCCAAAAATGGGCAAAATCAATCTCCGTGTTTTAGTTTTGAAGAAATTTTGACATCCTCTAGTGGCTAAACGAAGCGAGTTTGGCTATATGCAAGTTGATCTACATACATCGTTTTCTTTTTGGTCAAGAAATCTCTGTTATTACGTTGTACACTCAATTCCTGGACACTATGTATAACATCTCGTTCAATATCTATTAAGCATGTACAAATGAGATTCTAAGGTCCATCAATTATCAAAGGTATTATGAAACATAGCAAGACTTTTTATAATGGATATTTTTAGTTCGTTACAAATATTCCTGGAGTTTAACTTCTACCTACTAGTTTGTGTTTAAAACATAAATTTTTAAGATTAAAGACTTAATTAAATTAATTTTATATATGAGGAATTGAAATACAAACGTAAATATATCTGCATTTTGGATATAAGGTACTCATTTATGTCAGTAATATGTGTAGATGTTAAAATGAATATCTCCCACTCAATTGTATAGACATCCAAAAAAACGTCATCAACTCTGGCTATGAACGAGAGAGATAGAAATAGCAGTCATGTCTAAGCTTTTCGATTATGTCAAACTTTTGACAAATGACTATTACAATTTGTAAAATAAACAATGGCTGTCATATGATGTGACAGTCTTAACAAGTAAATAAGGTTATAAATTCGATTAAGAATAGAAACACGTCTTTTTTTTCTCGGCCAACTTTGATGACGTTTTTTTTTGGATGTCTATATGTTTGCATTGAAATATTTAAATATATCTCCGTTCTGCATGTGGTAAATAATTAAGTACCCTTATAGATGCTTTAAGAATATGCAAACATGGTTATCTAGTTTTCAGGAAGAAATCAATGAAAACTGGCAAGTTATTTATTGCACATGTTTACACTCATAATATTTACTATATCAACCAAAACAATTGTTATAACAAGATAATTTATTGCATAAAGTAAACATGATTATATTGTTTTTCCTGTAACCTGTTGAAATACTGACAAATTAATTACAGTCCTTAAACTTGAGACAAAAACATATTATTGTTTTTGGTTTTATAATTCGTATTAGTGAAATTGAACAATTGTTACATTGTTAACTACTTTACATAATGTCAATGAAGAAATGAACCCTAAATTGTTCATAGACAAATTAAAAAGTTAATGTAATTTATAATGAGATTTTTTTTAATTACAGCAAAAAATATTCCAGAAAATTATCTCAATGAAATTTTTCGACCCCGAAAAGGTTTTTTTTGTTTTTTTTTTTTTTAATTGAAATCATCAAACGTGCTGTTGTGTTCAAAAATATAGTTTTTTGTGCCATACATTTTAACACTAATATCGTGCAAATTGGAAATCGAGTAAATAAAATATGTGCCACCCTATATGTAATTAATATAAAATGTAAAAACTATGCAAGTTACACTATTGCGATTAAATAATTAAATGTCAATAGTACGACAATCGAAATTAACATATTTAACAATTCACCAGTTATTATTACTCACTTCACAACAAATAAACATAACATGACAACTTACCTTATTTTTTTCACTTTCTATGAGAGAATGCTGTTCTTCCAACACCCTTCTCTTTTCTGCACATACCGAATTCACATTATCTATGATTTCTTGTTTTCTTTGGTCCATTAAAGCTTGAATTTGCTGGAATGTCGTGTTGATCTGCTCCAGGCAGGTTTCCTTAGCTGCGTCTAACCTAGTCAATTCTGAACTTACGCCTTCTTGGGCCTGAGTTAACTGAAATAACATATTTTCTTAAGGACAGGACATACAAAAAAAAATTTAGAAACGAAAAAAGGAAACATTTCATAGAAAAAAACAATTTATTTTTCAGAATGTTGACACTACCTTATGTAGGGTTTACAAGGACTACAAGGTTAGAATAAAAAGAACTAACATCATTTTGGTAATAACAAACACAGCTTGACTTCTTCTCAGGATAAGACTGAACCTGAGCTACGGACCACCTCCTTAATAAACAAAAAATGATATATTCTATGATATTAAAATAAAATTAATCATTCTACGTTCTATAATGGTACCTTTGTGTTTCTTAGCTATACGCAGACACAATTTTTAAATAAACTTACCTTTGAGATACATTCATTCGCCTTATATAGTAAAATCTCCGACATCCTTTTGATGGCTATCGAGAATGGTATTATGGTGTGTTCGCAACTATTTGCCGTATCACTGTGGGAACCACCTGTACAGAGTGTACAGAAGACAGTATCACATGTCTCGCAGAACAGCAATTCCTGATTTATATGTACCGAACACTTTGGTATCACCTCTCTTCTTTGTCTGGACATCAGATCTAACAGTTGATTTACGAGAAAGGAAGGTGGCAGCGCAGAAACGCCTCCTCTCGGTATGTTTATAAGCTCTCGGCATATTGGACAACGAAAGGAGCCCGTATCTCTTGTCTGCGAAGCGGCTATTCTGGTTAGGCAGTGCAAGCATACCGTGTGGGAACACTGTAGTAGTTTTGGAGTGTGCTCTTGGCCGTCGTACATACCTGAAAAGAATCCAATTGTTTGTTTTCTAATAGTCTGCCTCGAGGCTAGGAAAGGACCCACAGGAGCAGAAGGAGCTTTGCCACATTTATTATGATTGTACAAGGCCAACATTGCCAAAATATTAATGTTCAGCAAAAAAAGGTTTTTAATAAGCGACTATCTACACACTGAAATCACCAGCACCACGTGAAATAAGAGACGATGGAAATGGATATCTAATGAAAGTTTAATTATTTTAATACCTCTATTTTCATTTAATAATACGTAAGTGGATCTGATCTACATCAAAAACAAATTTCTGAAATGTTTTACAGTAACGAAAAATTGTACAGAAACGTCATGCCTCAGGATAAACATATTTAATTTAGTATGTTAAAAAGGTTTAAAAAATTTAATTAGGTATGTTAAAAAGCCTGATAATTTGATTCTTTCATTGTCCATTATTTTTAACAATTACGTGTTCAGATGAAATAGAATATGTATAGGTTATCATAGAATTTCAAATAGAATCTCATTTCATAGAATTTCGAAGTAAAACCATCCAGTAGCAAGTGTGATAAGAAAATAGAAGATCAATATAATAACGTAAACAAATGTAGTTTACTTTCATATTAAAGATTACCGAGAACTAAAGCTGAGAGAAGTCTGTTTACTATTAGGTATTGTAATTGTTTTATTTTTATTTTAGTTCAACACTGGTCTAAGCCGTAAATACAAGTATTGACATATATTTATATATTTGGTTTAATACAAATACATAACTAACTATACAGTGTGATTGTTTAGTGCATATTTGGTCCATAGAATCGTTTCATAAAAAAATGCTAAAATGGTTGTTTGTACCTTTTTTGCCACCTTTTTAAAATAAATACATATTACCGAATCTACAGGGTGTTCACATACTACTGGGTGTCGACCAACTACCTTATTTTGAGATGTTTTCGACTCAAAATAATAATAATAATAATAATAATAATAATAATAATAATAAATAATAATAAACGACTTTATTTGCTCCTTGTTACAAAAATAAACGTACAATTAGAATAGAGCAAAAAGGCGAAGTATCGCTCAAGGAGCGCTTTTCAACTTAACCGACAAAAAAAAAAATACAGAAATTTAAATATAAATATAAAATATAAGTATGTACTTTAAACTAAATTACAAATAACACCATGGAATTTATAATAAATACCATGGAAATTACAAATATGTAACATATACACTTTTTCAACAGAAACCGAAACAGAGTAATTCACATAAATAGCTTAATGTTCATATTCCGATAGTAGCAGTTAGTGTCCCAAAAAATAAGCCTTTAATTTTTTCTTGAAATTAATTAAGGTATATGAGAAAAATACCACAGGTAGGCTATTGTATAATTTACACGCTATATATGTGAAGCAGCGAGTAAACATTGCCGTGCGGTGTCTTGGAATAACTAATAAATTTTTATTTCGGGTAGTGATGTTATTTATGTCTTTGAATTGTACTAATTTATTATATAAATAAGATGGTTTTTTTGTTAAAAGAACTTTGTGTATAAGGGAAAGTAGATGTACATCTCTTAATTTTTCCAATTTTAATCTTTTAGTTTCTGCAATTTTAAAACTAATATGATCAAATTTACGTATACCAAATGAGAATCTGAAACACGAATTTTGAATTTTTTGTAGTTTGTTGGATTCAAATCTACGTAGAGCCGGACCATATATTAAGTCGCAATATGAAAGTTTGGAAATAATTAATGCCTCACATAGATTTAATTTTAGTTCCGAACTTAATATATGTCTGTGAGGGTAAAGTTGTCTAAGAACGTTATATGATGACTTACATAAATAATTAACGTGTTTTGTGAAACGCATATCCGAGTCAATCCACAATCCTAAGTTTTTTGCCTCATCTACAACTGGGAGTTCTTCACCTTGTATTTGTACTTTTAATGTTGTTTTTACAAGATCTCTTTTATGTTTTGGGCCAAATAATATGATTTTAGATTTGTTTGCATTAAGTTTAAGATTGTGACTTGTTGATATATTGACTAGCCTATTTAAGTCACTATTAATTACTTCTCTTGCAAATAAGGATTGATCAGATGTAAAAGAAAAATAAATCTGCGTGTCGTCAGCATAATTATGTATACTACAATTTAAGACAGCTTCATGAAAATCAGATATATATAAAGAAAATAATAAAGGACCAAGTATCGATCCTTGCGGTACTCCCACATAATTATAGCGTATTTCAGAAGTTTTATTCGAATGTGTTACTCTCTGTGATCGGTTATGTAAGTAACATTTAATTAGTTTCAGCGATTCAATCGTGAATCCATAAAATTTTAATTTATCACATAATATATCTGGTTCCATGGTATCAAACGCCTTACTGAACTCTAGCAAAATCAAACAGCTTATTTTACCCTCATCTGAAGCTTTCATTAGATCATCACAAATGGTTGTTAAAGCTGTGGTAGTACTGTAGTGTTCCCCGAAAGCCTGATTGTATACGAGGTATGATATTATAATTGAAAACATATTCGGATATTTGTAATTTCATTATTTTTTCAAGTACTTTCGATAACACTGGAAGTATGCTAATTGGACGTAAGTGACTAATTTCAGTCGGATTAGGAATTTTTGAAAGTGGCAAGACATTAGCCCGTTTCCATACTTCGGGGAACACACCAGTAGAAAGAACAGAATTTATTATGTAGGTAAGATGGTCGATTAGGTAAAAACTTACTAATTTAAACATTTTAAGAGAAATTAAGTCTGCTCCTACAGAATTACTTTTAATGGAATTTAAGCATTTAATTACGTCGTTTTTTTCAATTTTGCTGAATTTGAAGCAGTTGCCAACTCTTTGTCCTGTTTTATATTTTTCTAATAAAGCAAGTTGTTGCGGTGTTTTATTAGTAAGGGGTGGATTTGTAAAGTGAGCATTGATTGAATCCAAATCTAGCAATTCATTTGGTATATCGTATTTACTTGTGTTACCTATTACATTTAGTGTTCTAAGTGATGCCCACATCGCTTTGCTATCTTTTTGTGCCAATTTGAACTCCATGTAGGCTTTCTTTTCTCGCTTAATAGCATAATTAACCTGATTTTTTAGCTGTTTGTAATAATCCCAGTGAGTGGCTGATCTTGTAGTTTTAAAATTACAGAAAGCTTTGTCCCTTGCCTTTATCATTAATTTAATATTATAAGTAAACCATGGCGCTGTTGGTTTTGTTACTCTAATTGTTCTAATAGGTGCAGTAATGTTGAATATTGAAATTAGATTTTCATTCATAAAATCTACCATCTCATTGACGTTATTTAGTTGGTATATATGATCCCAGTTTATATTGTGAAAATGTTGGAAAAATAGTGTTTCATCAAATTCTTTGAAGTCGCGAAAAGTTACTAGTTTATTGATGTTTTTACTTTTCATTTTATTAATATTACAGGTTGTTACACAATGGTCGGATACTCCATGTAAATTGATCACACTACTAGAATTAACATGCTTTTCGTCAGAGGTAATGATTATATCTAATAAAGTTTGAGTGTTTGCTGTTATTCTTGTAGGCTCTTTAATAATTTGAAAAAGATTGTACGACTCAATGAAATTATAAAAGTGTACCACACTCTGATTTTCACTTAGGAGATTAATGTTTATGTCACCAGCAAAGAGAATTGTATCACAGTCAGGTAGTACTATAGATAAGGAATTTTCTAAAAAATCAAAGAATTCTAATACATTCGCTCTAGGTGGTCGATATACTACCCCTATTGCATATTGTTTGCCCAGTATTGCAGTTCTGATCCATAGTTGCTCTAATGTACTGTCAATTTGCTGTAATACTATTCTATAATGTAAATTAGTCTTTATGAACATGCCTAAGCCTCCACCTCTTGTGTCTCGATCTATTCGAGCAAAGTTATAATTAGGAATCAATAACAAATCACTGCTAATATCGGAATTTAACCAAGTTTCGGACACAGCAAAAAAATCGAAGTTTTCTGAAATTATATATTGTTTAAGGGATTCAAACTCTGTAAGAATAGATCTAACATTTAAATGACCAAACTTCATATTGCAATACGTGCAACAAAAATATGTAAATATAAATGTAACAATATAAAGATATAAATTTTATAAAAACATTTTATAAATAATATAAAATGTTAAAAGTATGATATATGATGATATATGTTTATATGATATATGTTTATATAAATAGTAGAATTATAATTTATTTCGGTACAATTTGCTTTGATACAATTTGCTTTCCTACTTAACAAGACCAAGTAATGTATGTATATGTTTTGTTTAAAATTATGGGTAGTTTATTTGTATATGTAAAAAAAAAAAATTTATGATATATGTTTATATAAATAGTAAAATTATAATTTATTTCGGTACAATTTGCTTTGATACAATTTGCTTTCTTACTTAACAAGACCAAGTAATGTATGTATATGTTTTGTTTAAAATTATGGGTAATTTATTTTTGTTTTTGTTTGTTAACATGAAGATTTTATCTTTGGTTTTAATTTATTAAGTGGTATTATTTTTCTTTTGTTCCCTATAACTATTTAGTCTATTAGAAGCCCTAACTGTTTTGGTAACTACTTGGTTACTTTTTGTTTTTCTTTTTATGTCCTGTGTTATTTCTGTCTCGAACACGTCTTCCTCTTCTTCATTTCCATTTGACTGCAATTCTTGGCGGGATTTTGTTGGTGTAGCTGGGTCGCTCTTATTTAACCTAACAGCTAATTCTTTGGATTTACTTAACAAAAAATCTTCGTTGGCGTTTTCTATTTTTTCAGTGTTTTCCTGATCAGTGTCCTCTTCCTCATCCGCTAGTTCTTGTGCACTATATTGTTGTCCGTTAATTATAAGTTTCCTGTTTTTTATATACGCATTTAATTTATTTGATCTTGCTGTCTTTAAATGTTGCCTCAAAATTTTGTTTTCTCTTCTCTCTTCGAGCGTAAGTTCTTCAGCGATGCTAATTTTTGTTCCTTTCAATTTTTTGATGTTTTTAAATATTTCCTCTTTTTTCAAGTAGGATATTAACTTTAATATAATGGGTTTATTTGCAGATTGTTTACCAATAGTATAGATGTTATTAATGTCGTTTGTTGTAAGATTTGTACCAAGCCGTTGGTTAAGTTCACCGATTACAAAATTTGCTAGATTTTCTGGAGGACTATCCAAACCAAAAATAACAATGTTGTTTTTTCGCAGTCCCTTCTCTAATTGTTCATACTTATTTTTCAATTTATTATACTTATTTTCGAACTCTTCACTTTTTTTATGTAATTCTTCTTCAAAATGTGTTTTTAGTTCATGAATTTCTTTTTTGATATTGCGTTTTAGTTCTTCAGTCTGTTTTCTATTTTCTTCTTCTATGCTCTTTTTGGTGGTCTCTTCTAATGTTTTATTTAATGTTTAAATTGTGTGCTCTTTCTAAATCTGTAAAAATATGTGTGTAGGCTGTTACAAAAAAAAAAAAAAAAAGTTAATCAACGCCTAGAAGTATATGAACACTGTAAATCCTACAATATTTAAACAAAAATGAGAAAATATTTCTGTTGACCAAATGCGCACTCAAATTAAAACAAAATGAGTTATATAAATTAACTATTAAAACGTAGGCGTAGAGAAAATTGTGGGATTTTTTGTTTTCTTTTATAAAATTGAATCATGAAAAACTACACAATGGAAGTAATTACTGTAACATGAAGCCACAAATGAAAAACAGATTAAATTTCCGCTACGAAATGATGTTAATGAAATAGAATGGAATGGTTGTTTGAGTTGATCGAACATTCAATGCGTGAATACAAACAGAATCGTGGCGTAATTAGTAGACATGCACTAACTAGAACAAAATAAAAACGCACCACTCCAAATGCCATCTGCAACAACGAAAATGTTTAAATATAACAATCGAAAGGAAAGTAACAATTCTTAAAATAACGTCAAGGGCCAATTACTTTGTGAGGTTCAGGTTTATATGTGAAATCTGAGGAAAAAAATCATTTAAACAGTTTGCAATTAATGAATATATCAATTCTTCATTTTTGCAAAAAAAAAAACAAATGGATGCATGTTTTTATTATGTAATGTGATTCAGTAACAATGGGAAATCGGGAAACTAATGGTTTGAGAAATACAGGATGTTGAAAGTGTAAATTTAATTTTTATTTGTTAGCGTTATTCTGAAATATATTCAGGCATGTAATGTATCATTATTTGGGTTATAGGCAGATCTAATTGGATAAGAATTATAACAGTGTTGTTATAAATTACGCCAAATGATACATCAATGGCTTGATTATCTACATAATATTTCGTACCCGCCTGTTTTTTTGGTACGACAAATAAGAATCTAACCATTTTTAATATCTCCGTGATCTTACCCCCACACAGCTGATATGAAATATTAAAAACCATTGACGATAATTACCCATGGATTGACTATCATCGCCTAATTAAATGCCGATTTTTGTGAATAAAATAAAAAATATAAAATAAAGAAAATATTGCGGAGGCTAACTTGGCATTTTTCCGCCAATATAAAAATTGGGCACTTTCTTACAGATGATGATATCCCATAAATTGCCCGACAATTAATCTTAAAGGCCCGTTTGTGAAAAACTAGTTTAAAAAACCGGAGGGGAGGCACATTTCTTTGCAAACGCGAAAATTCCGCAATACCTTGTCGTAATTAATTTCCTAACATTTTCCCACGATCGCCCATCAATACCTAATGTTTATTTTTCAGTTCAAACGTACCCAAGGGCGTAGCCAGGGGGGGGTCAAGTAAAAACCAAAATACTCCGGGGAATGCGGTTGCCGTTGCCTGTAGTGACCTTTTTTTTTAGCTTTTATGTTTAATCTGCAGCGATCGCCCCCCCCCCCCTCCCAAAGGGTCAAGTAAAAACCGAAATACTCGGGGGAATGCGGTTGCCCTTGGCTGTAGTGACCTTTTTTTTTGGCTTTTTTGTTTCATCTGCATTGAGCGCCCCCCCCCCCCCCCAAGATAACTACTGGCTACGCCCTTGAACGTACCTAAGACATTAAGAAGTAGAAGTATTAAGCTGTGATAATTTGAATTTTTAACAAATGGACTGAATTTACACAATAAGTTAGCTTTGATGTTAAGTTGAAACATCGATTGAACAAAATTTTGTTAATACTATTTTTAAAACACTGTTAATACATGTATACAATTTCCATTCTAAATTGAAAATAGGTAGAAAAAAGCAAGGTTGTCAGATATATTTCTAAAATTGCTAAGCTTACTATACAAGTATACTTCATACTTCAGTAAACTGTTAGTTCGTGACGTTCGTAGAAAGCTAGTTTGGTAATATTAAAAAAAAATCTGTCTAAATGAGCATTATTTACAGCAAATTATATTACAAATATTAAGAGTTTTGTATGTAGGCTAATTTTAATCTCCTATATTGATTTGAATGAAAAAAAATATTTCACAATATTCGAATTTATAAAAGATATATGCACGCCCATGGAATCATAAAGTTGCACCGCTTTTTTTTGTTCCCCAGGCGTATTTATCATTTTCAATTAAAAATAGAAGGACTATACAGGTATGTATGTATATCACATACTAAGTATGTATGTATATCACACTGAATATAACAACAGTATCTATATATTTTCGTAATATATCAATTAAGTGCCGCAAAGAACTTTTATTATTATAGTGTACAAACAGTGATCAGTTTAAAAAAAAGAGGAATGTTTTTAATAACCTTATAGAGTTTCTGGTGTTTTCATTATTATTTTATTATGAAAAATGTTTGAATATATGTATTCAAGTATAGTTAACAAAGTATATAATGGGCCTATATGTATGTATGTGGGGCGTGGGCACGGTCCGGTAAGTATGCTGCAATGTTCTAGGAACATACAGGGAAGTTAAAAACAAAACTAGTTCTTCATTTTTTTTCTCGTACAGTTTTCTTCTTCCGAGACATCAGACTCCAAAGAGGTATAATACCTTGGATTTAACTTTTCAGGCAAAAACTATTATGGCTCTCTGTAAATTTGAAAATGTATGGTCATTTTCTGTGTATTATAAAAACTCACAAAAACAAATGTCTCGGTAAGAGGGCACTGTACGAGAAAAAAATGGAGAACTAGTTTTATTTTTACTTCCCTGTATGCTAATAGAATTATGCCACATATTTATCGGATACACTGTATATTAGCTTGAAGGTGTCTACAGAATTCAATAATCTGCACAGAGTATGTAGGTCTATAATCTGTCATATTAGCGCTTATTTATTTTCCATGCTATACGTGGCAAAAAATTAGATATATGTACATACATAAGTAAGTATCATGAAATACAATCCAATCGTTACGATAATACTTGGATGCATTTCTAGAAAGTTCTAAATTTTTAATGCGCAACAAATATGAAAAATATAAATAATATCAATATGTACATAATATACAATATGTAAATAATATCTACGTCAAATACGCGAAATCAAAACAATACATTTATCATTAATTGACCGAATTTCCCATGTGTTCTAATCTAAATTACTGATAGTGGTAAAGTACGTCTGATAATACATCATATTATAAACTGACAAGCGCAAATATAAGTAGCAAGTATATGTGATATTTGGAGAAAGAATCAAATTAAATAATTAATGTAAAAAAATTATTATTAAATCATCCTTTACTGACGTACTAGGTACAGAATAATTTATTGTTGATTTTCATATCGCGTTTTAGAGACGACAAGCGGTAGTAGAAAATTATTATATTATTGATATTAATACTGTAAAAAACAATTATTTATAAGGGAACATTTTGCTAATTCTAGATCTGCAAATGTTTTTACTTCAATACAAGAAAAAACATATTAAATACTAATAGTAATAAAAACAAATACCTATGTACATATGTAGGTAGGTACGTATTAAGGTGGTTCATTTGTTGCCTTATTTGAAAAACAAAATGTACTGATGAAATGCTTCAAAATTAAACTTAAAGCATAAAAATTGTCGACACCATTAATAAGTATTATAAAATGAGTAATGAGGTTTTCCAATATTTCCTCAAATAACGCCAGAATAAAAACAGACAGATACATAAAAGTTTTGACCTTGAGTCGCTGCTGCTGTCACCGTCATATTCCGAAAATGAAGAAAAAAAATCACCTTCGCGAATATCTAGTTTCTGGTACGAGTTACGCGAAAAATAGCTGTTTTCAAAAACGTAGGGCATACAAATCTCTATATGTTTTGTGTGTTTGGGATTCAAGTACTGTATGATATTATACGAGCTTTTTGTAATAGAGGCTCATGTCTAAACGTTCCAGAAATTTTATCATTGCCGAAATGAAAGATAATGTCACAAAAGAGAGAGAGAGAGAAAGAGAGAGAGAGAGAAAGAGAGAATGGCCCATCGAAGAAATTAAAAACAGTAAGCATGTGAACTTCAAACAGTGCGCATTGTGGATTAGGCATACTGGAGAAACCTCATTAAAAAACACGCCTTTCACTCTACCTCCACGGTGGTGTGGAAATGACTGAAACACAAAACAAAACTATAATTGAAATTTCAAGACAAATATAGTATATTTTGAAAAATTATAGCCTCACTATTTCACTTACAAACGTGGTGGGGTATTTTCACGTAAAAATAATTTTAATAAAAATTAGAAGCGGACGGGTCTTAGGGAATCATCTACATATTACTATTTTTTTATTACTTACTTAAATTTGCCCTAGAATAGAACAAATACTTACATAAGCAAGTCCCGCATGTAAGAAAACTCTCATTGAAATCTTCATAGTTTATGCTGACGGTTTCAACAAGAGTAGAATTCATGCTGACCATCCTCTCCCCAGCCTAGTCCTGGAACAGATTAAGAAATTGATATATGTACATATGTAAATATAACTTTTCATACAATGCAGTAAACCAATACTACACCACAGAATTCCGCTTTTTATCGCGGTGTCTAGGTCATTGGCGCTCAAGGACATACCTACATACACAATTCATATACCTTATCTACAAGGTGTAACTTAATGTTATGTAGTTACTGTACTGCTGTACACTATTGCTACTGTTCCAATTCTACACAAAATTAAAAGGTAAAGGTAAAAAAGGTCTCTTGAATTTTTTCAATTTAATGTGTATTTTTAGAGTAAAAAAATCGAAAACTTGTATAATGGTATTTCTCACTTAATAAGTTTTTGAATTTGTTTCTTTAAAAATACGCCTTAAATTGAAAAATAGCATGGGACTTTTTTACTCAAAATTTTGCGTAAAATGCGATGGTATCTTTTAAATTCCGTGATTCGTCATATTTTTTCATTGTGGGGCCTCATAGGGCCCCATAAAAATGAATTTTTATTTTTAAACAATTTTCCCTTATTCTACGTTAAATTTTAAGTAAACGTGCAATATGGGTGAAAAGCGGCACTCTTCCCACGAACCCAGAAATTTGTGACACAAACCATCACACGAGTACCACTAATCAGCGAGTAGGAACAGTCCTTTTTGCATATGCTGTACACTACTTTTTCTACAATTACTATAATTTTCACATATATGGAGAGTGATATACATATATAGAATTATTTATTTGATTTAACACTTAATATTTGCGATCTCTGGCACTTGAAACTACAGCACAGTTCGCAGATGTGTCTTGTAGCCATATACGTAATACATAAATGTCAAACGCATTAAATTGTAGGATAAACATTTTTTTCATGGACTTAACTACGCCGCATAAGAAAAAAATAACTGAGTTTGACAAATTATATATGCTAAGCCACCTTTCTCCCATTTAATGGCTGTTGCATGATCTAAAACATGCAACAATCTGTCATAGTGACTTTTTAAGAGCATTAAGTCAAGTGTTGCTAGTGCCAATACAACGTTCCAACAGCAAAGTGTGGTGACTTTTTTCAAGGTGATGAAAAAATCAACTTTTGTTTTACTAATCGAATCAGCTATTTTAAAGAGAAACCAGTATCGTTCTTGGTGTCAAAAATAATTCGTTTCATTTGAAAAACAAAAGTTGACCTTGAAATTTGAGTCCAAGATCAAATTTACGATCACTGTCGATAAACATCGTTTTGAACTCAACAGCTCTAGTATTGAACACATTTTTCTAAAACGCAATTTTCGAGTTAATCACTGACTTTTGGCGGACGCTATATATAAATTCGCTTCAATGAAAGCAATTTTTAAAAAATACGTATCTGAAGCAAAAATCAATTATTCCTTGAACCTCACATAGTTTAAAACCCCTATAGGTACACGCGGTATTGATGTAACCGATATTTTTACGTTACGTACATACATATAATACGGTTCAAGTTCTTTAAAGTTGACCTCGACCTAGCGACTACTTGTATTGTGCTAAAAACGTTACTTTCATTGAGTCAGTAGGTGACAAGGGGGTGCCATTCTATTGATTAAAGCGCAAGATAGAGCCGGTTACAGGCGGAATTAACACGTAGGTACCTATTTTATTAAGGGGGACTTCAACCTTGAGATGTAATTTTTTAGTCATTTTTGTATTATTTTTTTCGTGGGGGGAAGTAATTAACATTAACAAATGCGTTTTTTTTGCGAATTATAATTCAATAATTTTTACATGAAAAAAACATTTTTTTAAATCCGCGAAAATTTCCGTCTAAACGGCTGACATTATAGCACCCTCTGTGTTGATTTGAAACAGAAATACAAAATATTTTCTTAATCAGTTGTGTTTTGGTCAGGGAACAACGAGATATTTTTTCGATTACTGCAAAATTACAAAAATGGCGGTAAATTTAAAAAAAATGTGTTTTTTTTGCAATTTTTTATCTAAGTTTAAAATGTGAATTATTCAAAGGGGCTTATATTTACCGTCAGTCTGCAATGCCTGGTCCGTAAAGACATCCCTCTCCTGACACACAAAAATGAAAAAAAAATCGATTTTTTCAAATGTATCAAGGTAGAAGTCCCCATTAAGATGTTAAAATTAGCGCGTGATAGGTATGTAGATTATCCATTTAAGAATGGAATGGATTTCCTCAGTCAAAAAGAACATGGATATTATAATATTTTGAATATAACTTCATATATTATGTACCATTTTCAAATTTTAATATTCGAAATATTAAATAATTATTAATAATTTAATATTGAAATATACAACAAAATCGTAGAGGCGTTTGTAAGAATTCTTAGTTTTACGTAAAAACAGACAGGAGCACAAGATAAGCACAAGAAAAAAATGACATTTAATCAAAAAAAAAAAAAAAAAAAATACTTTCATTCATTCATTTAAAAAAGTGCCATTCATTAAACATTGTGTTTTTTTTGAAAAAAGAAAATTGACCTGTCCTGCCTGTCCATCCAAACTTTTATTGTAAGAACTTTTAGCCTAGCCGTTTTAGGGGTATTTCTATCAATCTGAGTCTTCCTATTTCCCAATTCTGAGACTTCCTATTTCCCAAAAAAAGAGATATCGAATTTATATCTGTATGACCTCACTGTATAAAAGGACACATGTTTTGATATAATGAGAAAAAAACCAAATCAACTGAATCCGATTTGAACATTATTTTTGTAATTATAGACGATATCCAAAGTACATAATACTAACGAAACCCTAAAAAAGTATACACCCAGTTATTCACAACACTAGACACCCACACAAATAGCGAATAATTGATAAATGTGTAAATTCCCGACCTGCTTTCTTAAACCACCTGCTGTTCTAGACGCAGAAATGATAGGCCCTACATTCTTGGAATCTTGAGTGTAACTGGAGCAAAAAAAAATGCATCGGACAGCATACAAGTTTTGCTTGAAACATCTTTAGTATTAAACGAAATTGAGTCAGGTGCCTTAATAATAAATCGTTTACACATTTATAATATTATTTTATAGGCAGTTATAATTATTTTGACTATTTGTGCTTCGCTAAATAAACAAAATATATTGCTTCACTTTGCTCCATTAGCTATTTTTTAAATTCTTATTTAGATGCAGCAATGCTTTTATTATTTTCCAATTACATACAGAGTGTTTAAAATAGTTTTTTTAATACGATGCCCCATATTTTATTTTACATTTTAATATAGAATTAAATTCTGAAGCCATCTCTATTAGCATTTCCTATACCTAGATGTATTTAATAGTTATTTAGTTTTTTTTTAAATTTGCTTATGACTTCTAACAAATCGTTTGATTTTTACTAGCGTGTTATGCTATTACGCTATTTAGCTACTGATGTTCAGTAGCGATACCTTCATTTTATTTTAATAAATGCAAAAAGAGGGTGAATCACAACTCGAAGGTGGGCATGGCCTAACTTTAGGTCACAATAATCAGTAGTCACAACAATATGGGAAGTGTGGTTATGATGACCAATAATGTTCATCATTCACCGAAAGTGAATGCTAGGTAGGAAAGTGAAGGCTGCGTAGGCGATCATAGTAATAAGCAAAGCAGCAAAGAGTAATAAGATCAAAAAGTGAAGCCTTTCATAAGGACTCCCTTAAACGAACAGTAAAATTCCCGAAGGGCGTCATGATTTGGGGATGTATGTCCGCTAAAGGTTTGGGACAGTATGAGATCATAGAGGGTACCGTCAACGCTGGCAAATACAAATACGTACGAATAGCTTATTACCGACTGTTCAGGATATGTACCCAGATAATAATTTCATATTCCAACAAGACGGCGCAGCTTCCTATACCGCAAAGACGAAAAAGTGGTTCGGGAAAAAAAAGTCCTATCATGGCCATCAAACAGCCCCGACCTAAATGTCATTGAAACTGTGGCATAGGATAAAAATACTTTTGAGAGATGATCCTTAAAGAACGGTCTCTACTTTAAAGGAAAAAATCGTCGAAATTTGGGACACCTTTTCACCAGAACTCTGTCGAGGTTTGGTTGAAACAATGCCTGCAAGAATTCGGGCCGTAGTTAAGGCAAAAGATGACGTAATGCCTTATTAATACTTAAAATATTTTTTTCCGAACATTTAGTTGCCAGTTATTTTGTTACATTTTATTTGTTTTGTTAAGTTGTGACATTGTTAATTTGTTTTTTTGAAAACATTACTTAAAAATATACATTTAAATTCTTTAAGTTCTTATGTATTGTCAGCTGCATTGATCAAGTTTTGATTCATAATCATAAAAACGGTCTAATACGCGAAAAATGCGTTTGTCCGAACATATATTAGTTGTTAGTGCTTGTAGCACAGGGTATTTGAGAGGATAAGTACAGGCACATATCAATTTTCCATTTTAAATCTATCTGTTCCACTTTCGCAGATCGTTGCGCTCCAAGCAAATATTTTTATTTATCTCATAATAAAAGGCGTTCGATCTCGTAAACGCACTGGTGCAATAAATCGGGAACAGCGTTCGTGGTCATACCGGATATTTAATATTTTGACGAACGAAAGGAATTATTTTTTAATTGAAAAAAAAAAGAAAAACGTGGCTAACGTGATTTCTTGTTTATGTTCAATGAACACATTTCCGACGAAATAGCAATTCTCACGATTCAATGCACTGATTAAATATCTGTTTTTTTTTTCACATTTCTATAATTAGGATTTTGTGCGAGATACATCGATTTGTTAGCGGGTTAGTAAAAATACAAAACCTTTTTTGGATTATAACATACAGTACATTTATCGTCAGTTTTAATGCCACGTCACGGCCACTATTTTTTTGAAAACTGTATTTATTTTCAGCACAGTGCTGGATTTCCCTATACGTCAACTACAAGGGCGTAGCCAGTAGTTATCTTTGGGGGAGGGGGCGCTCAATGCAGATGAAACAAAAAAGCCAAAAAAAAAAAAGGTCACTACAGCCAAGGGCAACCGCATTCCCCGAGTATTTCGGTTTTTACTTGACCCTTGGGGTCAAAATCGACCCCATCGCCCCCCTGGCTACGCCCTTGGTCAACTACGCCAGAGCATAGGGCGGCAAATTTGGAAGGAAAGAGATCAAAGTAGTTATAGTCTAGGATATGGCGATGGCGCGTCAAAAATCCATGAACCCTAACTGTCTGTCGTGTGGTAAATAAGCTGCCGAGTCGATGTGGAGCATTTTTTCTCATACCACATATTATATATGGCATATGACACATGGAAATGTCTGCCAGCAGTATGCAACGTTGTGCGTCGTTAGGGCTAACATATTTGGCAAGCGACAAATGTTTTTCGATTTTTACTCGTTTTATACTATTTTACAGCAGTTTTGAGAAATTCTTCCATGTTGGATTGCAAATTACCGTCATACTGCCAGTCTGCGGTGTCTGCCACTATTTTTCCATAAAAGTGCATGTTGGAACAAGAAAATTGCACTTTGGTAGATCCGGTTAGGATCCATTTTTTTTTCGGGTTTCGTCAACCTGAGTCCTCATTCTGAGAGCGTGAGAGGCCTAAAACTAAATTTTCCGCGCGCTAGCGTAGGACGGAGAATTGATAAATTCGCCACTGTTCAGCCAAAAAGTGGTAACAATTTTATAGTAAGTACTAGAGTGCTAACCAAATTTTGCTTTGTGGAACTAACTACATCACTAGATAATGCTCCTAGAACAGTCCCCGAGATTAGGAGGATGTCGCGGTCTTCCCGTGATCTACTGAGAGACTTGTGTCCTATAGTAAGAATCTCAAAACAAGAGCGACTTTCTGTCAGACTGTCTATGTCTAAATTTAATCGTTTTCATTTCATTTTCAAATTTAGTTTTTCCTTTGCTTTTAATACGATTTTCTTAACTTTGTGAAAAATACTTGTGTGACATTTCAAAAGCATCTGATTGTTTTCAGCCGGCTATATCACAAGATTTATTTAAAGATCACAAAATTGTATTTAAAGCAGTGAGAAAAGTTAATTTGAAAATAAAATATAAACGATTAAATTTAGACACAGACAATTTAAAAAGAAAGTCGCCCTTATGTTGATACCTGAATACAAATTTGTTAGACAAATAGGGAGACCGTTAAAAAAAAAATGATTTTTGAACATTCTTTGAACCAATTTTTTTTGTGAGCACCCAGTACAAGAAGTCAGGTACGAGCGTTAATCAGTGAGTTTGATTAAAGAAAAGTATATTCTACAGATTTACAAAAATACGTTGTTTTTAGAAGCCCTATTTGTTCGCGGAATATTATAATTTCTTCCCGTCAAAATTAGCGTAACACTTTTTAGATTAGCGGCATTAATATTAGCGACATTAACATTCTACTCGGGTTAGAGATTGAGGTTTTTAAATTTAGGTAGGCTATAGAGTTGTTACGTAGTGGCTTTGGAAATGGTTCGCCGTGCATACCCCAGAAAGGTCGAAATTTGAATTCACAAGATTTTGACGGCAATTTCAGCGACCTACCGAATGTATTGAGAAGGACGCTGTCTTTCAACAAGAAGACCTTTCAACAATTCCTGAATATTTGGTCACTGTCTCATCCCTTCAACCCTTTTCCACACCGTGAGCCACCTCTTTTACCTTATGCTGGATTTTGTATTGTTTGACCTCTGTTGGGCGATTGCCTTGATCCTAATGTTGCCAAATATATTGGTGTGGGGTGCCACAAATTGTTTTTACTCTTTCACAACTCAAGCACCCCTCAAGATCGTCCCTACATCAACTCCCACTTCTGGTTCCGCCCCTGTCAGAGGCTGCGGTCAATGTCGTTTTGTTTCGAATTAATGTCATGTCATTACTTAAAGGCTCTTGAAGTTGACGGGACCCACTGCGGACGGCCGATTGACCACCAAAAGTGAAATTCCACCTCCAACCCACTCCCTGAAAATTTTACGCCCTGAGGGGTGGTAACCAGGTCTTGATGCGTGGTTTGAGTGAGCGAAAATCCCTTAAAGAGGGCTCGTTGTGTAAGTGTAACCTTCCTTTACACATGTGTGAATCGACAATCGCAAAATTCATGAGAGACGCTTGGTACGCGCGACAAGTGTTCTTTGTCACTTGGTTGCGTAAACTCTCGACTGGGTCAGCGCCTGAAAGGTAGACCACCCAAACAGAAGCTGTTTCTTCTAATTTTACGAGCGAAAGCATGTTTGGGAAAGGGATAAGGGTTTGGGATAAGGCTTTGAAAGGATATTATACGGAATCCAAAAAACGTGTATTAGTATATTACATTGTAGTTAAAAGAACAATAATTGTTATACATGAAACGTATTTGACAAAATAAATACATACACTACGACTTATGAGGCTCGAGCCTTTGGGCCTCTATGGAACAGCCTGTACTGATAAAATTTTTATTATGTATGCCCGATATTTCCATATCCCCGCAGACGAAATATTATACAGCCTCAGGTACCAATTAGTAGTTATCCAGCTATGAAATGCCTAATTTATATGCAACACGGTTGCACACATACCGCTGAAATCTATACATTACACACGATCAGATCTTTACGGCAAACCTTTATTGCAAATTAGACCACAACTAGTTCGCATGAACCTCGGGTCGGGTCACAGAGGTTATTTATAATTAAGCCGGTGATTGCTTCACCTAAGAATTTATGTATATATGTACATATCTCCGCGCTAGTATACCCATAAGTGTATTTGCGTTTACCAGATGAGAGGTCATAGGTTTTCCGGGGATTTCTAACAGGAAAAAAAACTCAGGTTTGCCTTCTCTCGTCTACTACGTCAACTATGTCTCGTATTCCAATCTTACATGTTAACGATTAGTATAATTCACAATTTTACAATGTACTTATACGAGGTGTGTAAATTAAGTAATGAGACTGGCAACGTAACGCCCAATCTAGCAATAGCTAGATCTAGCCCTTCCAAGTTCCACAGAGACACAGGACTTGGAACGGCGGTAGGTTAACATGCAATGGTTACAAAAACCTTTCGCAGGAAAAAAAGGACACGAGGAGAGAAAGATGTCTTGACTTTTTTGGAATCAATTGAAAATGTTTTCCATTTTATGGAACGTTCCATTTTATGTCATTACTGGTGATGAAACTTGGGTGTTTGAATACGACACGGAAACCAAGCGCAAAAGCGTGGAATGGCACATTTCAAGCTCTCAAAGCCCAAAAACGCAAGAATGAGCAAGTCGAAGATCAAATACATGCTGATTTGCTGTTTTGATAGCCAGGGAATTGTCCACAAAGAATTTGTGCCTCCAGGCCAAACAGTAAATCGACACCTTTACAGAGAGGTTCTTGAAAAACTTCGAAAAAGGGTCATGCGTGTGAGACCAATCACGACAATACGCCTTGTCACACAGCCATTTCAGTAAACGAGTTTTTAGCTAGTAAAAACATTCCTATGGCTCCTCAGCCTCCTTATTCGCCTGACTTGAGTCCTTGTGACTTTTATTCTCTTCGCGAGATGAAAAATCACCTCAAGGGACGTCACTTTGGAACCATAGAAAACATTCAAACGGCTGTAACTGACCAGCTGAAGGCTATTCCAGTATATGAGTTCCAGCACTGCTATGAGGAATAGAAGAACCATCTCCAGCGCTGTGTGGCTTCCCAAGGAAGCATTTTGAAGGCGACAATACTGAATTGTAATTCTATTCGAATAAAAAAAAATAAAAAGAACATTCTCATTACTTAATTTACACACCTCGTATTATGGTGGTAGCAGGAGCATGTTTTCCATGGAAGCTGAGGTAGAGATCAAAGTAAAAAAAATTCTCCTCACTCCCAATTATCTCTGTAATATATATATAAACTTCTTATTAAGGGGTTTTCTAGTGGAAACGGTGTTTTTTCGTGCATTTTTTGGGAATTAATTTCTCCGAAATTACAAATGATATTGAAATAAATCTTCGTATATATTTATTCTTTACATTAATTATTATATTAATTATTATATTATAAGTATATAAAAAATGTTTTGTTGCCCGCGGCTGCCGATAATATTGGGGTCCGACCGCTTCAAACCACCCATGGTTTGTTTGCATTGGCATTTTCGCCGCATCCTCCCGTCGTTCCAATGTTTCTGAAAGTCAATAATTGAATTTTCTTTCTTAAAAGGTATTACTTAAATTAGAGGTTGACTTACGATAATCTCGATCTAACAAAAATTGGGGACGCGGCACCGTTTTTTAGGTTTTTTTTTTTCGAAATTGTCACTTTTTTTTGCTCAAAATACTCCCTCAAAAAAAAAACTTTTCCACGGAGGGTCATCATCGTAGGTCATGACCTGGAAAAAAAGGTTCCTAATCGAACGAAAAAAAAAGGGGGAGGGGGAATCGGACAATTAGTTTTGCCGCAATCGTGCGGCGAAATTTTGAAAACGTGTTTCCGAGAAAATCGCGTTTAAAGTTTTGAAACCGTACGAATACCTCAATATTCGACGAAATACTGACTATTTCGACGCAAACCGAGTGCCTCCGGTATCTAAAATATTTTCTTTCTGGCCGTAACTGGTTTGGGATTTTTCGGAATTCCATTGAAGAAGCTGCAACAAGGACGTTCTCCGTAAAACGGCAGCTGCGGCGGAGAGCGCATTTTCCGCTCAGTGGGGAGAACAGATTTGTGGCTCTGATCAATAATACCTGTCGCATCTCTCCGCGTATTTGGCGCGGTTTTTTACAGCTTCTCATAAGCTCGCAATGCCACTACCTACGTGCCGACCGAGTGAGATGGCGTATATCGGTGCCCTATGAATATGAATCCTATATTATAGGATTCAAACGTTTTATTGTAAAATAATTTAAATAAAACTTGAGTGATTTACACCGAACGTGGCTCACACTGTTAGGGACTGGAAAAACCGCCATAACTTTTTTTGGATAGTAGGTTCCCATTTCGTTTTTGGCATGACGTAAAAACATAAGTGGTTCCATAGCCTGCAATTAAAATAAATTCAAAAATGATATATCAAGTGTTCAATTTATTGTGTTACATTTTGCCAATTTCAAATCAAGAAAAAAGTGGCAAAAAAGGTGCAAATAATCCCACATTTTAAATTTTTTTTTCTTATGAAACAAGGATTCTAGATACCAAATATGGACGAAAACTCAACCTGTATTATAAATTTATATTTTTAGATTCATATTTTTGATATATATTTTATATAATAATAGTACGTCGATGAGAAAATGACAAGAAAGTCACGATAAAGCCAAAAAGAATCTTGACCTATGTATTATCTGTTCTCAACAAATTTATTTTTAAATAAATTTCAGTTGCCAAGAATCTTCGAGGTAATGGCCAGTAGTATTCATCTAGGTTATAATAATTCATATAGAGAATTTTTATAATTATCATTTTACGATTTACAAAAATGAACGAAATAAAATATTTTGCTTAAACAACTGAAATAAACTATGCACACATGTCTACCTATCTGTTTCTAACATTTGTTTGTGATGATGGTAAATGTTGAACTGAGATACATATAAGCTTAAAAGGTATTGTTAATGCATATGTTTCATAGCATTTATAATAATGATGTATAATACTTGTATATATATTAATTGACCATGATAATAATAATTATAACCAATTAAATTTAAAGTTTAATCAAAACAATGTGACAACTGCACAAAACAGAATAATGAGATTTTGACGAGAATAATGAAATTTTCCAAGATTTAAATTGAGATAAACAAAATATTTTGAATTCATTGTAAAAAAAAAACACATGGTGGAGAAGATTCAAATATTACACTGTTAAATCAGTACGAACCAAGTTTATTTTATTAAGAAGAGTGATGTGAAGCACTGAAAAAACTAATGTGAGTATAGATTTTTAGTTAATGGTTTTATACAATGTACTTATTAATAACATAATATGGATCACAAATAATTTACAAACATATGTAGATATTTCATCAAGTAGGTATAGAACAGCCGACATCGACCGGTTGTGAAAAGAAACAAATTCTACACTTCTCGTTCTAACGACCAGCGCAGGTGGTGAGAGGGCCAGTCTTATTCCCTCACTACCTTCGACGCGTATGCGATTGCTGCTTATCTGTCGTCTCACTTCTGTTTGTCCTTTTTCATAACTGGCCGATGTCTGGTGTAGACACAGTGTATACATAAACTGACTTCCTGACAGTACAACTTTACCAATGTCCGAATGTGATTCAAAGAAAATGTTTGGTCGTACATACATAAAACACAAACAACGTTTTAGGAAAAAACGTAACGTTAAATTTTACCTTTTATTTTACAATTATATTGAAAAAAAATTGTGATAGGAGATATTTGAAGAGGTGTAATTAATTAAACCAAATAATTCAGGTAACGTTCAAATTTAATCCTCGTGAAAAACTCGTGAGTCGCTTGAAATTCCTAGCAATGTATTTATGTATTTGAGCCTAGCCATTGTTTCCTAAAATATGATTCTCATTCTCCATTGTGAATATACGATTTTAAATTCCACAAGCTTCCTGAATTAGGTATCTTACACGTTAAAAAAATATACATACGTAGCTCGTTAGGCATCTTTTCGCAAAACATCCGGCATCATACACAAACATAATTAAATTAACACATCGAGATCAACGAACTAATGATCTACGTGCATCCGCATAGGGCGGACTTTATTGGGTCTTTACACGCTCCAGCTACCGTGAAAACGCGGCGATTCAATCCTATAGGAACTTCAAAGGGATTTGCGTTTTTAACTGCCGGTGCCGGTAGCCACGTGTTTATTTGTGACCCACTTCTGTGTCGTGTTTTTATTTGGCCGGCGCAGAGCTATAGAAGCGATAATGCAAAACACAATTTTAATCAATAGTATCAAGTAATCAAATCAGTACGGAAGTAATTTAATACGTAATTATTTATTGCAATAATGTCACACAATGTTACAAAAACATTTATTTCGTATTGAAAAAGATATAATCTTTGTACCCATGACTTGTTTCATACTATTCTGGCAGACTTTGTTTTTTTAACAATACATTTTTAATATTTTTCTCTAAATATTTTTTTCGATAAGTCTACTTACCATTTTTTTCTTTTATGGAAATTACGGTTCGTACTATTGTAAGTAGACATCAAAAAAAAACGTCATCAACTCTGGCTATGAACGAGAGAGACGGAAATAGCGGTCATGTCTAAGCCTTTCGGTTATGTCAAACTTTTGACAAGTGACTGTCACAATTTGTAAAATAAACAATGGCTGTCATATGATGTGACAGTCTTGACGAGTAAATAAGGTTATAAATTCGATCAAGAATAGAAATACGTTTTTTTTTCTCGGCCAACTTTGATGACGTTTTTTTTTGGATGTCTCCATATTGATGACGTATAATAATGTTGTAGGTAATATTGTAACTATGTAATCAAAAAGATAAACTACGAGTAAGTGTCTGTTTTCAATATCTGTGTAGTGAATTCATTAGTTCTTTATTTATTTATTTATTTATTTATTTATTTATTATATTTGTACATTGTTCTACAGGTAATACCCAATTACAGAACAGGGATATATGACAAACATATAACCTAAAACTACATGAATATACAAAGAAAAAAAAAGGAAAAAAGAGAAAATAACGCAGTATTCTATATTTCTGCTCAAACATAACATAAAAAAAGAAAGGAAATGCATCAATATGCATGTACATTAACTTAAGTAATACCTTTTAATATCGATTGGGTTACAGTGGAATATGTCTAATTGGTGACTAACACAGTTATAATTATTGCACATATTATGTAAGGGTGAGTTTTTCAGGACGTTTGTGCGAGGTGTTGACAAGTAGAACAAATTAAAACAGTTCTTGGTTTTATCTGACTAAAGATTACAGTCTGGCGTTCATTAACGTATTATTATACACTTGCTCACGAAAGTCTAAATACACCCTATAAATATGCTGGATCAAAGAGTTAGTAAAATAGTTAGAATACGGGATTGTCAGTAATATAATAGTTTTATATTAAAACAAATTTTAATACTATAAAATTGACAAAAAGTTCGATAATATATATAGAATAACAAAATATTTAATGAAAACTGCCACGCAATCTCACGAAAATGTACGTACATGACGTAAAATGGCAGTGCGATTGTGAATAATTTCGGTTATTTCCCGAAACATCTATAGTGCAGGACGTGTATAGTGTGTGTGTGCGTGTTGTGGCATATATAGTTATTACGTAAATCTGTAAAATGAGTACGAAAATAACGAAGAGAAAAGAAATATCCACTGACATTAGGGAACTGGTAGTGAAACTCAGAGATGAAGGCAAGTATTTGGGTGAAATCGCGAAAACATTAAAAATACCGCGATCTTCTGTATAGGCAGTGTTACGCAATTGGGCTGCAACGGGTTTACTAAACACAAAACCCCGCAGTGAACGTCCTTCTCTATTAACACAGAGGGAACAGAGGGAAATTGTGAACCGCATTAAGGCTGAACCACAAACAAATGACGTGAAAATAACACAAGATATCACAGCAAACTATGGAAAAGCTGTCCATGCCGAATTTGTCCCTCGAGTGCTACGAAAAAACAGTTATCATGGACGTATTGCGAGACGGAAACCGTACATCAGTGAAGTAAACGAAAAGAAAAGATTCTACTTCCCGTAAATGTGAAAATGAGGTCGAACTTTTTGGGAAAAAGAACTTCTGTAAAAAGAAAAGTTTATATGGTTTTTATAGTTTTAAAATTTGTTTTAATATAAAATTTATATTACTGGCAATCCTGTATTCTAACTATTTTACTAACTCTTTGATCCAGCATATTTATAGGGTGTATTTAGACTTTCGTGAGCAACTGTAATTAATAATTTAGAAAGTAAGACCAAGAGGGCCTCACGCTTTAATCTTCAATAGCACGAACCGTTTACCATTTCCACAAACTAAAAAAAAAATAGACTCGAATTCACCGCAGCGCGGATCCACCAAACAACAAAATCAACACCTCTTCGGATCGACTACCCCTACTACTGAATAATTGTCGCATCCACCTCAGTACCAACTCTTCCGAATTACGCATTATAATACTAATGTTAAACAATGGTCTAACATCATACAACTTTGTTTTTAAAATGTCGCATTGTCATCAAAGAGGACAAAATTTCAAGCTCATTTGAAGTAGGTGAAAATGCAACCTACTATAACCTTGTTAAAAAATTATATATGGTGCAAAATTATGTTGAAAGTTACAAAAAAATGTTAATAAATAATAAATAAATAAAAAATAATTTACCAACTTTCTATTTTTCTATTTTTAGATTACAAATCGGTGTTAGAAATGTTATAAGAAAATTCTGTAGTTGTGCCTTTAAAATAACTTCCCCCTCCCCTAAAAAAAAACATTTTATTTTTTTATTTTTATATGAGGCACCAAAGACAAATCGATGTTAGAAGGTTAAAAAAATGGTAGTTGTGGCGTAATTCAGTTAGTTAAAAAAATGTAAAACAATTGATTTTTTTCCAGGTTACTTGGAGTTTTGTAGTCTATCAATTTTTTTGTGAACCACCTAGTTAGTAGTGGTGGTGTTAAATTTTTATCCAAATCAGACTGTTCTGGAGCCTTCCTAAAGTTACGAATTTTATTATAAATATTTTCGATTAATTCTCACCCCCTGGGGAACAATTTTTTAAGGGTTAACTAGGTCGCCAACCCGTTTCTATCCACCTATAGCAGCCTTTAAAGTACACCAACGAAAAAATTAATAAGTCATTTACAATACACTACACTACCATACTAATATATTTTTTTGGGTTGCTGAATCTGCAATTGGCTTAAACCCATCAGGTCATAGTTTGTCCTTAACCTCAAAAAATGGTTAAATTTCGGTAATTTTGCCATCTATAAGAATTTAATTGAACAATAAAGACACAATAATGAGAGAGGATTGTGACTTTTTTTGTCATAAGGTACCATTTAGAAGTTAATAGAAACCTAGACTGAACCCAACAGCTCTATAATCCCATGTTCTTAAACCCAACAACCCAACTGAATTGGAGTCATTAACACATTATATGAGAAACTGGAAATCATGTATCCCGGGGGTTCGTGAGCATACAATCTGAAGCCCAATAACTCCATAGCCGAGGGTCTAAGGGACATAATCATCAGATTCAATAACCCGACAACTCCATACCGTTGAACCCAGCAACCGGCAGCTGAGTATACGAGTATAGAACTAAAAATTACATATCTCGAAGGTGTTTTAGCAGATACTCTCAAATACAATAACCTCATAGTATGAGAATTTGTGAGTGAGCTAAAGTTCTCAGATCCAGTAAACCTCATTTTCTCAAACCTAAAAACTCCGTAACCCTGGAGATTAAACCATACAGGTTGGAAGTGTAGTAGGAAATTGTCCTTTGGCATTGGCTAGCCCCAAGTTTACCACTGACTGAGTCAGAAAAGTGCTCTTCCATAACAGTATCAAATCGTGATATTACATTTCATTCTCCATATTATGTAATGGAGGTTCAATGTAGGTTGCTCGCCCATAATCTTCTTTGATCTAGTGACTATCCAATACATCGAGAAAGTGAGAAAGAGGAACTACTACAACTAGAGCTGAATAGTTATAGAATCTGCGTGTTTGAATCCAATCCCCAGGACTATGAAGTTTGCTTATGAGGCTTGCAGTAAATTAAAATTAATGAATTCGATTCATAGACGTAATTATAGATTCAGCGGAATTGGAATCAAAATCATATATAAGTTAGAAACGTCATATCACAAAGATCATAATAGGTCATAATAAGTTAATAAATGTCACACTGGTCATAAAGATCATATACAATGTATAGTCTAATTAAGAAATGTAAAAAATAGATGTGGAAGTGGTAATTACTTAGGCAGTGGTTTTTTAAGTAATTTGTGAATTAGCTGGGAAAGTAGCAAATACTACCATAAGTATTTATTCTCTAAACATTAAACTGATTAAGCCCAAAATCTGACTTAACTCCAGGTAACTCCAGGTATACGTTATGATGAAACTTCAAGCTATCTCAAAACGATCAGAAGTCAGAAGAGAATTATGTTTGTATGCTCAAACTTATCAACATTTCAGATCGCTATGAGTCAATTTAAGCAATATGAATTTAAAAAAAAATCACCAATATTACCACTGGAATGCATGAAGATGGAAAAACTAACAAGAGCAAAAACAATTTTTGTCTACAATCTTCAATAAAACTCTCAGTGACCTGAAGAAAAATATAAAACTAAGTGGTTAGATTAAGGGGTCTTTGCACTTACAACAGCGAAAAATGCCAAGTATTTTTGGGAATTTATTGTAGGAGAATATAAAATTAAATATAAATCTAAGTTTCAAAAATATATTTATAAAAATTAAACTTTAACATTATTAAACATCCTTTAAATAAAAAAATAAATAAAAAAAAAAATTTTAATCAAAAAAACAATATAAAAAATATATATTAAAAAAAAATCACAATCCTGGCTTTCTTAGATCTCCCAAATTATATAATAATTACAAAAAATTCCAAAAAACTTTGCAGTTGTAAGTGTTCGCTGGCATTCGCTGTTGTACATAAGTGCAAAGACCCCTTAGGAAATAATAAAATAATAGAACTTTCCTTTTAACCATGTTTTTGACATTCGGCTGTCGTCTATTTACAAGGTCTCGGATGGTCTTTATTGTAATGTTCTTCATAAAACGTTACTTAACATGCCTTCCGTGTCCTATGCTATGCATAATAGAAGTTAAGTAAAATATGTCAATAACAGTGTAGATATAGTGCAACCTCGATAATTCGGATCTCAATAGACCGGATTCTTCGGTAATTCGGACAACCATTTTCATTGTATTGTGTACTTTATAATCCGGATTTGACAGTACTCGTTATTCCGGACCTGTGTTTTAAATTACATTCTAGAAGTCTACTTCAAATAAATAAACTGAAATCGCCGGTAAGGGCGATAAAGCCGAATATACAGAAATGGAAATACGTTTATATGCATGGTTCTGTACACAATGATCAAGACACGTCCCGATTTCATATGAAATTTTATCTGCCAAAGCAAAACAGTTTTATACCGAAACTTATGGCAATGACAATTTTGCAGCAAGCAGGAGCTGGATTTCGAATTTCAGAAAAAGGCATGGTCTGCGTTCCTTAAAAGTGTGTGGCGAAAAATTGTCCAATAATCAAATTGCCGTCAATCCCGTCATAACTGTACTTGCAGGAAAAATAAAAGAGTTGGATCTCACAGCTACTCAAATTTATAATGCAGATGAATCTGCCCTTTATTGGAAAATGTTGCCTGAAAAAACCTTGGTTCGTTCTCAGGAAAAGACCGCACCAGGTCGAAAAATAAGCAAAGAACGCATAACATTTCTAGCGTGTTGCAATGCTGATGGTTCTCAAAAATTAAAGCTCTTAGTAATAGGGAAGGCCAAAAACCCTAGAACATTTAAAAATGTCAACCTACCTGTTGAGTACAAATCGTCTTCAAATACATGGATGACAACCGCAATTTTTGTATAGTGGTTTCAAAGTTCATTTGTTCCTCAGGTTAGGAGACATTTAAGAAGTCTTAATTTGCCTGAAAGAGCCCTTTTAATGGTTGATAACGCTTCAAGTCATGGAACTGTAGAAGAGTTGACTAGTGAGGATGAGAAATTTACAACAATCTTTCTTCCATCAAACTGTACAGCACTTTTGCAACCTACGGATCAAAATGCCATCAGACTGACAAAATTATTTTACCGGAAAGTCTTTTAGCCCATATTTTATCTAATAATGAAAAAAAATATTGTTAAGGTATAAAAACCTTGAAGTTAAAATACACTGTATGTTTACTGTACAATGTTTGGAGAAAGTCTCCTCCGAAGTCTTGCAGAAGTGTTGGCATAAAATCCTTCCTCAAGTAACAAATAATGAAGCAGACACTGAATATGAAGCTGAAGACCTGATTCCTCTTAATCAATTGCGGCGCAATATGCTTTCCTTGGCGGAAGAGATCACATATGTTTCAGATATGCTCAATATTCTCACAGAGCATAATCAAAATCTCACAAACATGGAATAACTGGCTTGAAAATGATGAAGCTTTGTTACCACTTGAAGACATAAATGTTGCAAACCAACATCATGATAGTGACAATGATGATCCAGTGTTAAATACAAAGAAGACTGTTAAATATGACGAGGCAATTAAATGTTTTATCTATGCATAAAGTGGGCGGAAGAAAATGATGTCTCGTTACATGATGTTATTACACTTCAGAGATTAAAAGAAATGGTTTTCTTTGAAATGAATCAAAAAAATGTTAAACAAACAAAAATTACTAATTACTTTACAAAATAATATAACTGTAAGTTAGTTTGTAGTTGTTTTGTATTCTGTATTACCAAATAATTATTTGTAATAAACTATTTTGTAGTTTTATTTCTCTTTTTAATAACAAACTGTCCCGCTTCGGCAATCCGAATTATTTGATTATCCGGATCACCGCGGTTTTTATTAGTTCGGATTATCGAGGTTGCACTGTATCTATTTTATAAAATTTATTGTTATTTATATACGCTACAAATTAAGGCCACGCTTCACGAGCCGTTATCAAACCGTTATGAAGAAGAAAAACAGTTGTCCAAATTTGGAGTAAATGCGAAAATACGACTAATTTAAAAATTTGACTATCATTTGACACCGTTCATAACGGAGTGAAGTGACATCATACTCGGGGGTCAACAGTTTATATGTGGTATAAAATAAATAAAAACATTCAGTAAATACGTTTTCCAACTTTCAAGTAGAGTTCAGACATTAATAATATTTAATATAATAATTATTATATAGGACAATTTATATCAGTTTATTAAATTAATAAACGTTTTTTATACACGTATACAGGGTGAGTTTTTTGTGCGTATTTGGTCTAGAAAAAAAAAACAATAACAGCAAACATTCAAAATGAAACTGATGCAGTTTAATGACAATGAGTCATCGACTTTGTGGAAATATTATACGGCGAAAATAAGCTTACAGTTGAATCATTTGTTATCAAGTGCTTTCTAAATTCATAAATATACAGGGTGGGGCATTTAAGTGACAAATGCGAATAACTTCGAAATGAATCGTTTGACAAAAAAATGTTTCAAACACAAGCGCCACCGTTTTGAAGGCAGGATCTAACACTTAGAATGTTGTTATATTTGGTAGAGGTTTTCAAGGTCATTTGAAGGTCAAATTTGATTTTTTAAATAGGAACCCCTATTTTTTTTTGTGTAAATCTGTGTCCTACGCTTAAAAATAAGTAATGTTTGTTTGAATAAGTTTTATGTTTAACCAAACACAAATTTGGTCCTTTTCTTCTAACTGTTAAACGTCTTAAAATAAAGATTTCAAGTAAAAATTAAGTTTGCGGAAGCTATCTGAGAAATGTATTTTTTTTTATTAAGGAAAACTCCTTTTAATGATAAAAATGGCGACCGAAAGCCGTGTTGAAAAATAAAAGTAAATGGGAATGTAGTCAAGTAACACCTTATTTTGCAAGTCTCTTTATGCTGGTTAATACTAAAGTGGCAAAAATTCGATCAAGAGATAATACCTTTAGAGGTGTAGATTAATGAATGAATATTATAGACGCACGCGCGCACGCACGCACATACACACACACACACACACACTGCGTAGCAAAATTAACGTACATACATGAACTTGTGAATTTGCTAGAACAAACTTTTTAGAAGTAATTAATTAAAAAAAAGTTAATTAAACAGGACGCCTTGTATATATTTGAAAACGGCGATAATGGCACCAAATGTTTTTTCTCGACAAAAAATACACAAATATACAAAGTCTAAAACGGTTTTCAACAAAGACTTGGCCCAACGCTGTAAAATGTGTAATTATTTATTCATCTTAAATAATATTATGTACTTTTATCACGTTGTAGATTAGTGTCCTAATAAAGCAACAACCTTATCGCAAATATGCTGTTCAAAGACACGATAAAAGCCATTCTTTGACAGCTTCTTGAAAATCGCCACTAAATCCTTAATAACATCTAATTCGGTACCACCACCGTCCGTTTTTTTTTTTAGTCGAGGGAACAGACGAAGTCACGACATTAACCATGTGAGGTCGAGCAATATCGTCGTAACACTTGCCGATTAACTCGATTTTTGAGTACATACATAGTATATGATCGTTCATTAACGGTCATTAATTTTTTTATAATAATTCGCAGTTACTGCAGTACCAACTATACATATATGTAGGTATACAGTGCGTCCATAAAGTGACGCATAAATTCATTATTAGCTAAATGAACAATATTATTGAAAATTCCCGAGACAGGTCAATTTTTGATTGCGATTTACTATTTTGTCACATACTAATTTAATATACAGGGTGTCCCACCTTCGAGTAATGACGCCACCACCGATTTTTTTAAATGGAACACTACATTTTTTTTT
The DNA here is from genome assembly GCA_029963805.1 of Aromia moschata. NCBI lineage: Eukaryota > Metazoa > Arthropoda > Insecta > Coleoptera > Cerambycidae > Aromia > Aromia moschata. The sequence continues at coordinate 215,559 of JAPWTK010000288.1, read as the reverse complement.
CAATTTTCGGATGACCCTGGCCGAGCTGAGTCCAAAAATGTATCACAAGTTGCTTCTATCTATTACAGGGTGGACAACAGTACAAAAATTACAAATTATGTATTGCTGATTAAACGCACTAAAAAAAAATTAAATTAACGTTATTGTGATACAAAAATACAACTACTTTAATAAAACCAGTTTGGACAAGACGCGCGAATGACGCGAGGCGCGATACGTGGTTCGTTATTTTTTGTCTTTGTTTTTTGATTGTATTGTCTTTTTTGCCATATTAAAAACGGCTATTTAGAGTTCACTTTTGTATTGTTAACGCTTCAAAGTAGGTACTTTAAGTGAACCTAAATCTAATTTATTTAAAACGTTTTGTTGAAAATGCCTTTAAATGAAAGGGATAGGATTGAAATTCTAATGATATTGGTGTTGGCGACAGAATGCGGACTCAACAAGAGGTGTGTAGATTATTCCATGAAATGCACCCAGATCGTGAACCTGTTTCACAATCTACAGTAAGCAGAATAGAGCGAAAATACAGAGAATTAGGACACGTGAGGGATGCACCAAGGCAAGGTAGACCTAAAATTAATGAAAATGTTCAACAAGACGTAATTTTGTCGGCACTAGAAAATCCACATTGTACAGTACGCAAGTATCTAGGGATTTGAATATTGGAAAGTCTTCAGTATCGAATATTTTTTAAAAGGTAAAATACCATCCCTATAGAGTACGCCTCATCCATGAATTGGCTGAAGACGACTTTGACCGAAGAACTGAATTCTGCGAGTACATGATGGACCACAATAATCAAAATAACGGTTTCATTGCTAATATTTTTTTCTGACGAGGCAACGTTTTTTTTGAACGGCATGTTAATCGGCAAAACACCCGCTACTGGTCTCAGGAAAATCCACACTGGATGCAAGAATACCATACGCAACATCCACAAAGGTCAATGTGTGGGCTGGTATTGTGAGAAATAGAATTGTTGGTCCATACTTTTTTGATGAAAATTTGACAGAGATTGTATTGAATTTTTTACAATATACATTAATTTGCTTGACCCGGCTATTTCCTGATATTGATAGCCAATACTTTACGGCAGAATTTGGTTTAAAGGATGTGCACCACCACATTTTGCTTGCTGTGCGGTTTTTAAAGAACCTTTCCAGATCGGTGGATAGGGAGATAGTGGAATGCCCCCTAGATATGTTTACTCCTAGATTTCTTTTTATGGGGTTATTTGAAATTAAGTTTATACTAATAGCCGAGAACATCCGTGGCTCAAAGAGAGCAAGAAACGTTAAACAAACCTCTTGTTACAAAAGTCAGCGTATGCCCATTCGGTATTTTAGTAACGAAAATTTAGCATTTAGTATTTTTAAAAACAGAAACGTATAATTTCTAATAAATTTTTCATAACTTTGTTTGTAGAAGGAACTTGTAATTTTTGGACTAGCTCGGCAGGGTCATCGAAACTTGAAAAAAAAAGAGTTTATTTAAAAAAATCGGTGTGGCGTCATTACTCGAAGGTGGGACACCCTGTATATTAAATATTATGTGACAAAATAGTAAATCGCAATCAAAAATTGACATGTCTCGGGAATTTTCAATAATATTGTTCATTTAGCTAATAATGAATTTATGCGTCACTTTATGGACGCACTGTATATGTAGGTATACACAACTACATCACCCACTTATAGTCACAAAATAGTATGACTTTAGCGGCCGATTTTTGAACGAATGCTTTTTGATAAAGGTCTTCTTTTATCGTCCCACTGTGTGTTTTGCGGTTTCATCTCCAGATCATAAAATTAATTCACGCAAGTTTCATCTGCATCAGTAATGGTCTTCTACCATTCACACGAATGCCAAATTTAATGGCACACCTTTGCTTTTTTATCATATCCATCTCGATTTTAGAGCGCAGTGGGAATGTTTTAACTTTAATCCACCTTTCTAACCAATATTCCCACAACTAGATTAAATCTCTGAAAATACACTAAAATACAAGTACATGTTTCAGAATGTTACATTTGAATTTCTCTAATTAAAAATATATAATGTCACATTAATATTATTTTTTAATATTACTGTTAATAAAACAGAATTCTAAAACAGCTGCAAACAAATCAAAATTAGTCCTCGTTTTATAACAATTGTCCTTCAAAACTATACTTGCTTGAAATGTTTTCAACTAAGCCACTAGTTTTGCGTTGATTCTTGGATTCATATTGGATGGATATATTTATTACATGCAAACATATATGTATGTATATACGAGTACATACCTACCGATAGCTTCCCATCATGTTAACAAATTGTCGGCGTGGCCGAAATTACATCATAGAAATCATTATTCAGTAAGATTATTGCTAGCCATAACCAACTAGTTTACGATCTGCTAACATCAAGGGACGCAGTCTGTATGTATATAGTTTGTTCCAAATTGATTATGCATGCATTGGTATCTCGGTTATTACTGGATAAAGAGAGGTGGTTAAATAGGGGAAGTTTTAGAGAATTTTATTACTTTTTCGAATTAGATTTTTCTGTAATAGTTTTCGAGATAATTCCAAAAAAAACGGGGAAGGTGCGTTTTTGAAAATGTCCCATATCTTTTTAAGTGACTTCTTAAATGATTTTAGACTGGAATATTTTAGTACATTGTTAGGACACTTTTTTTAAGAAGACAATTATGTTTAAGTTTCTGCCATTAATTTAACATTTTTCATACGGGCACCATATTGGATTTTTATGTGGTTAAATAGTGCTCAAAATTTGCTTTTCAACGGTCTCTCATAATGCTAGAAAAACAATTTTATTTGAAATTATAAACAAAAAATAATCAACTACTAAAATAATTAAACTCCATATATAAATTGTTATTTGTGATGTCCCACCTCATCTAAACACTTTTGGCATCTATTTGAAACTAAATTGACTACTCTTCTCAGAGTGTTTCCCCTTAATACTAACAACGTATTTCTAACATTAAAAATTCTCCTTAAATATTGTGTCACTAGTGCGCTATTATGCACTGGGCAACTATTATGCTGAAACGCTAACTATTATTTGTTCTTGCAACATGTGGAGGTAGTTTGTATAATTTAATTAATCAGTTCAATTGAGTTTAAAAACGGTGCCAAAAGTGTTTAGATGAGGAGGGGTGTCACATGGAACACTTTATGTGGTTTGGTCCGATTTGAAAAAAAAAAGTTGAAAAGATAATAAAATACTCATAATTTTCTCCTCATAAATTTCCCTACTTTCTATCTCCGACAATTGAGGTACACGCATGCATAACTAATTTGTTACAGACTGTATATCAATGTGTTATGCAATTCACTCTTGTCTTTGTTGAAAACCTCTCATCTTTACAACAGAAAGGCAATTTAAACAATTTGCCATCAACGTTTATGACATTTTGTTTTATCTAAACAATGGCGTAGTTCTAAAATTAAGGTTGTATATTTAGTATCTACTGAATATAAAATCACTTCCTCGTTTACTTTCCAGCGAATGTGAATCATAAAATTGCCAGGCATGTTCACGAGCTGGTGCAAGAACGAGCACAAAATAATTCCCATGTTATTTTCTCACGACGGCGACGCGCTCGAAAAGAAAATATATCGCCAGGCTGTAACGAGCTGAACTCCCACATTTATAATATAATGGAACAAAGAATAAAGATGACATTTAACCATTACAATAGCAATGGAACGGCTAGATTGGGAATGTCGATGTTCATTTTAATATAATGGCATTTTATATGGTTTGCTAGCGCCAATTATAGAGATTTCACGGTCGTGGGCTTCTCCCAGGTGAATGTAACACTTCAAACAGAAACTTTTCTCGATTCTAGATGTTTTTATATAGTAAAATTATAAACTGGGAATTCACAACAATTGGCAATATATTTTTGAATTATTTCAAAAATATGTTAATGCACATTTGCTAGAGCTTAAATATCAACCATAATACTGTTTAAATCAACTTGATATTTTCTTAATGTAGATCTAAACAATTTTAGAGCTACTTTACAAAGTCTCTAGTTTGAAAATTCTGAAAACTTTATTTACAAGATATGAAAATATTTGTATGACAACAAAGCGATTATTATATATTAAAACTGCAAATTCAAGCAAAAATACAAAACAAGACATTTATCGCTAAAAGTAAATTATGAATTGCAGGAGACCCTTTTTCTTGTATCTAGTAAGTGCGACACAACTTGAGATAATTAATACGAACAGGTAAATAATATTTTTAATTCACGTTCACTAAGAGCATGAAAACCTATCACCTTGGATGCCAGTAACAGCTTGAAAGGGTGTTTTCGATTATTCCAATGTTGATTTTTAACTTCTTCGCTCAGTATTTGGCGTATTTATTTTGTCATTCATGCATTCAATGATGTTTTCAGTCAGTCACTATCACACCCTAATCGTTTACCAAAGATATTATTGTAACGTTTTGTCCACTCTGGGTTCGTTTAGGTGTGAAAAATTAAACTATCACTTAAAAAAACACAATTTATTATAACAAAACAAAATAACGAATTAAACTACTAAAACACTATTACTAATTTAGGTACAATAATTTATATTTTAATTTATATTGTCGTCCGTTTTACGTACGCGACCGCGGCGGCATAGATTTATTTTAAAAACTGCTCATCGCCGCACCGAATTATGGCCATTTTAATTTAATTTTATAGGAACATTTTGTTTCCCAAAATTAAAATGTCCATAACTTTTTGAAAAAAAATATTTTGTAACAAATCGAAAAACCTCTCCTTATATTTGTTTCTAGATTATGAAAAAAATATATACTGCAAATATTCCACAAAGCGTTAGAGATCCCAGGGTGTTCTGCAGTTTTTTTTGAAAATATTTTCGCAAACTTTGCTGACGGTTTTTTCACTATAAATCCTTTCTGTAAGAGGTGTATAGTCATCACCTAAAAAGTGAAGTGGGTCCCATGCGTCGTTTTCTAGATATGGTTTAATAACTTTAAAGAATAACTGAAATATCACCAACCGCCACTGTTAAAAATTAATATTATTAATATTACTGATTAACAAATAGATTTTAGAATGGCTTTTCTTTTGCTGAGATAACCCAGTTATAAAAGTCTGAAAATCTTGAATACAATTATAGTGGCAAAACAGCACGAAAAAACATGAAAGCATTTTTATGTGCTACTCATAAGGACACATTATATGATTATTTATTTCACAGTTATTAACAATTGAATTTTATTACTTTCTTTTAAATTGCAAAATAGATTGTGTAAAAACGGCCTCCAATCGGGCTGAAATTTTGTATATTGTTTTGGCATATTTTGGACATTCATTCCCATAGTTTCTGAAACTGACGTTTTTTCCACAATAATAATTGTAAATTGATTAACAAAATGTGAATTTTCATTGTTTTTTTCATTTGAATTTTCATTTGTTTAATTCAGCAAATTGCAAATCCATGTGATAAAACCCCCAAAATCGGAGATGTCAAGGTTAATCACAGACTTAGCCAAAAACATTTGACAAAGGAATTGTGGGAAGAACATTGGGATATTTTTTGATCTAATCCCACTGAGTTATATAGTTTGTGTAAAGCAACATCGGCCAGTTGTGAAAAAGGACAAATGCTACACTTCTTGTTCTAACAACAGTGGTGAGAGGGTCGGTCTTATTCCCTCACTACCTTCGATCCGTGTAAGGTTGCTTCTTATCTGTCGTCTCACTTCTGTTTGTCCTTTTTCATAACTGGCCGATGTCGGTTTTACACACACAGTATATGCTAACTATGCTTTAGCGTAGGTTGCCAGATTTTGAAGGAAAAGGAACTAGGGAAATTACTGACGGTGGGGAAGAGGGTTGTTATTAAACATGTGGCTGTTATTAAAAACTAAGAGGCCCAAAAAAATTTCCCGCGCCATCGTGTATTAGCATAAGATGGAGAATAGCTAAATCCGCCACTGCTTATAAGTAGTAAACAGATTTCAAAGTTCAACATTTTCTTCTTATAAATAAAACGCTAGGTTGAAAAAAAGTTTTGTTTTTTTTAATCACCGTACCGTAGAGCAAAAAAAAAAAACACCGAGACGTAAATGTATATACTGAACAATTAATATAAATAAAAACTTCCAATAACTTTTTTAAGAATTTGGTTTGCATGTTTTTTGTAAACTAATTAAAATTATACTCCCAAAAAACCTCTTATATTCTATTCATTACTATTACGCATAACAATCACATACATACATATGTACTTACAGTGGCGGACAAAAGTATTCGTACCCTGTCGGCAATATTATATAACCGATGTAGGTTATTTTCACAACAAAGAGATCCGGAAGAGATTTGCATTTCTCAATGCAAACGTCTATTAAATAAGGTATAAAACAGGAATATTTAATTAAGGATGCCAAATTGCAAAATTAATAATGTTTTTTTAAAATATTACAGATGGTTGTGACACAACTATTCATACGTCTCTATTAATTACTGTTAAAAACCAATATAAACATATTTTAGTATCATATAGGCGTACCTTTAGCGCGTATGATTAGTTGCAACCATTGCTGCGTGTTGTGTCCTAATTTCAGTGTTATCTAAATAAGGGGAGATTTTAACCACTCAGTAATTTCTCCTTTAAAGCATGTTTATCGTTAATATAGTACTTTCTTAGCAGTTTCTTAATATCTGCTGGTTAATGTTTCATAGGGTTGCTTTTAATATACTTCCCAAAAGAAATAAGGGAACAAACAAATTTCCTAAATTATTTATTAAAAAAATTTGTGACCCACGGTTATCAAGTAATGCAAAGAAAAAAATGTTTTATTTTTTTTGGTTCACGGACTTTTCTCACGGGAATTTTTTAAATTAATTCAATGCATAGGCCGGATAGCTTGTTTATTCAGCTTCAATTTGCTTTTTTTATAATATCTTTACGTCAATTTGTCGCTGAGATATCTGACTTTTAATGAAAAAGGATCCTTTTTGTTTTTGATCATGGATATCTCAGCAACCAATGATCGCACAGTAAGGGTGTTTCAAACACTGCAATAAACCCCCTTCAAAATACTTATACGATTTTAAAAAAAAAAAAATTGGCCAACTCGAGGCCGGGGCTCCCGCCCAGGGACTAAGTCCAAAATGAGGAGAATGTGAATGAGGAATTAAATGATAGTTAAATGAGGGCCGAGATGAAGGTTTAAATGAGGGATAGCTCTCATCCAGGCCCAGGCCGGGGGGGGGGGGGTCCCTGCCCAGAGAGACGTGACGTGACGCTAAACCATGTCGCAGATCGCAATATTTTCCAGGGGCCCATAATAAATACATAGAATGTCAAAATATTTTTCACCCTCAACATTGATTTAAAGAAAATAGAAAAAAGTAACATTTTTTGTTGTTTTAGTAAACCTACAGCGTATTCACAAATATTGAAGGGGAGACTAATGTTTCCAGGTTTCCAAGTAACCCTGTAAATTTTTAAATCGATCCATCGAACTGTCTTCTTGGGCCGATTAAACAAAGTTTTACAAAAGAATTAAAGGAACAGGTGTATTGTTTCTGAACATTGTATAATCATCATCAAAATGATTTTCAGCTTCAATGGTATCTAGGTCATTTTTTAAAAAAAAAAAAAAAAATTTTTTTTTTTTTTTTTTTTTTTTTTTTAATGTTTTTTTTTTATAAAAAAATCTCCCCTTTTTTTTTTACACCCTTTAGAAGTTCCGGTTGGTATCAGGTCAACATGGATTTTGATCCTGTTTAAATATTTCTGTTTGTTCATGAGTACCCTCTATAAAAACTAATTACCCAACATCATTACTACTCGTACACCCCTCACACCCACAATTAAATACTCTCCGTGTTTTAGAGCTTCTGATATATTCTGTATTTTAGCTCCCTGTCTAACTAAATATTTAATTAAACTGAATGTCACCGTCAATACTTCTGAGTATTCATCGGAGAAAATAACTTGATCATAAAACGAATTATTTTTAGTAAAATGAAGTTTGAAACACAGAATATATCAGGGACACTTGTGTGTCTAAAACACGGCGGTGGATGTATTATATAATAATAGTCTGATGGTATATGAGTAGTAATAGAGTTGGCCAATGAGTTTTTATAGAAGGTATCATGAACAAAAACATATACAATAGTTTTTAGAGTTACAATAATTTTTGTTTCAACAGGATTAGGATTCAGGTTGGCCTGATACCAACCGGGATTTCTAGGGGGTGTAACAATAAATAGGGAATGTTATATTTGACCTAATTTAAACGGTCTGTATGTGCGCAATGTCCATAAACATGGAACGTTCTGGACGCGTAACCTTGATCGTAACTATTATATGTAATAAAGAGTAAAAAAGCATTGCCAGTAAACAAAAAAAGTGAAAAAAAATCGACAATTGACAAGACGTTTTTCCGAAAAAAATGTGAATTTTCGTTTTTTTTTTTCGGTCACTTTTGCAATAATGATTCAATTTTGCAACATCAAATTTAATATTTTTTAGCTTTACTTAAAAACTAATTATATAAAGAAGAAGTCCTCAAAATTTCAGCCAAATCGGACGATTAGTTTTTGAGTTATCGCTTCCACTAATTTTGAAAATGTTTCGAGAAAACGCGTTTATTTTATCTACCTGAAAATGATACTATTTACGCCTTAATCAGCGACGCCAGGGGCATGCAGTAGGCCTTCAGATTCTTCATAAAACTCATTTCTACTTTGCAGAAGCTCTTGGCGAGCCTATAAAATCGTCCCAGGGTATTTCAAAAGAGGACACAATAGACAAAAGGTCCCCTGGGTCGACAGCTCCGACATGCGTACTACGCCCTCTCTTCGAAGAACGGCCAAAAAAAATAGAAGGGCTTTGAATTTGATTTTAAAACATTGCATGCATATTCTACGACACATTTACTATCTTTTTAGGTAAAAAAAATTATTTTTTGGACCCTCTAATTTTATTTCCCCCCTTAAAGCAGAAATTACTGCAAATGAATAAGTGGTTGGAACTTATTATACGTACCAATGCATCTAATGACCTAATATAGGTGCACCTATATGATACTAAAATATGTTGATACGAGGTACTAATATTTTTGTCACCACCAATCCGTACTATTAAAAAAAAATTGTTTTTAATTTTACAATTTGTCATCCTAGCTTAATTAAATATTCCTTTTTTATAACTTACTAATAGACGTCTGCATCGAGTAATGCAAATCTCTTCACAACATATTTGTTGTGAAAATAACTTGCCTCGCTGTAGTGTTGTAGCTGGGTATGAATAGTTTTGTCAGCCACTGTTTTAGGGGGGGGGGGGGGGGGAAAAAGAAGGGGAGGGGGGGGAAAAAAAAAAAAAAAAACAACCCCCCCTTTTGGGGAAGCCCCCGGCCCAGCCACCAAACCCTTTTTTTTAAAAAAATAAAAAAAAAAAAATTTTTACTGCGGGAACGGGGGCGTTATAAAACGAAGGAAGAATTTTTATGCTTTAATAATATTCTTATTCTTATTACTAAAAATTTCTGCATGAACCACCTTTAAGATACACAGCACCGTCAATACTAAGATAATACCAGTTTAGTAATAGTGACAATCAAGAATACATCGAAATTTTTTGAGATTGTATAGTCGCGAAATATTGCTGTTTTTTACCAATTCCAAAGTACAAGGTCGAAAAACCTATCCACATTTTTTTACGATTCCAAATTAGATACTGTGAATATAAACAAAGATGCAATAACCTTTACATTGATATTTGCCATTTAAATTCCAGGGTATACTCGAGAGGCGAATAACATAAACTGTTCTTAGGTATTCAAATAAATTTAAATATTCAGTGAGTACGAGGAACTAATATTACACGGTATTAATATAGGGTGATCCATGACACGTGTGTGGGTATCACACAGGATCTTTCTCGAAAAGCATAAGCCAGACAAAAATATTCATATGCATTTCGGCAAACTTATTATAACTAGAAAGGCTGTATATATTTTTTTGTTTTCTGTTTTTTTTCCTTTTAAAAGCATATTTGACGATGTTAACACATACATTCTTTTTTGTGCTTAACAAAAGATGTAACCTAATAAAAATTGATTCTATTTATTGTGTAAAAATGGTATTACCATAGAAATATAAAAAAATTGTAATAAAATTTGACATACTGTATGAAAGTTCAATTAAACTTTTGATACTTTTTTAGTTTTATATTAAGTAGTTATTAGATGCTATGACAGTTTCCATTTTTTTACCGAAAATAGACTCCCCTTCTAGTCCTGCACACTAACAATAAAGTGCATTAAATTTTATTTTTGTCTGGTTTTGGGTTTTGTAGCAATATGTATAAAACGTCGTCGGCCAATGGGCCATCTTGTATATACATACAGTAAGCAACGAAAGTTATCATACACCCACTTTTTGAAGTTTGCTTAAATTCTGATAATTTTTGTATTACAGCATTGATTTTTTTTTATTCTGACAGGATTATAGCTTGTGATATTCTGCGTCTAATAAGCCGAAGTTGAAGGCGGTATGTCGATTGTGTGAAAAGATATCGCTAAAAAAGTAAAATTTCAATGTTTTCAAAGAAACGTAAATAACTTCGAAAATAGTAAATCCCTTTCGAAGTTGTTGGACTCGTATTAAAGGGAACTCTTCAGTGTATCTATTTGACTAACTGAGTCATTTTGAAAAAATGTGTCCTAGACATGAATAAAATCTAAAGTTGAACCAAAAATATCACGAAAATTCAAAAAAGCCCTGTACGCCACACATTACTCCAACAAAAATTTAGGATTATTATTCCTCTAGATCTCTCTGTTTTATTAAAATTTCAGGAACAGTGATTTTTACAAAAACGATACTAAGGATGGTAGAATTTTAAATTTTCGTGATATTTTCGGTTCAACTTTAGATTTTATTCATGTCAAAATTTTTTCAAAATGACTCAGTTAGTCAAATAGATACACTGAAGATTTCCCTTTAATACGAGTCCAACAACTTCGAAAGGGATTTACTATTTTCGAAGTTATTTACGTTTCTTTGAAAACATTGAAATTTTACTTTCTTAGCGATATCTTTTCACACAATCGACACACCGCCTTCAACTTCGGCCGCACGGCACGCAGAATATCACAAGTTATAATCCTGTCAGAAGCAAAAAAAATCAATGCTGTAATACATAAATTATCAGAATTTAAGCAAACTTAAAAAAAGTGGGTGTATGATGACTTTCGTTGCTTACTGTATGTATATGTCTTTGCTACAAGTTGCAAATATAAGATTAGATAAACTAAATTAAACACAATAAAAAAATATTAAGTCTACTCTTTTGAAATACTTCAATCTTTTTAGACATATTATGTAAGCAATGCAACACAATCTTATGACGGTAATAGTTTATTTGTATTTTAACACATCATTTTCCAGTTTTTTTTGTGAAAATTAAAAACTGATTTAAAATAAAATAAATCTCCCCGACTATTAAATCCGATGAAGTATCTATGTATCTATTTATCTATCAGTTTTATTGTGCTTTTAGATGTTTCCGACAGCTACAGTACACCAAGAATAGCTTTGCCCGCGAATTGGGCACGACAAACGTAGTACGAGGTAGAACGACCATATCCGAGAGATATACGAGACACAAACAAACAACAACAGACTGTACTTCACGAAGTGATAAGGGCTGCAACTACAAAATGAGCACAATTTCAGGTTTTGTCTACTGCGGCCAAAGGCAAAACTACTTTTGGTGCACTGTTGTCTTTTTATCTTTTTCTCTTTATCTAGGCAAAGTGAATTTTCTTAAAAACGTTAAAAAGTTCCGTACAATTTTTGTATTTAAAATTGAAGCACTACCTACATATGTACAATGTACATACATATACAGGTTAATTTTAGGCAAATACATATTATTTCATAGAAATGGCATACTCCCTGGCATATGTATATAAATATTTTAAAGTGAATGAAAATTTGTGATTAATGAAGTAATGAAAATTAACAGTTGTGAAGTAATGAAAATTAACAGTGACAAAACCAATAAAAATTTCATGACATTAATTTTAACAAAAACTCATTTTTTCAACGGATTCAAATTTCCTAACTTTTCCTGGTTTGCCTGGTAATATTGAGGTTAATATATATGTATGTACTCTTTAAGTTAATAAGTATTGCGGGACTTGTACAGGGTGGATTCGTGAGAATTTCCACCTCCCTTTTCTCCATCGTCTTTAGTTACGAAAATATTTGTTTGAAGGAATACTATATTTTTTCCGAAATTTCAAATGCTCATATTTCCTTAGGAAGACAAGGGACCCACGCCATATTTTAGAGTGATTGTGATTAGTAATCACAATCTACTGGGTCCCTAAGAAAGTAAGAAGGCTATAATTGTAAAAATTTCAAATGAAATTTGCGTTTTTTTTTTTAAATGTCTGCCTTCCCAGAAGATATTGGAAACGGCTGGCAAAATATTTGTGAACTATTGCAAAATCTCAAAAACAAAATAAATATAAAACGATATAATAAAAATTCAAATTACCATAACCTTTACAGATCTCGAAATTTCGAGAAAATCACACGTATAAAAAGACTTTGTATTTATTCGGTCATTATGAAAAAAAAAAATCGCAAATATCGACAATCGACACAAAAAAAGCCGTTTCCAAGAACTTTTGGAAACGTCATCACTATTTCTAATTATTCCGTACCGGAGTAGACAATGCATAAAACAAGTAAATCAATAATTAGTCCCCCAATTGATGTAAAATATTCAGAAATACAGTCCTGGAGTGGGTACTGGAACCTTAGGCGTGGAAACAAAAACTGAACGTTTTCCACGAAACCCCGAATTACTATACTTTTCTCGACGCGCGTTTCACCAACTAAGCGTCTTTAGGAGATTAACTTCATTTTTATTAACTTCAATATTCTCCTAAAGATGCCAACTCAGTTGGTGAAACGCTCGTCGAGAAAAGTATAGTAGGTCGGTGTTTCGTGGAAAGTTTTTTTTTTCAAAAAATACAACTGTAAATAAGATATAAACATTGTAGCGGTGACGTCACCACTTTTTTTATATGATGTAATCGACCTTTTTTAAATGAAACACAAGATATATTGTTCTTTTTTCACTTTTAGATTCTCCAGTTACAGTCAATTCCATGACTTTTTTTTGACCAACACTTGTGGTCAAACTTAATTATTTGAGAGTTTAATTACTTTAAAAAATAACGGAGATAAGGGTGGAGGAATCCACCCTATACATACAGTATATGTACATAAGCTTTTTTGACATAATTTTTACTTTCCTCTACAAATGACGTGTACGTAGATCTTTTTTATTAACCACTCCACAATGAAGATCTAACATAGTATGTAAATTTTATTACGATATCCTTATAGATACACTGTCTTTACACACAAATGACAAATCCGACATACATATGTACATATGTATTTATGCACACAATAAAATCGTAAAATATTTGCATACATTATTGCGTTCGTTCTACATTTCGAGCATTTTCATACGTAAACAACCAGTCGCAGAACCGTTAAATGTTATTGGAAAAATAAATCACACTGACCCGAGGCAAATACCGACGCACGCGGAACTATTTCGGAAGGTCCGGCCGGAGATATTTTTAATTTTAGACCTTCAATTTTATTTCGAAAGAAACCACATTTGCAATTTCGAGTCCAATTTAAAATACACTTTTTGTTTTTTGTTAGTTCGGTTAACGTTAAGGAAATTACTCACGCTGCGGCCTTATAATGATCCTTACTGAAAAAAAAAACAGACTACACACTTTACGTTAATAATTTGAATGAGGACTCTAGTGTAGAGTGTATAAAATGGATTTATTTACAACTTTTTTTCGTCTTTTGTTAAACAGTTGGAGTTTTATTACAGCTGAGTTTGTGTTACTTAATTAATTTTACCATTAATCTGACGAAATATTAGAATCTTCCTTGTCTCAAAACAGGTATTATGGGAGCCGGAATTTGGAACAGGTATACCCTGAAAAAATGAGTCTTCCTTCAAGGGCAGACCTGTTCCAAATATACGTTTGGAGGTATAAAAATTTGGCAAGTAAGACTCGAATATTTTGTCGGTTTAAAGGTAAAATTGGTGAAGTAAATTCTAATCAATTGTAAGGAAACTGCAATTGTCTAACAATGGACGAAGAAAGCAATAGTGTACTGCTATCACCGACTTGTGATCTATGGCAACAACACGGATCCTGTATGCCCCACTTTTATAACTGGTCATTAAAAATCTAACTGTCATTATAACTTTATAAATTGTGAATCAAATTTCCTCGCATTTTAGGTCGAAATTTTATGAGCTTCGTGGGTAAGTTCTTTTTAAGTGCCATTTTTCGGGACCACTAACATTACAACACCTAAATACGGCTCCATTTTGTAATAGTTAGCCGTACGTTTTAATTTTCTGTGAACTATCGGTTTGTAATAATAATGACCCGAGTCCGCCTCTGTTGAGGTTCTCCGAAATCTGACGTAATTACCATGTTCATGTTAGTAGCATCTGCGCATGTCAAATTCAAACTACGCCATCGCTCGGAGACTAGAGGTTTGTTGTCGTTTGGTTAATTTATATTTTATATTAGTATGCGAATTGTTGTTCGAAGGGGATGTACTGGCGTATGCGTTTTAACTTGCACACATACATACGTAAAATCATTGGCAAATGACAATATTGAATAATAATTTATAAAAAATTAATATGCGCCGAAAGATTCGGCCCTAAAAAAGCGCGTTATTACAAGTCCGTACTTGCAAATAACAAAATAAACAGTTGAAGTTCATACGCCTACGCTCGCGACTAGATCGCGATTGGTTGTCACATCATGTTTACATCTGCTTAGTAAAGAAGTTAAATTATCAATTGCCCTTCATACGGCTATGTACGCATTAGGGTGCCGCTTACTGTATATGAGAAAGGTCACTTTATGACTCAGGTAAGTAACCAGGTATATCCCAGGTAAGAGACCCATTGCAGATTGAATGTAACAATATTTGCATGTTATACCGTAGTGATATGTTAAAGAAAGAAATATGCCCAGTTTGGGCCAGAGCGGAGACGTAATGATTTATAAATCAGTGATTAGGGGGACACCAGCTGAGTCCAAAACGAAAAGATTCAGTTCTATTGGGTGTATTGGAAAGAAAGGGCGTTATTATACTTCTGCTTCTTGTTCGTCGTCAGAACTTTCTAATACCAAGAATATGTGGTTCTTGGAGCCAAGGATCTTGGGCAGATCCTGCAGGTGCTCGCATGTCTTCTAGGTGTTGCCCATACCCACACGATCGTCATGACATCCGCCGTTTGTTCCTCTTCTCCCCAGGACTCCAGAGGCATCGCTGTCATGATAACAATATCCGAATTTTTCCGGATCAACAGAAAGCACCAAACAAATCCAATATAACGTTACTTGGAAATATTTTGGTAATATCCGTTACTACCGTCATCGCGAGAATGTGCCCCGGACGCAGAAAGATTGAATAGAGACTTTGGAACGCTCAAAGACCTAAGGGACCCGAATTTGAATATTGTAACAGAGTTTCTTAATCCTCTCTTAATGCCCTACAATTCTAGCTAGGTTTTGATATGTCTCTATCGTGGCCCATTTTCCATAAGAAACATAGGCATAGTTCTTAAACGCGTTTTCCTCAAAATATTTTTTGAACTGGTGACCATGACGTCAAAATCTACTGTGTCGATAGGACTGAAATTTTCACATAATCGTGAAACTACTGTGGCGATCCTTTGAACTAGAACTAGAATAAAGTAGGTAATTCTTTGATTTGGAAACAAATATCAGAAATTTTAGTCAAAAAGTGTCAAAGTGTGTCCTTTTGGTGAAAATCCGCCGTTGTATTCAAACTGTCGCCAAATTTTTATATTCTAATATTATAATTTTGTCTTAGGTTCTGACCTAAAAGTGGCTGGACAGACACGTTTTGTATGTATGTACTAGGGCTAGATGCCAAATGGTGCATGCCAGGGTCGAACTTGAGCATGCATGCTGCAGTGAATAAATAGTGACTTACTAAGTAATATTGTTTTCTTTTACTTTTCCCGCATCTGTTGTCACACTCTTACACCTCGTTGTCCTCATATAGGAATTCACTTCTTGGGATTCCATTTCTTTTATTTTCTCGGTGTTTTAGCGACTTTACGTGCGTTTCACATTGTCCTTTTCTGTAAACATGTAAGTAACACTTGCATATTTCGCAGTACACAGTGGTAGCTTTAACACTTCAAATTTGGAAAACCCTGCACATTTTTTTTTAATTGATAAGCAAATGGGGCTGGCGTTTTAACCATCGTTATAATATCAATTAAGTATAACAATCAGTAATGCACAATTACAGGCGCGCGACCTTCAAAGGACTAAATAAATACGGAACCTGTTTCGCGTCGCAGTCGTCCCGGCCCCCGCCCCCTGGCCGAGCCACGGCCACCTGGAATACAGGATACCGATACGCGGCCGCCTGGAAGACGGTCGGTATCCGAGAATTTTGTTCTAGCCCTAGTATGTACATATCCAAACTAAGTATATTAGCAGAGTCAATTGTAAGGTTATAGTATAGGTAATACAAATGAAAACGTACGGTAGAGTTGACAAAGGTTTGTAAACAAATGTTAGCATCGATCGAACTGTAACTCTGAGCCGGCTATAAGGGAAAAGACCTGAAACCCTGTCATCAGAGTGAGGTACCTAGTTAACAAATTATAAAAATAATTTTATTGTTGCCGCTTTAGCCTGGTAGTGCTAAATACATGGCTGCCGCTTCAGTAATAAACTGAATGCATGGCTCGCTCCCGCTTCAGTACCAAACTGGATGCATGGCTCGCTGTCGCTTCAGTACCAAACTGAATGCATGGCTGCCGCTTCAGTACCAAACTGAATGCATGGCTAGCGTTAAAAAAAAGGGGGGGCCCAATTAACTGACATTAATGTGTTGTTTATACCATGGTTATATGATGTACAACTTGTTTACCTTTCAGCTAGTCCATCTCTCCAGGAATGTGTGCTGCTTAATAAATGCGTAGAAACCCAAAATCAGAATTGTGTTTCGAATTACAAGTATGTTTCTAAATTTCAGAAAGCAGCCCTTGCATGAGGACACGATCATGTCAGGAGGGCCGAATGTAAACAAATGTTAGCATCGATGGAATCGAGCTTAATAGCGAGACACTCTGTATGATGTCGCCATGATCAGGGCGGGGCGAGCGCGGGCAATATATGCTGAGCCTGCTGGAAGCTGGGATATCGGTGACTGAAGGTGAAGCGTGCCCGCCGAGAGCGAGAGACTCGTCAGCGCAGCGTCCCAAGAGTAACACGTATTGTGAGATGTACCGGGTCAACCAATAAAGTAGTCCTGATGTTATTTTACTCGGTTGTTATATTTAATAATATTAATATTGGTAAATTGTTAACAGGTTATTTCAGTACCGTTCGATAGGACAGAAACCGCTTTGAATAATAAACTCTAGTTTGTTCAAATGCAATGGGTTACTTTTTCAGTTAGAGTTTTTATTTAATAATATAGTTATTTTTAGTATATTTAATAACATAAACGAAATGCCACGAGGCTAAGATTAACCTAGATCTTAATATCTCTAATACACTGATTCATTTTTGTTACATTATGTATTTACATTTCAGTAGAATCTAATAAGCTATACATTTTCGAGGATATTGTAGCTGTAGTAAATTACTTTTTCGTATTAGATTGGTACACATTTTAATAATTTACTTTGTTTGTTTCATCTCATTTGTTGGTTTGTCACCACAAACCAACTTTCCTTTGAAATTGCAAGGCCGAGTCGTGTGTGGTTCCGTTATTTGTAAATATTCATCAATGATCAATTAGTGAAAAAAATCAAGCCGCTACAAAATAATCCCCCCAACATGAAGGAATGTTTTGTTGGCTTGTATTTCTCTTTGTTGCCAATAGTTAGAAACTTTCGGCAATACACGAGTGTACTTAGTCTTTGCTTCCACAACTGTCAAAAGTCGCAAAATACGAGAATTTTCGTATTTCCGTAACACCAACCGTTACCCCTACCTATTTCCCCGCAATCCGGTTCTATTAGGGTCGGCGAATTTCTTGACTCTAATTATGAATATAATACTACTACCTCTTCTAGTTATACCATATTATATGTATCAATTATTTTCATTTCTATTAAATAATTACATATTTTCCAGTGCATTTTAATTGCATATTATGTTTATTTTCAGTCTATTAGAAAAGCATTCCGATTATTAACATTAACACTAATTACAAGAGAACATTAGATGCGTGTAATGTAGGGGAGATTGGGTAAGGTTGGTTCAATGTTTGCTTTTATTCATTAAAATCACTTCAATATTTCAAAATACCTTTTTACTTTAATATTTTGTTGTCACTATGGACTACTGTAGGCGTTTAGAATACCTTCAATGTTTCGTGGTCAACTTTAACTTAAAGCAAGGTTTTATTGTTGCAAATTGGCTCATTCCTACTGAAAGCTGGATGGATGAGTATATACCAAGCAGGTGGTTTGGATAGGGAAACATATTTATCCTAAATTTTGTAGTATATTTATTATATAAAGTATAAAAGAAAAGTGATGTTACTAAATCAGCAATTAGACCAACTTAATGCAAATTAGGCAGTACATATTAACTAAGTAAATCGAAAATCTGGTCAGTACTCCATGACTTTGTGTGGTATTTCCAGCTTCCCCGGAAAAATCCCACACTATTTTTTTTCGTGGCATTTTCTATTGAGAGAAATATTTAATGTTTTCACGTATTTGTACGCGTGTTCTGGGCTATTTTAAATTGATATATTGACATATTTGAACAACTACTTAAATATTTTGGAGGGCAACTGAAACTGTCAGGAGAAGCAAACACACAAACACTTTTTCACCCAACATCGAAACATTACATTTACACTTAAATACTGCGATGCAAACTAAATTTAATCTATCTCATGATAACGCCAATATGGGCGGCAAAATGCACGCGTTGAGTGTAAATGTAGTGTTTCGGATTTAAGTATGTACATAAAAAGTCTGTCAAAGTTTCATCTTGTTAATTAGAAAAGAAATGAAAATTTAGTGTCACAGAAAACTTAGTCAAGATTTCGCCTATGCTGCAAAGCAAAATAAGACTTCTTTAGGTTTTTGGCGAATTGGACATAATATCTCCTTTTAAAACTTGTTCTACAACCACCTAGACTGCTTGTATTAACTACTTTCCTTATTCTGTCCGTTTTTCTTTTCCACATCCTTGGCATTCTGAAGTTAAAAGTGTAATATTATAATACAGGAAACGAACAACATTCTTTAGAGAGAAACGTATGTTTGTATTAATATTAATTACAAAATAGTCCTGTTACATAGTGATTAGTTTTACAAAAAAATATTAATTATTGATTACTTACTCTTGAGTATGAAAAATGAATATTTGTACGTAGTTGGCTAGTTATTATAATCTAGTAATTATATTAAGTACCTACTTAAAAATCTAAAAACTAGTCAGATAAGTTTGGACAGCGTCAAAAAAATAAAAATAAAAAGGTTTGTCAATTTTTCAATATTTTATATGTATGAGCGTCATTAAACCACTGCATTTATACCCACATATTTCCAATTTACTACGAAACTCAGAATGACACTGTCACCAAATTATACTGCAACTGAGGGTACTGAGTCACATCTAACAGTGTAATCGGGAAATACTGTCCCTGTGGTTAGATTATTTTCAAATACAGGACAACTCAATTCCTTCCTATTTCAACAGTTTGTGTTGATATTGCTAGTATGGCAAACTTTGACTTCGGGGAATTCAATCGTGAATATTAATTCATCACCATGATTAGAGAGTGACAAATAAATTAGATGAACAGTATATGCACGATGACTACTGCGTAAGTAGGTCATATAGAAATGCATAGGAATAGCTGTCGCAGACACTTGCAGGCAGAGTCGGTGTCAAAGTAAAGGGGCCACACACGTTCAGTTTATCGTAACATAAAACTGTCCAAATAACAATGAGAAACTGAATTGAAGGTGTGTGGCTTATCTTAATATTTTCCGTCGACTCAGTTTTATAGTTCTGCGAATATGTGCCAGTCTGGATTGGTTAGAATTTTAATGAGACGTCATATGCGTCGATCTTTTCTTGTTGGAGTAAAAACTATTTTCGATATCCCACAAGTAAGGCAAAGAACGATACACCTTATGAAAGACTAGAGACCAAATAGACCAAGCAAGAGAGTATCTTCTGTATGCGAACAATTGAAGACCGATCTTGGGGTTGGGACGTGTGGAAGCAAACACAGGCCTCCACTACTTAAACAGGGCCGCATTCAGAGAAATAAAAAAAAATCATCTAATTCATTCGTGACACAAAATATACATTTATTTTAAAGAGAAAAATACACTCACCATCCACATATCCGAACTCCAAATTTCCGAACTCACGATATTTCCGAAGTTTTTCTCACGATATTTCCGAACTTGTACTTCCACACAACCGAACTTGTCGCTGATTGATTGACGACAAAAAACAGCGAAATTTGAAATGAGAAAAAAAATGTAAACACAATAATGCGACTGTTACCAAACATTTCGATTGTCACAGAATTCAGCAAAGAGTAAATCGCCCTCCCTCAGCAGCACATCTGAGACAGGTTCTACAAGAGTTCTTCTTTGTACAAACCAGTGGAAAACACTTATTTCAAATGGCGTATCATAAGTACCGGTGCACTTTTTTGTATCAATCCGTCCACTCAATTTTCGTCTTTTTTTCAACTTCCGACAAGTAAATTTCTTTTTTCCCAAGAATTTCTGCAGATTTACAAATATTGTACATCTTACATAGATCAACATTTTTAACACCATTTTTTGCGTGATTTATCAGATCCAGCTTTTGCTCCAAGGTTAGCCTCTTAGCAGGCTCTTTTCTCTGCAAGTAAACAGTACAATAATGTTTGTTTTGTATCACGGTTTTCTTAAGAATACATATTTTCTCATCATTTTCCATTTCAGTTTTAAATTATTATAGGTTACGTCAACAAAATGTTCAATAAAACAAACCTTTACTTTGAATTACAAAATAATTACCTGCATCACTCTCTCCCTTGCACCTGACATTTTTTTTTTTTGTTTAAAAAAACGTTCTTTTATTAACATGTACAGGTACGTTTGTACATTTGCATAAAAACCTCGAAAAACAAGGAAAAGTACTAGAATGAGCCAGAAAAAACCCTTTGCGCATGCGCCAGCAGTTCGGTTATCCCGAGGTGACGAGAGTTCGGAAATGTGGAAGTTTGCGGAACGGAAATGTTCGGATATGTGGATGCTGAGTGTAAAATACTTCAGAATGGTCAATAGTTTGTAAATTATGTATTATACTTTAGTTCAACAATAATTTACAATTTTACAGCTATTCAGTAGCAACACGCTCGACTTCGGGAACATAAATTGTAAGTCTAGTCTGGAATTGCGAAAGTATACGAATCAGAAGAGCCGACAGTAGTCTTTATTTTACTTAATTCAAGGAAGAAATGCTTCTTTTTAGGTCAGTACACATTCAGTCAAATTTTTACAGTCCACCACTAAGGATTTACCCATAATTTTTCGCATTATAAAAAATGAATTACTTATTTACATCACTATGATCAATACTATGAACGATTAAATGAGCCACGAGCCCAGGCCTGGCTGTTGGCTTCCGCTTAACGACATCGGTTTGTCTGTATGGCTTGGTTTAGTTGGTCTGTGGTTGCCTCGTTTATTGTAAGTTGGAGTTCTGATTATGAGGAGCAAACGGTAACTGACGAATCCGCGTGATTACCTGTTACTGCACAGTTCTCGAATGAAAATAGGACCCATTTGGTACAAACTGCACAGTTTACATAGTTTATCGCTCAGACAAGACGTCACACCTGAAAATCGTTCCTATAAACTGAAATTGTGTGGCCCCCTTAACATCCGGTGGGCTGTTTAACATTATGCATATTTCTTTTAAAAACGAAAGCTTACGTCAATATTCAAGGTCAAAGATTCGAGTTCAGTGTAGTGCAAGTCTTTGAAGAGTCGATGGCCACGGATTGCCTCAGGCCGACGATGTGAGCGTCTGGCTGGCCACCTATGATTGTACGGAGTACATGGACCACGGGCATAAAATACTCGTAGGTGTATTTCTTAGACGTAAATACGTAGACTCTAAAAAATCCAATGACGGAATGAAAATATAACATTAACAAGACATTTTCAAAAAATGTGTATTAGAGTTCAAAATCGAGCCCAAAATAGACCGAAATGTTTAGATTTCGGTGCATTCCGTCCATTTATTCCATTCAGTTCAAGTCCAAGGAAAAAATACTTGCCCTTTAGTTTATCTACTTGTAATACTTGTATACATATGTAACTTGATTTTGGAATTTTGTTACGCCAGCCAGTGACATAGCTAAAGGGGTGGAGTATGAGCTGTTTCGCAGTAAATGTAATAGACTCTGCTTATTTAGTTTAATAAAACTAAATCTCAAAAAAAAACATTAGGCTATATTCTAAATGTGATATTTGGTTTCCTCTAAGAAATCTATAAAACCTGTAATGTGAATATTTTATGTCATATGCAGATGCACCCCTCCCTCTACCCCAATACTATTAAAAACGCTTTGAAACAAGAGAACATTAATTTATAATTTAAAATTACATAATTACGTACAATATCATTTTAGTTTATAATTTTAGTAACCCTACCCTCGAACGGAAAGTTGACTATTTTGCCTTTTTTTTCTACATAAAAAAAAACATTTCCCCCCCCCCCTCCCCATCTATTAAGTCTTTACACAATTATCTTGTACTCTCGACTAAGCAAAAGTGTATTATTTACCCCCGTATACATAATATCTCCAAAACCATAATATACATACATAAGTACATACATACTTCCAGTCCACTACGTGGACGTGGAAGTAAAATATTGCTACACGATTTTTTTTATGCATGGCAATATGTAAAACAAACAGTGCAACAGATTTCTTATCGTCATTCGTGTTAATATTAAACTAATTATAGGACAGCTATCTGCAAGGCTACATTGAATTTATTGATATACAATATGTGGTGATAAAGTTCAAGTATTTGGCTAATCGGTGAAATCCCAAATTATGCCCGTAAATACATATTAAATTAACACTGTTATTATATATTTACATATATAATTTCCAACAGTGACATAAAGTATTACCGAATATTTATTAACTATCCATCAGAGCGCACAGATCTCTTAATGGTTTCCTGAGTCGGTCAAAATATTGGGCGAACTACCTGTATAATCGGTGTCAGCTCACCACTTCCCTTGGAGCCTCCTTTAGAATTTAGATAAAGGTAGAATTAGAAGAGCATGTAGGATAGTAGTGGCGAATTTTAGCTAATAATCGTATAATACGAGTATACCGGCTGTCTGATAAAAAACACCGCGAGCCATAACTCCGTTATTTGTAGCCTGATGTTAAAAAACAAAAAAACAGATGAAATGGCACTAAATGAACTATAAGGGTGACTACTGCAGTATTTTTCAACTTTTTTTTTCTGAAACGCGATAGTCAACTTTTTTTTCAAATGACAATATAGGATTTTTTTTGTAAATTACTATGCAAATTTGTTTTCTGAATTCAACGATGTATAACGAATTGACTTTTTGTGAAACATTTATTTTATTTCTCTGCTAAGCTTATTTCACAAAAAATAACCTAATGCAGAAATGACATGGAGTAGAATGCGAAAAAAAGACTGGGACGCGGACGCTGATATGACATGTATTTCCTTTGTTGTTTTATTTTTTTGTTTTCCACGGCATACGTGATTAGATTAGTCAAACTACGTTTGGTATCAGTTAGCCGGTAGACGCCGATTGCGATAATGACAAACATTTTGGCACTTTTTCCGCAATAAATGTTTCACAAAAAGTCAATTTGTTATTCATCGTTGGATTCAGAAAACAAATTTGCATGTTAATTTACAAAAAAAATCCTATATTGCCATTTGAAAAAAAAGTTGACTATCGCGTTTCAGAGGTAAAATATGCGGCTCACTTATTGACAGATTTATTTTACTTTTACCGGCTTAACGGAGTTGTGGCTCGCGTTTTTTATCAGACATCGCGTTTTTATTACTTTCCGGAACTGATCGTGTTAATTTAATTATGACGTAACAAGTTATACAAATGTTACAAACTTCGGATATTATGATACTCAATTTAGCATATGAAATTGTTAAAAAAGTTAATACAAAATCCTAATTTAAAAAAATGTAAGAGGAAGTACCTAATGATTTCTTACGTAATATATTTTTTTTTCATCATCTTTTTTCCTTTTTGTTATTTATATATTTTGTTGAATTTACTAGCTACTGATTTCCAGAAATCTGTAAAAGTTCCTTCTTCGATGTAGGTACTTAGAGTAAAATTAGAGTAAAAAAGGTCACTAATATCGACCATTTTTTACACAACTGAGGCACAGGTTCCAATTTGATAAATTCGTCGTTTATGCAAATAGCAATTATCCGACTGTAGTTAAGAATGTGTATTTTTGTAACAAAGTATACTTAACTGATATTTACGCAAGACATTTTATTGTTCTTTTAAAAATCTTTTAACACCTTAAAATATTTATCATATCCATTAATTTGTACCAATATTGAGGGAAAGTTATTTTAAAGACACATTAGAAAATGGTTCCATTGATGTCAGCGACTAAGATGCTACGACAGATGTAATATGTATTGGCATATTACAATATACTATATATTTGTATTACTTAGAATATACTATATCTAAGTATAAGGATTGTACCCTTTAAACCCCGCTACTATTAATGTATCAATCACTACGCCTATGACTATTAGCACTCACTACTATACGAGTATTTTTAATATAATTTGTGCAAAACGCTAATCTTCCTGGTATCAAATCATCCATTGAATATACGACAATGTAGGACATTTTTGCATGTAGTTATGTCATCTATTCACAAAGAAAAAACACAGACGTGGTTCCGCAGGCAAACCTACTAAATTGCACCGTCACTATTATTAAAAACCTTGAATATAGGATACCACAAAAGTTCGATGAACTTGATATTTGCGGAACTTACCGCAACATGTAAAAAGGAATCAGTTAGATATCCGCATTTATCTAATATTATTTATCATTATTCCGTCTACTTGACTTAAAAAGTGTTTTAATTTAAATATTATCAAATACCTCAAATCGACGCTTAAAAATGTATTGAGTAAACATACTCTATTTATACGAGCGCAAGATAATTATACAAAATATATTCCCATTTTGTATTAAAATCTTTACAGTAATGAAATTATAAATTCGGCCGACAGACCGTTCCCCGTTAAATAAAAATGGGACGGAATACAGGGTGATAAAGAATAAAAATGTATGTAAATCCTGGCAGAATATGAACCCGTTCCATGTCCAGCACAAGCGGAGGTGAAATTTCTTTCTATAACTGGTAGTAGTTACAAAAGGGCGAATATCGTAACAAAAAAGCTACAAAAAATCTAGCCGAACAGAGCCGTGCCGCTACTACATGTTCACTGACTAGCGGATCCGAGCTTTTCTCAAAACCGGTAGTAGCTAAAAGAGACGCGTAACAATAAGCTTGAGCTGGGTCTTGGTAACGTGTAAAAAGAGGAACCTTTCTCAACAGATTTTCGGTTAGATTTAAGTTATGGCATCTCTCTGCAAGACTTTACTAACCAGCCTTCCTTGTAAAAACGCAGCTTTAAGGTCTGAGCTTGCCCACGTTTTGCAAGCCAGCAGAAACTTGTAGTTATGTTAAGGAATGGATCGTCCTCTTCTTCAGAGTCACTTTCTTCTCGTACAATCACTCCACACAGGGTCGGTGGAGGCGTCGGCGATCATGTCATCAATAGTGCGAGTGTTGCTAGTTACAAGGGCGCTCTATACCCAATGTTTTTCCCGTTACTAATATGGAAGGTGTCACACAGAAAGACCTATGCTATGTTCGCTATAAACAATGGGTACCGTCTTATGATATCGGCTTTTTTTTTTGCTAAGAAATATGGCCACAGTCGAAAAATAGTAAAGTACAGGACCTTCAGTTTACCACAAACATGTTTACCATGCCGGTTGCCGTGGGAGAGTGATAGTACTGATGATGAAGCACTTTATTGTTGTTTTCGTTGTGTAAAGAAGAATCGCCTAAAAAGATTATGGATATACGATGTCAACTAAAGAATTCCCCCTAAATTGAAAAAAGTTTTACGGTGAATATCATCACTTAATAAATTGATTTAATTGCTCCATAATGTGGGTACTTTTAACTATGTTAGGAACTACTTTAACAGTATTAATTTTAATTTTTTTTTTTTTTTTCCCCTTAACGGGGAATGCCGGAAATGCTTTGCAGCACATCGTACGAAATGCATCTGTTCCCGCGTCCTCGGCGACGTTGCAAAAATATAGCCATAAATCAAACATCTCGGCTATGCATCTAACATCGCAAACATAGCGCGCGTAGCGTCTTACTTCTGTATGGCCACGACCGTTTAAAACAAGGGGGACTATTTTTACTGCATATAGCGAACATAGCGAGCATAGCGCTGTGTGCTCCAGGCCTTTCACAAAGGTGACTCATGTTACATTAGGTGTCATGTAAACAAATATCCTGACGTCTAACACCTATATTCACCGACTAAATACTCACCTATTGACTGTCTAAAGGCAGGGACACACAGAAAGCTATGCTATGTTCGCTATAAACAATGTCTACGCTATGTTCGCTTTGTTTGCTATGAAATATGGCCACATCAAAAAATAGTACTTTAGTTTCCCACAAACATGTTACCATGCCGGTTGCCGTGGGAGAGTGATAGTACTGATGATGAAGCACTATTGTTGTTCTTGTGCGTTGTGTAAAAAGAATAAACGCAAAAGATTATGGATGTACGATGTCAACAAAAAAATGAAAAAGTACGGTGAATATCATCACTTAATAAAACAATTGATTAATTGCTCCATAATGTGGGTACAATATGTTAGGAACTACTTTAACAGTACTTGCAGCACACGTGAAATGCATCTGTTCCCGCGACGTCTTCGGCGACGTTGCAAAAATATAGCCAGAAATCAAAACATCTCGGATACGCATCTAACATCGCAAATGATAGCGCGCGTAGCGTCTTACGTCTGTGTCTGTATGGCCACGACCGTTTAAAACAAGGGGGACTATTTTTTCTGCATATAGCGTAGACATAGCTGAGCGTTTTAAGAGCAAGCTGCGCTCTGTGTCAGGCCTTAACACCTATATTCACCGTCTATCTGCGGCGAAAAAAGAGCGGTCTTAAGGCCTGGGTACACAGAGCGCTATGCTATGTTCGCTATAAACAATGTGTACGCTATGTTCGCTTTGTTTGCTATGAAATATGGCCACACCAAAAAATAGTAAGTACAAGACTTTTAGTTTCCCACAAACATGTTATCATGCCGGTTGCCGTGGGAGAGTGATAGTACTGATGATGAAGCAGTATTGCTGTTTTCGTTGTGTAAAAAGAAGAAACGCAAAAGATTATGGATATACGATGTCAACAAAAAGAGGAAAAAGTACGGTGAATAACATCACCTAATAAAACAATTGATTAATTGCTCCATAATGTGGGTATAATATGTTAGCAACTACTTTAACAGTACTTGCAGCACACGTGAAATGTATCTGTTCCCGCGCGTCTTCGGCGACGTTGCAAAAATATAGCCAGATATCATACATCTCAGCTACGCATCTAACATCGCAAACATAGCGCGTAGCGTCTTACGTCTGTATGGCCACCACCGTTTAAAACAAGGGGGACTATTTTTACTGCATATAGCGAACATAGCGAACGTAGCGAACATAGCGCTCTGTGTGCCCAGGCCATTATCCAACAAAATAGAGCGTCTTACGAGCGAGTACTATTTTACTGTATTAGCATAGGAAAATTCAAGGGACCGACGAAAAAGAGCGTATTATGCGGGAAAACGTCTTAAACTGGAGCGTCTTAACGAAGTTTTACGGTATTTATTTAAAAATGTTTTCTTTCAATTACAAAATATAAAATGATAATAAATCAACATATTCCAGTTATCAAACTATGTACCTAATATTATATGTAATGTGTATGTGTACTCGTTTGTATTTTATATTTAGAATTCAATTCCTCTATTAGTGCTGGAAGCCTTTTTTTGAAAGCACCGATTACAAAGCACTAATATAAAGTCGTACATTACAAAGCACAAGTACAAGTTTCAGTACAAGTTTGAACTTGTTGGAGTCATTTGTTTGTTCTTTGTGACTGTTTTCGTAAACCGGTTTTTCCTAGTGCGTTTTAAAAATGCATAGGTTTTGCTTCAGACTTGGACACAGCGCAACGGATACTTTTGCCTACGCCTACGGAGTGTTTTTTCAAGAGCCCAGGTTTTTAGGTGGTTTGAGGCATTCTTAGAAGGAAGAAGATCGATTGAAGATGAACCACCCAGCGGAAGGCCTTCATCTTCAAGAACCGAGTAAAATGTCGGTAGAATACGGGATCTTGTGCGTTCAGATCGTCGATTGACGACAGGAATGATTGAGAAAGAGTCAAATTTGAATCACATTACTGTTCCAGATTTTGACTAACGAATTGGGGATGATAAAAATCTGCGCAAAAATGGTTCCAAAAACCTTTTGCAAGAACAAAAGGGCATCAGGAGAGAAAGTTGCCTTGACTTTTTAGAATTGATTGAAAATGAGTCTCATAACTAAATTTACACACCTCATATTATGATTGGAAATGTCATAAACTGGGTACGCGAACAACGTTAATATCAGAATAGTACATAACGTCGGTTTAAAGATAAAACATGTTATTATTAAGTAACACTAAACCAATTGTAAGAAAACTGAAATCATCTAATACGAAACAAGTTGCAATAATATGTGTCATATAGGCTAGTTAAAAAGTAGTATTACATCTTTGGAACTTCTTGAAATAACTTTTTTTGCCTCTTGTTCAAATCATAGTTTATTTAAGAATTTGTTTGATGTTAGTTGATGAGTTTTACCTTTCAACTGACGATAAGGATCTGTTACTAGGACACTTATTAGTTTGAACATGGAACGGTGTATCCTCTTAAGGTCAAAAAGAAGCTTTTGTAGAACCGTAAGAAGCGTAGTATTCAAATTGATTCATGATCCTCAACCTGCTGTTCCAGGTAAGTATCTCAAATAAACGATCGTTCATCGCCCCCAAAAAAATTTCATCACGAGCGTATGTCCGTTCGTCCGTCCGATTGTGCAGGCAGGCTCCGCATTTAACAGCATTCGCAGACAATGAACAGATCTCCGGGGTTTATGAACCCTCGCCGTCCAAACAAAAAAAAACGAAGAAGCTCGCAATGACCGCCGCGACTTTTTGTTTTGGACGCGCGAGAGAACAAAAGGACATTGTCACCTTGAATATACATCAATTGGGATTTATAGCGTGGGTCTAATTTTAAGCAGTTACAACTGGCTCGGATCTCGGGTGGAGAGCTGTCTCAAATTGAAGACAATTTACGAGCGTAAAACGGGCAGTTAACCGCGACTGGTATCGGTATCGTCAAAAACTCACATACAGTAGTGGTCAAAAAAATAAGAGTGAAGTGATTTTAATCAAGTTATTTCATAGCATTTAATAGCAATTTAATGTGCAGCAAAAAATTAAATATACATATGCATATTTTTAGTTTATAATACCACTCTCTAAAGGAAACAAAGCCTTTAGTTTAAACTTAAGTATCTTTTATTCAAAGATATAAATACATAATAAATTCCAATGGATATTAAATATGAACAAAAAAATAAGAGTATAGTACAAATAAAGCCGCGAATAAAAATAACTGTTACAAATCCCGATAATATTATTACTACATTAGTACTTTGTAGAATAGTAGCCTTTGTTTTTAAGAACAGCTTCACATCTCCATATCTATAGAATCGATCAATTTTCTGCAAGTTTCTACAGGGATGGAATACCACGGTTTCTTAACTTCTTCCCACAACATACATATTTTTGTTTGCCGATTTTTTACAAGCAGTTCGGTTTTTTAACTCTTTCCAAAGATTCTCAATAGGATTTAGGTCTGGTGACTGCGAGGGTCACTCTAAAACTGATATTTGATTGCTTGTAAACCACTGCTTAACTGTGCGTGCCGTATGTTTGGGGTCATTATCTTGCTGGTACACCCATCTTAACGGCATATTTTCTTCCGCATAGAGTAGCATGACTGTCTGCAAGATGTGCAAATAAATTTCTTGAAGTTTCATAGTTTCTTTAATCCTAAATGTATATAGGACCCACTCCATTATAAGAAAAGCAGCCCCACACTTTAACATTTCCTCCGCCATGTTTAACTGTACCAATAGTATTTCTTGGGTTGAATTTCTCATTCTTACGTCTTCGTACATACAATTTCCATCTGATCCAAAGATATTTATTTTTGTTTCGTCACTGAAAATAATGTTGTGCCTATTTCATTGATGGTTTGGGTTACAATTGTCTCGAGCAAATTTCAACCATTGCTGTATATTTCTCTTACTTAGGAATGGAACTTTTCTGGCAACTCTACCACACAATTTTCTTTCTTATAAGCGTCTTCTTATTGTCCGGGTACTAACATTTAAACATAATCTCGTTTTTATAGTCACAGATGTCGAAAAGGAATCTACCAACTTCACGTGCTATAGGATTATCAAGTTTTCGTGTTGTTTTTCTCGGACGGCCTATCCTTTCTGGTGCTTTTTCTATTACATTTTGTTCTTTTAAAATCTATGCAATAACACATGGTGATCGTTTCAGTGCGTTTAGCAATGAATGCGTATGTCTTGTTTCGACTTCTTAATTGTAAGATTAAATGCCTTTCTTCAGGTATACAATGCTTTGCGCAACCCATTATTCACTATAGCTCTCGAGTACCATGTGTGAAATTGTTTAATCTTTACTGTATTACAAAAAAACACTCTTATTTTTTTGTAGAGTGGAATTTGGCTCAAACAGTAAACAAGTTTTTTTGTTCGGAAATAAGAAACATGAACTCTTTTTTAAACTCCAGAAACTTTACAATACTCCAGCAATGAAGCCTAAAGGTGTGTGCACACGAAGTGAATTAATTTATTTGATCTAATCAAGAACTCACGAATTTTGGTGAACTTTGTTTGGCACTCTTATTTTATTGGCCACCACTGTATACCTCCTTTCTATAATGATATAGAAATTATTATTTATTACCTTCGTTTATTTACTCAACAAAATTACGTTAAATTATCCAACAGAGTTCAAGATGCTGCATAGTAACAGATACAATCGTCCATTTAAAATCATCACCAGCCTCTGAACTCCTTTCTAGTAATATTAAAATAAATGTAGAGAGCATCCGAGAAGTAGAAGCTTCTAAGTAGCTGTATGCTAATATCGTAAGAATTTTAAAAAAAGTCCACAAAGTATGAAATACATAACATGAACCTAAATGAGTGACGTGTCCACCTTCTATTTCCAAACATGTTTTCCAAACTTCTATTTTCAAACATCTCATTTTTCTTTCACATAATCGACAACATTGGTGAGCACTTGGGGAAGTTGTTAATCTCCTGAAGTTTATTTGTCCATAATTCTAGTAGTAGGTCTTCTTAATTTTCGCAAGGGGTTTTTCGCAATTTTTAAGGTGTGATCAAAAAAAAGAACTCGCACGACGTGAAATCGCAGGACTCTGGTGGCCAGCCAACTGGCATATTGCGGCTAATGATTCGGTTCGAAAAATTCTTCCAAAAAATCTAAATTATCAAGAGTTACATGAACTGGTACGCCGGCGGAGCCGTCCTGCTGGAAGTAGCCTTGTCGGTCTCTTCATCGTCTAATGCGTTTACAACATTTTCTAAAATTTCATTATGGTATCACGTCGAAGGAACTCTCACCTTAAAAAAAATCTAATTAACCTTTTCGACATGGCGAAAGTTGCCGTGTGGACGACGTCAACTTCTGAGAATGTAAAGGTAGATTTTTAGAGCTCCATATTTTCATTTGTTGAGAATATAACCAGGTAGATATAACCATGGCTTATGAGTAAAAAAGTTTTTGATTATTATACAAATTATTGAAAAACCACTCTTAAAAATGCATTCGCTGCGGCTGGTCGTTTGGTAACAATTCTTGGACTGAGCTTAGACGATATATTTTAGGATTGTATTGCAAGTTCTGTGGGATACATTTACTTGCTGGTTTAAACGCCGAATAGAAGTTTGTGGGCGTTCATAAACAATTTGCCCCATTCAACTTTTTATGCAGTGCAAACTTTAGGTCTCCCACTGCCTTCCCTTCTATTCACACACTTCCTATTTCTCTAAACAAAACAACAACGCAAATCAAAATTTGGAAAAACTGGTCGGAATTCATGAGTATGTGTGGAAATTCTTTTTGAAAGTTCTACAAATTTCCGTGTTGAATAAACCCACTGACTATCAATTTTACCATATTTACCTAAAGTAACTTTCGACAAAACTCATAGAAGCTTTTTACTCATAAAGCATACAAAATAATGTTTAACTTACGTTTAACTAAATACAAAATAAACACACTAATGTTTGCTCATAAGCCCTCCTTATTTTAGCGAAAATACTTGCGAAGAGAATGTGTTATAAAAAAAACATATTTTGTTAAATACAGCACTCTGTATACTTTTCCAAAGACTTAATACCTCATTTTATTTAGAGAGATATAAAAATTTGTGGGGTTATCTCTAACAATTTGTTAGATATACATATGTATATACTTAAAGTGACCGTTCGTTAGCTCATGTTAAAGCTGTCATTAAAAAGGACTAAAAAAGCTCGATAGGTAATTAGGCGCCAAAATAATAAATAATCTAATCATTTTAAGGAATGTCTTACTATAATTGTATCATCATGAATAATCAACATAACCAAATATTTTAACATAAATTTATAAAAAAAAATAGTTATGTTATAATCCAGGCGGCGTAGATTATTTTTAAAATAATTAGTTGCGGCACTTTCTCAACGGTTTTATAAGGAAAAACATCGTCTGAATCGAATGCACATGTTTTTGGCAGCGAAATATTGTAGGAACATAGCGAAAACGTTGCAAAAATAGCCCCCCGCGGGCGAAGCGTTCAAATCGCGCGCGTTCAAATTCGGCAAGCCGGAAATAATTAAGATTTCTACAACTGAACGAAAACTGACATTTTTTTTAAACTGCGGGAGAGAGTTCCCCCACCACCGCGCCACTTCCCCTTCGCTCGTGCGTCCACGCGGCCGCTCTCTAAAATTGCACGTTTTTTGGTACTTTGTTTTTTTGGTGGCGCTTTTGAGGTACTTATTATTATCGGATCGACTTCAAATTTGATATGGCTGTAGAGGAAGTACAAAATTGCTCTATGACAATTATTGTGGAAATATGGGCCGTTTTACTAAAGTACCTATTTTTACTTTTTCGCAATTTGCGCGAAAACTTATGAATATTTTTTGACAAAAATTTACCTGTAGATAGGTGTTGGAAAACCCTACAATTTGAGCCCCGGAAGACATTTCTAGGATAATTACAGACCGAGTAATTGAACATCGAAAAATCGCTAATTTTCGCGGTTTTTATTTTTTGTGCAAAGAGTTATCAACAAATTTTAATGATCCAAAAACCATTTTATTCGTCTTTGCAAGCTCTACAACGGAATATATTTTTTTTTATTTTTTTTCGCACCTTTTTGCAATTTTTTTCGAAATGATCCTACAATCGGAATTTGTCCAAAACATTTTCATTCGATTCGTACGATTTTTCTCCTAATCATCACGTTGAGAAAGTGCCGCAACTAATAATTTTAAAAAAATCACTTGTTTTTGCTAACTGGCCTGGACTATTATAACTATCAAAAAGATAACACCAAATAAAAACAGTTGCACATTAAAAAAAACACATTTAGTAACAAGAATAATCAGAAATTGTTTGGTTACTATGATTATGTCTGACAACTTTGACAAATAAGATAAGACTGACAACTGAGATTTATTCCTGGGTTTACGGACATAGTTCAGAACAGTTTTGTATGATTTCTAAAATATTGTTAGAAAATATACATATACATATTCCACACTCGCGAAACCGTATTTCTTATTGAATTGGAGAAAGCCAATTATTTCAATATATTTAGTTGTCATTGTACCTAAATACAAATTGTATATATATTTATCAAATTAATTTCACAAAAACGGTCCTTAATTTAGATAAGATTGATGTTAATAAACAAAATTTTCATACAAAAGTTTATATCTGTTAGATACATGACATACATAAGTACATGCTTTACAAAAACATACAATAATAATACAAACTTACATTTCAATAAACGTTTATATTTTCCTTCATCTACCAACTGGTTTCGGTTTGTTATAAAAATGATTATTAACAATCATTTTTTACAATGCATATTCCTACTTTTTTCTATATTACAAAAATCCATATGTAACCTACTTACGAGTGGATATCTCTGTTGGATTTGATATGAGCTCTAATGGGACTCAATTCCATCATAATTATTATTGATGGAAAAGGCAATAAAATTGTCACATATATGTATGTACTTTTTTGAAGGCCTCTTGAAATGGAATGAAATAATGAGGGCCTGTTGTAAGATGTAATTCACAACAAAGTAAACCGTAACACGGATTGTATAAATTGAATTCGTTTCTAAATCTGCTTAAATCTAAAAGTAGACTCTTTCGTTAAATATGGGTCTGTAGTGAGTTATACAACGCCCCATATTACTAACCATATATATATTTTATCTAACCCTAATATTAGTTACATAATAATATTATTGTTATACGCCTCTTCTCAAATAATCATCAACTGATAAGAATGATAGCGATTCCTATAAAAGAGAATCCAGTATTTGTTTAAATCAGTCTAATCCTATCTTTTGTAAGGTAACGACTCTGCCGAGTCAAACTAGTTGTAATTGTGTTTGTGCAATAAAAGTCTGTTTAATACGAACAATCGTATAATTAGTGTAGTGTAGTGTAGTGTAGTATAGTGTAGTGTAGAGACCAGTGGCGGTGCGTGATATTTCAGTTAGCCATATCTTGAAAACGACGCATGGGACCCACTTCACTTTTTTAGGTGATGACTATACACCTCTTACAGAAAGGATTTATAGTGAAAAAATCGTCAGCAAAGTTTGCGACAAAAATTTCAAAAACACTGGAGCACTCCCTGGGTTATCAGTAACGCTCTGTGGGATATTTGCAGTATATTTTTTTTTTCATAATCTAGAAACAAATATAAGGAGACGTTTTTCGATTTGTTGCAAAATATTTTTTTTTCAAGTTATGGCCATTTTAATTTTAATTTTATAGGAACATTTTGTTTCCCAAAATTAAAATGGCCATAACTTGTTGAAACAAAAATATTTTGTAACAAATCGTAAAACGTCTCCTTATATTTGTTTCTAGATTATGAAAAAAAATATACTGCAAATATTCCACAGAGCGTTACTGAGAACCCAGGGAGTGCTCCAGTGTTTTTGAAATTTTTTTCGCAAACTTTGCTGACGGTTTTTTTCACTATAAATCCTTTCTGTAAGAGGTGTATAGTCATCACCTAAAAAGTGCAGTGGGTCCCATGCGCCGTTATCAAGATATGGCTAACTGAAATATCACGCACCGCCACTGGTAGAGACAGTTTGTACGGTTACATTTGATTTGAAGCAAATGCCTCGCAACATTATCGAAAAAGATTCGCCATTTGTACCAGTACACTTTACAACTTACAACTTGATACTTACAATGTAGAACCTTAGTTATGTGTATAAGATAGGACTTGAAACAATAAATAATTATTTATTCACTGATCTCACTATACTATGTGATTTTTTTATATATATACATATGTATATCCAATAGGTATAATGTTATATCTACTACAGTTTTCTTGAAAAGCCCATATTATACCACATATTTTCTAATCTATATAAAATACATATTACATAAACTGTTAGATATAATCCTGCAAAGTTGTATGACACTGAATTCAGAAATAATGGGATAATCAGTTTTTGATGCATATAAAGTTAGCGAAACACTTTTAGATAATGATATTGAGTATAGGCTGATAATTTGCCGTTTTTTTGTCGCTAATTAGTTGTGCTAATGGCGATTTTGTCGTTTCGATTTTTTAAAAAAAAAACGATGTTTCGCTAACTTTATATGAAGTTAGCGAAACACATTTTCAAGAATTGTCCGTTTCCAAGAATTGATACATGGAAATTGTACGTTGATTTTGTCGTTAATTAGTTGTGTTAATGAGAAAATGTAATTTTGATTTTTTTAAAAAAAAACTAGGTGCTTCGCTAACTTTATATAAAGATAGCGAAACACACTAGTAAAAATTGTTTGTTTTCAAAACGTCATACGTGAAATTTGTTGGTTGATTTTGTCGCTAATTAGTTGTGTAAACACTCATACTGTAATAGTTTATTTATGAACAAAAATTTTAAAAATCCTAGCTCAATGTAAAATCCGCTAAGTTTCATCGAATAATTCAGAAATTAATTAATAACAAATGTTCAACGACCACGACAAAATAAAAAACGTCACAACATTGTAATCTACAGAAGGGCGGTATTGGACTAAAAACCAATCAATTGAAGCTTTCTTCCAAAGTTGCATCGATGTTTCCTATTTCATCAATTATTTATAATTGTAAATGTTCAACACCGCACAAAAAAACGACAGAACGGCAAATTCCTGGACTAAAAACCGGTCAATTGAAGTTTCCCCCCCATTTCTTACCAAAGTTGCATCGATGTTTCGCTATGTTTCATCATACTATTCACTAGTTAATTAATTAAATTTAACCCGACTATTCACTAGTTAATTAATAAAATATGTTCAATGACCGCGACAAAATCAAAAAAAGAAAAAAAAAAAAAGAAAAAAAAAAGAAAAAAATTCGGGGAAAAAAAAACCCAATAGGTGGCGCCCCTTTACCGGAGTTGTATCGTCATGTTTCGCTATGTTTCATCGTATTATTCATATTAATAAAATATTCAACAAATTGCAATCGACCGAACGGCAAATTCCTGAACTAAAAACCAGTCAATTGAAGCTTTCTTACCAAAGTTACATCGATGTTTCGCTATGTTTCATCATATTATTCACTAGTTAATTAATAAAAAATATTCAACGACCGGGACAAAATCTTTATCAAAATAATTAAAAAATTGAAATTTTTCGCCCGAAAAAAAAAAACACAATTTCGAAATTTTGTGCAAAAATGTTTGCTTTCAACACAATTATTAAAAAAAAAAAAACAAATTAAAATTATATCTGACACCCTGTATTTTGGTTTCTTTACTATTAACTCTTGGACTAACAATTATTGGTAGAATAAAATTTCAAAAAGTTAGCCAACAGCATAAAACTGATTATTAACAATTATTAGTAATCAATTTGACGTTGTTGGCTAACTTTTTTGAAATTGGAATCAATTGTGTAAAAATAAGTAGGTACAAATAGAGAAATCTTACATACCTAATTTAATAATTATTTGCCAATAATTAATTTTATGTTGTTGACTGACTTTTGAAACTTTTTTTGGACGAATGATAGTTAATCCAATAGATGGTAGTAACCAAGGCACAGGGCGTCAACTTATAATTTTAAATTCGGTTTTCAAATAACTTTTTTAAAAACCAACATTTTTGACAAATTTTGTAAAAAGTTTTTTGATTTTTTTTTTGTTAATGGTTTTGATTTTGATGCTAGGGGGCACTTTCTGCTGCATACTGGGTACATAAAAAAATCCGGCAAAACTTTTTTTGCGGAAAAATAAATAAATACTATTGTAAACATCCCGCTTGCGTCGTAGGTAGCTAACTAAAAGAAAAATCGTAGTTCCCTAATTTAATAACTGTCAATAATTAATTTTGTGTTGTTGGCTGACTTTTGAAAATTACAAACGGGGGGAGGTGAATTTAATTTTAATGCGAATAAAGAGAAATATTCATGTGACGTGTCGTTTTGTAGGTTTTCGTGGTAGAAAAATGCAGATATCATATTATTAACACCCTGCTTTCATTTTTACTTCCATATTCATTTGCAGTACAGACAGGGTAATATAGCTCAGGTGGTGGTGTGAGTTTTGTCTTTTTGGGTTTAATTTACAACACGATTATTGAATTTTAAAATGAATTTAATAGCGGACTGTATTTTGGAAACATGTAATGCTCGCTCCAAGAGCGATATACCTTGTCTGGTCACCGAATATAAACTAGTCTAGTTTATGTTCGGTGGTCTGGTGAACGTTACATACAGTAAGTAACGAAAGTCATCGTACACCCACTTTTTGAAGTTTGCTTAAATTCTGATAATTTTTGTATTACAGAATTGATTTTTTTGCTTCTGACAGGATTTTTGCCAGGCAACGGACAATAGAATAAAATTGCAGCAATTTTTGTTGCGCGCACGCGTATTTATGTCGATTTAGACAATTTCTTCACAAATAAACACAAATACACGTGCGCGCAATAAAAATTGCTGTAACTTTGGTAAGAAAGCTTCAATTGACCGATTTTTAGTCCAGGAATTTGCCGTTCTGTCGATTACAATTAGTTGTTGCGTTTTGGATTTTGTCGCGGTCGTTGAACATTTTTTATTAATTAACTAGTGAATAGTATGATGAAACATAGCGAAACATCGATGCAACTTTGGTAAGAAAGCTTCAATTGACCGGTTTTTAGTGCAGGAATTTGCCGTTCTGTCTATTACAATTAGTTGTGGCGTTTTTGTTTTTGTCGCGGTCGTTGAACATTTTTAATTAATTAATTAGTGAATAATTTAATGAAACTTAGCGAAACATCGATGCAACTTTGGTAAGAAAGCTTCAATTGACTGGTTTTTAGTCCAGGAATTTGTCGTTCTGTCGATTACAATTAGTTGTGACATTTTTTATTTTGTCGTGGTCGTTGAACATTTTTTTATTAATTAATTAGTGAATAATATGATGAAACTTAGCGAAACATCGATGTAACTTTGGAAAGAAAGCTTCAAATGACTGGTTTTTAGTCCAGGAATTTGCCGTTCTGTCGATTACCATTAGTTGTGGCGTTTTTGATTTTGTCGCCGTCGTTGAACATTTGTTATTAATTAATTTCTGAATTATTCGATGAAACTTAGCAGATTTTACATTGAGCTAGGATTTTTAAAATTTTTGTTCATAAATAAACTATTACAGTATGAGTGTTTACACAACTAATTAGCGACAAAATCAACCAACAAATTTCACGTATGACGTTTTGAAAACAAACAATTTTTACTAGTGTGTTTCGCTATCTTTATATAAAGTTAGCGAAGCACCTAGTTTTTTTTAAAAATCAAAATTACATTTTCTCATTAACACAACTAATTAACGACAAAATCAACGTACAATTTCCATGTATCAATTGTTGGAAACGGACAATTCTTGAAAATGTGTTTCGCTAACTTCATATAAAGTTAGCGAAACATCGTTTTTTTTTAAATCGAAACGACAAAATCGCCATTAGCACAACTAATTAGCGACAAAAAAACGGCAAATTATCATCCTATACTCGATATCATTATCTAAAAGTGTTTCGCTAACTTTATATGCATCAGTTTTTGCAAACACCTACAGGATGTACTATTAAAAAAAATCGGGTTAATTGTTATTCGGGCTTGATTTTTTTAACACTGTATATATGTAACTAATACTATAGGTATTTCAAAAATATACAAAAAATGCAATATCTCGATTTATTCCAAATATTTTCGTCGAATATTAACGGAGATTGAGAGGTAGTCAATTCTCAATCAATCCTCCGGTACATACGAGTAAATATTATCGTAATACATATACGAATATACACTGGATGAGTGTTGTCTTCATATTTTTTTACATAAATAAATATAAAATAATAATAATACTATAAATAGGCAAAAATATATAAAAAAAAAAACTGGACGTTTTCCACGAAACACCGAACTACTATATCTACTTTTCTCGACGGGTGTTTCGCCAACTAAGTTGGCATCTTCAAGAGAAAATTAAAACTCTCGAGAAATGTGCGTCGAGAAAAGTATAGCAGTTCGGCGTTTCATGGAAAACGTCCAGTTGTTTGTTTCTACGCCGAAGGTTCCAGTACCCACTATAGGAGTCAAAAATATGACAATTTTGAGGTTATTGTTACAGACAAATAATCTATGGTTTATATAATTCGGGTTTTGCTATTTATTAAGTTGACCTTACGTAAAACTCATAAGTCTGTGTTTAAACAAAAAGCAACCACGTCGATTATGAGAAAGACTGTCGAATAAGATGATCGACTAATTCAAAATGATTCTTCTCTGCTTGTTTGGTACACTCGGAAATACAGTAATTATTTTTTTTTAGATAAATTTCGATTTGGCAAAAACAAAAAAATCCAATTAAATATATTTGGCCTCGTCAGGCTTAGTGGAAAGTGCTTGTCTAAAATAAATACATTACCGAAACTTTAATTATGCATTTCGAGATGCATTGACTAAGAGAGCAGGCGACCAAAGATCTGTTTTATTGCAAATTATTTTAAAATCAGAAATTATTTTTTTTTACATGTACCTATTATCAAAATTTAAAATCAATACTTTATAAAAAAAAAAACGTTTAACAAGTTAAATGATGTGACACCAAACGTTAAACAAGTATTTCCATATCTTGACATTTTATATTTGAACGAAAAAAATGTCTATCTGGCAACCCGGGTTAACCTTTACATGCTTTAAAAAAATAGTAACTTACTTTGAGCTTAATCATTTAAGGATTAGGTCATAAATGGACTTCTACAAAGGCTACATGCGCAAATCATTATGCACAAATCAAACCAAAAATCCTCTTTTCTAACAGTACCAGTAATATTTTGTTGGTGGATATTCGTATCTAAATGTCTTTTACACTCTTGGCGTCTCCGAAATATATATCGACGATTGTAAAGAATATACAAATATGTGATCCGTCTATTGTAAAATCCTCGTAATTTTCAATCATATTTTTCAGTCTATCCACAAATGGTAACGACTGTGTCATTATTGCAAAAATCCACACAAAATCAGATAATACACTTCACGAACTCTAAAAGAAATACGTACATGGTGCAAAATACTTATGAACACACGTTTATTAGTTAACATAAACTTATTTTAAACTCGGCGTTATACGGTTCGTCCGCCGCGAGTGGGGCTAATACTAATCGAACAACGGAACGCTTGCTACGCTATATGGATAAATTGCTTATATGTTTCCCTCGACCCCGCCATGGCAGAGTCCTATTGTCTTCGGAAAATCAGATACTGTACTATTTTTGTTGAAAAATAAAGTTTACAAACAAATTTTTTGGGACCTACTTCATTTAAAAAAAAAATGGAGTAATTCCTGTAAAAGTTATTTTGCGTTTTCTCAATTTTCGATCCCCTAAAATTATTATAGTAGACATTGGATTGAAGACGTAAAATGTGCTATCTTCGTCCCACCGCCACACCAAATTCGTTCAACTGTGGACAATAAATATAAAAAGTTACAGGAGTATTCTGGTTCTTAATGGGCCACATTGTATAACAGGCAGTGCTCGTATTCATGTAAATATTACCCATGTGTAAGAAAATATGTTCTGATTCGTTACACACAGACATGCTCTAAAACACAACATATTCCGTGTTATCTACGTACATACGACTATAATATATTTAGAAGCGTATTTAATTACAGACCCAAGAAGAAATCAATGTCATTATTAGAGACGCGTAATTTGTCTTCCTCGCCGAACGTTGCAACGGGTAGACGACGCAGATGCACCTGCACGTTCATGTACATCCGTAAATTTGGCAAGCTTAGTTGACGTCGTGCTCTGTATATTGTATAAGGATGCAGCGCATACGTGGAGTAATATTCGTATTGCAAGTAGACAGCTTTGTTAAACAATTTAACGAGTTGTCAACATGATGGAATCGTAAGTATTAAATCTGATAATAAAATGCAGTATTTATATGGTACAGTTAAACAACTTGGATTCCACAAGTTGTAAACGCCATGTGAAAAACAAGCGATAATCCATAAAATGGGGTGGTCAAGATAAAACACAAATCACCATGTACTATATTCACTATATAATTATACCTCTTGTCACCTTCTTGTTTTCGTATTACCCATTAATTTCTAACCACATTTATCCCTGAGATAGAAAAGGTCTTACCTACTGCTTTTGAATAAATTGTGATTTGGTGGTAACTGTTGAACCACCACCAACAGGTCAACAACTGTAATATATTGTATTAGAGCGTAGCAGCAGCCCTAAAATTCACTGTTTCTACAGGTAATTCTATTTCACAAAACGCAAAAAAACAATGAACTTTCAAAATCACCTTGAAAGCGTAATTCTACCAAGAGAGTTACAAAGACTATAGCACTGAATACAAGTGCTATTCGTAAAGTTTGCCAGCCCTCGTTTTTAATCGGGCTTTTTCGGTGACTGGTAAAATTTGGAGACGATTGCAGCAGATAGACGTCGTTAAATCGTTCGAAAATCAGCTGAACGGGTCATACTTGTTGAGTGACCTTTTTTAGTGATTGTTTATTTTCTTCGCTGAGAAGTGTGTTTTTACTGTTTTTGATTGTGAAAAGTTTCAAAAATGAATTCGGTGGACTTTTTATTGACTAATAAAGATATTACATACGAGATCCGAATGGAAATTAAACGGTTAGGAAGGCCGATACCCGATTTGATTATTTCCAAAACAGACGTAGGAAAATCGCGAAATTATTCACAAAATTTTAACAGTAGTGTCTACGACAGATTTAAGTGGTTATGTGGGTGTCCTAAAAGAAACAAACTGTTTTGTTTTATTTGTTTAGTGATGGGTGGCAACCAAAGTGCATGGACTCAAGGGGTGAGTGATTTAAAACATTTAAATGAACGAGCTAAGAAACATGCTAGCTACAATTAAAAACATTTACATAACATCTTAGATTTTAGTGTGTTGGGAAAGGTAAACATAAGGCAACAGCTTGATAGTGCTTATCGTGAAAATATAAGACGTCACAATGAAAATGTGTATAAAAACAGACATATTTTAAACCAAATAATTAATTGTATTAAATTTTGTGAAACAAATCCGGGACTTTAATGAAAATGCGATTAACATCTTTGTGAACAATAAGGACAGGCGAGCTGATTTCCTCTACAAATAACGGTAAGATACGTATATCAAATTTTTTTCACATATTGCCACCCATTATTTTAATATATTTAAGCCCTCAATATTCGTGACTAAATATTATTTGAAAAAGCTACCATAGTATAAAAGAATTTTTCATTGAAATTCTGAAGTGTCAGTAAAACGCATGACCTTGAAAATTTGAAAAATTTTCGTCTGCGGCGCCATTAGTAGCTAATGAGTAATCCTACTGACACACCCTGTGTCCACCCATGTAACACACCCACGAGCCGCCACTGCATTACATTACTGCTAATTTGTGAATTCAGTTACTAAAAACTACGCTATAATGCAGTTCCCTACCAATTTCACTCTAAAAATAAGAAAGTAGTTAAGTACCATAATTCACAT
The DNA here is from genome assembly GCA_029963805.1 of Aromia moschata. Lineage (NCBI taxonomy): Eukaryota > Metazoa > Arthropoda > Insecta > Coleoptera > Cerambycidae > Aromia > Aromia moschata. Next base: position 171,785 of record JAPWTK010000288.1, on the reverse strand, counting down.
ACTCCAATTCAAATCTCCAAAAAAATTGTCATTGTCTAGAAGCAAAACCGATAAGACAAAAATGTTTCTACATAATTAAATTCTTACAACTAAATGTTATTACATCTAAAATGGAATGTGTCTATATGGCTGCACCTAATCGAATAACCACCATAAATTAAATTTCCGTTACGACTGATAAAAGGGAACTACTACAAATCATTAACCGGATGAAATAGTTTTTGGGGGAATAAAGAATTAATATTTGCAATTTTCCGAACATAATCCGGACGTGTAATTTGATTTAATTTAATTTGTTTTAATTATATTTGTTTTAATTATTTTTTTTATTGTGACTAAAAAACATTCTATATATGTATGTATTAGAGCACACCTAGTGAGGCTTAAAATAGTTAATGAAGTTAATTTTCTACCATTTTTTAAAAATATATTTATAAATAGATTTAACTTCGTTAAAAATAAACATTGTGTGTGTGTTAAAAGAATGGCGGAAGCAGCGGACTATTATAAGCCATCACAACACTTGTACAATGCTGTACAAGTGTTTTTTAGGAAATTGAAAATGAATTTTTCTCAACCCATTCAGCCCCTATGGTCATAACAATGCAAGTGGTCAAAATTTATTTCAAGTATTTTTATACGCTTTATATATTAATATAAATGTTTTATATGCTTTACTTTTTACGTATTTTTATATGCACAATTGATTTAAGTAATATACGTAGCGGTTCAACCTATTTACTTAACATACTTAATAATGCATTTATACTAAAAAAAATGTTTTTTTTTTTTTTTTTTTTTTTTTATAAATAGTTGAAAATATGACTTATAGGTGGGGTCGGAAAGTGTGCCACAACGCAGGGCACTATACAACTCAATATAAATACAAAAATATGCATGTATTTCTTGCCCGGTCATACGTACGCCACTGACCGTTCCTAGTAACGCGCATTAGGCCAGAACCCTATTAATCCACAATAGCACTACATTATAGTGCTTGATTCTTGTGAATCCCTCTTCTTTTGTTAAACTTCTACTTAGCTCTAGTAGTCACCCCCTAAAATAGGATATGGGTCCCATGCTTCTTTGCGAAATACAAGAATCTCAAATTCCACCAGCCGCCAATGAACTATACCTGTACATAATATGTACCGGGTGGGCAAATTTCGATGTTTTTATAGGGTATCTCGGTAACTGTAAGGGCTATGGAAAAATGAACCCACCTTTCCCGACCTCTTTTTTTCGAGATAAATTCATTGGTGAAAACCAGAATTTGCTATATCTTTTCGTTTTCGAGTTGTAAACGAAAATTGATTTTTTTGAGTTTTCGATTGGTGTCGATAACTCGGTTGTTTGTAAAATTAGAAGAAATCTGTTTGCATTGCACGTTCTACAGGCACTTTTTTAAGTAGAATAGGATTTCCTTAACAGATTTTTTATATCTTGTGTAGTTTTCGAGTTATGGCATAAACTTCTATTTTTTTTAAATGGAAACCATAGTTGGCTATGGTTTAGCTAAAAAAGAGGATTTTTTTCTCTTTACAACGATATATAGTTTGTGGGGTCTATGATGAGTGTTTATGATGAGAAAATGATATTCAATAAGTCGTCAATTTATCAGATTCCTCTGGGTTTTGTTTGGCCCAGCTTACTCGATTGTTTTACGCGTATTAAATTGTTTAAATGGCAATTATTAAAAAAATAAAATACATTTTGTCGTTTTACTCTACTGTGCGTTACGAAATCCTAACACATGTGTGTGAGCGTCTGTTTTCGCGCCTACTCTTTTGAATTTGTATGTGTACTTTGTTAGGGAATTGTGAAAAAACACTTTTTACTGTAGTAGCTTTGAACAACGTTCTCGTCCTATCTACATACTTTGATACCGCTACTTGCTCGGTGTTTACTCCGTTTGTTTATTTTTAAAAGGAACAGTGCACTTTCACATTATTATCAGCACTCAAAAACAGTCCGACGATATTACTAATGCTGTGATATTACTCTACTAATTTTAGAATTTCAAATCGAGGTTTGCCCCATAAAATAGGCACGGGACAGCTTACATATATACACCAATGAAGGCAAAATAAAACGTAATAAAAACATCGAACAAGGAAACGAAACATAATGTAGCTACCTCGGTACATAACGTTATTTATACACACGTGCTCAGGTTAAATAAACTTTGTTCCTTAATCGACAGCCGTCAAAATAAGTACGCGCCCATAAAACGAACGACAAAAGAACAGATGAAGACGAGAACAAAATCGTCCCATCGCTGCCTACTGACTGAGATAGTAAACAAAAGGGATGAAGTCGCTGTCAACGGTCGACAATAGAATAAAATGTGCAAAAATTCTTACTGTATTGCTAGTCGAAGTCCATCCATAATATGAAAACGGCGGCTATAAATTCCCACAGGGCACGAAGACTCGTATACACTTGTAAACAAATAGTTTTGTTGGCGTTAAACTCGCACGTCGAAGTATCCACGCGCTGCAGCGAACAGCGAACGAACAACGACTACGGACACGGACGTTCGGAGGCAATGAGGAAAGCGACCCGCCAAACCGAGCGACATTGCCAATTGTATGGGAAGGAACAGTGGAACGCCTACCGCGATTTCAACCAAAATTGGAGTTGAGTGTCAATTGAAAGGAAGTTGACTTGACGTGACATCTACAAGAGTAAGAGGTATATTTCTCTTACCCACCATTTTATCTCAATTCGAGTTTGCTGAAGTGATATTAACTGAAAAAGAAGTTGTAGTAAGCATACACTGCCTAAGTAGGTACCTAAGAAATCGCTACTTCCTCATCCAATTTTCCACAATAATTAATCCAGACATCAGATTATGTTTTTAAAAGTGTAATAAACTGCTCATCAAAATTAGCACTTGTTAGATTCGCGCCATTTGCGTTCTATTTGACTTAAACGGTTTGCTGTCACACCTCAAAAAGCAACCCCATGTCGAAATTTGAATTCGCAAGATTTTGACGTCAATTTCAGAGACCTACAGGATGGACTAAGAAGGACTCTGTCAGGTAAAACTCCATCCCGGCACACATTATGACCTCCTCAATAAGTTCTATGTATTTGGTCGTTGTCCCATTGCCAATAAATTGGTGTGGGGTGCCACAACTCGCTTTCACCCTTTGACAACCCAAGAACCCCTAATGTCACGACATTACTTGAAGGCTATTGAAGTTAACGGGACCCACTGTGAACGGCCGATTGAGCGCCAAATGTGATATTCCATCTCCAACTGATTCCCCTTGAAAATTTGCCGCGCTGAGGGGTTGTAAGCAGATCTTGATGAGTAGGGTGACTCTAAAGCCTTTCTGAGGATGCTTGAACACTTTTCAGACCACCGCGACTCGTTTTCTCCTTCAAATCCTCTCTTGCGTCCCATCGTCCTCTTTTTTTGACTCCCTCCAAAATATTTTTTGAGTGGGTGAAAATTCCTGAAAGAAGGCTCGTTGGGTAGGTGGAACCTTCCTTTGTACTTGTGTGAAACGACAATCGCGAAGTTCGCGAGAGATGCTTGGTACGCGCGGCAAGTGTTCACTGTGACTTGGGCTCATGTAGCTTCGACTGGGTTAGCGCCTGCGAGGTAGGCCACCCAAATATGCTCGATCGGACCCAAATACGTTCGTAAAATTAGTGGAAAAAGGTGCACTGTGTATTCGTCCGTTTCATTACATGTATTACATTTATTAAAACTGGACAAACCATGTTGATCTCCAGTTAGTTGGTATAATTTTCACGAGATTTCCAGATTAAATGCCAATTGATTTGAGCATATTAATTTTCTACTTTTGGCATTTTTTTTTAATTCTTTCATTAGTTTTTTCTAGATACCTTTTGTTTTTAATGTTAGGGTGCGATTAAAATCTATACACGCATCTTAGACTTTCTCAAATATTCGGCTTAGTATGTACATTTTCTTGATTACCTATAAATAAGCGATTAAGGCTTGAATTATATTTTATTGTATTCCTATGGTTAGTCCAGGACAAAAGCCGTGATTTTAAAAAAAGTGACATTGCCTTGTTGTGCACCTGTATTAATTTTAATCCTCCCTTTTCAACAGGCAACATTAGATGTTCTCTATCTAAATAAATTTCCCTATAATAAGGACAATTTTTGACTGAATTTGTGCGGTAACGGTAATATCTAAGCAATATACCAAACTTTAGATAAGATATAAATGTTAATATACCAAATTGTCCTTATAAAATCTAGATTCCTCATACCATCAATGATTGTATGTTCTGATATTTAAAATTATTTTTCCCAGAACTAAAACATGTCCAGTAATTTCGCTCTATACTAATTATAAAATTTGGACCCAATTTTTCACCTAAGATGACTTGTGCAAATCTAAGGTAACATATACCAATTGATCAAATCAATTGATATTCAATGTTTAAAGCCGTTAATTTTTATAGCTAAGCTATTTATTTAAATATAAGGCTCAGCTTCGATTAGTCATTTAAATTATCTATATCTAACGTTTCATTTTCTAATTATTATATGAATCTATTCTAATTTGATGATAATACAGTTATAGAAAAATGACAATACAAAAATAAAATAAGTCTAAACAAATAGTTTGTAGTTATGAAATTACCTACCTAACTACAGCAATAATTATCGACAAATGCAAAATACTGACATCTAAAACATGCACGTAAAATGGTTTTATTACCATCAACTAATACAGTACTATTTAGGTAATACCAAAATTATTGAAACTAATTTGGACTAAAATGTATAGACTAATTAGTAGAGAAAAGTATCTGCCCACTAGCGTTGATATTTAAAATATATATTTACTTATATGTAATTAAATACAATATAAATAATAGAATGTGACAAAATTCCATACGAACATTAAAACATTGTATGGTATTGGGTTATGTATTATGTGTGTTGCATTTTTGTACCAACGTGGCAACGCAGCATATGACGATCAGCTGTTGCCCAGAGAGCAAATAATAACTAATAACATTCACTTATTTGTACACACCTTGGCAACGTAATCTTATTCCGTTTTTCCAAAAGTGCGTTGTTTTTCGAGACATTGAATATTAAAAATCATATTCCGTAAACAATAGGAGTATTTCATAATCATATCTCTATTTGAATCATATCCACAGTTATGGTAAAAATATGTACATACATATAGTACATACATACATATGTACATTGTATGTATGTATGTTTGACTATGTATATGTACATACTTATAAACGGTTTTCCAATGACGGGTCGATGTTGAAATGGAATAAAACAAGCTGTGTGTGAGGTATTAGTGAAATTCTTTTTTATTTGAAACATCCATGTATTTATGCCATTATTTATGGAATATGACATCGTTCAAATGTCCGCCACGGCTTCTCACGGTGGCACGAATGCGACAGGTCTAATTTTCAATGACTTTGCCGCATAGATCCGGTTTAATTCGAGCAATGGCCTGGGTTATGTTCACTTTGAGGGCATCAGTCGATTGCGGGTTATTGACATACACCTGCGACTTCAGAAAACCCCACAAGAAAAGTCTAGCGGGGTTAAATCATACGATCTTGGTGGCCAGTTCACGTAACCTCCGCGGAAAATAACGATACCCTCAAATCGTTCATCCAAAATGTCCATCGTGGCGTTTGCTGTGTGGCACGTAGCGCCGTCCTGCTGAAACCACATGTCGTCCACGTCCATATCGTTCAATTTGGGCCAAAAGAAATTGGTTATCATTAATCTGTACCGGTCGCCGTTGACAGTGACTTTTACAGAAATGTAAATACATAAATATACGTATACAGTGTGTTTATCATTTGCGTTACCTATAACCCAACAACAGACTGCTAACAATAGCCTCACTTACCTCACCAACGTCGTTTTCGAAAAAGTACGGACCGATGACGCCGCCGGCCCAAAATCCACACCAAACGTAACTTTTTGTGGATGCAGTGCTACCGGATGACCTCGTGTGGGTTGGCGTCGTCCCATATACGGCAATTTTGCTTGTTAACATAGCCATTCATCCTAAAATGCACCTCGTCAATAAAGATGATTTTTCGACAAAAATTGGGGTCCTCTTCCAAACGCTCCGATGGCCAGTAAGTGAACAACCGGCGTTGTCTATGGTCATTAACTTTGAGCTCCTGGGTCAGTTGGATCTTGTACGGGTGCAGGCCCAAGTCCCGACGCAAAATTCGCCAAGTTGAAGTCTGCGAAAGGCTGAGTTCTTGTGCACGCCGAGGAATTGACTGACTCGGGTTCTCCTGCCAACTTACACGAACAGCGGCGATGTTCTCGGCCGATCTGGCGTTCCTTTGACGTACTGGTGTTGGCAGATTGTTTACCGAACCGATCGTCTCGAATTTGGCCACAAAACGTTGGAGATAGGGATGGGCATTCTAGCTCACTTTGATGAATAGTTCGTACCGAAACAGTTCATCCAACTGAATAGTTCTTTTTTTACAGTTCGAAATGAACTATAGTTCTTTCGTTCCTACATTTCTCTTGTGAAACGATGAAATGAATTGGTCGATTGGTTACTCAATTGGCCAATTGAGTGACCAACCCGATCGTCAAATTGGACATCCCGATACTATTTTTATCTTGATACAAACAAAAAGTAAATTAAAAAAGCAAGAATTCGTCAAGAAATAGGATACGATACGATACGACAGCAAACGCATCTACTAATTTCAGCCGATAGAACACAAGTAATAAAATGTATGAAATGATCTATTCCTATCTCCAATTAAACAAAACTGAAGGAAATGCCGGGCCTCAAGCACATATAAATTAAAATTTCGGCCTTTTCCAGAAATATTGGCTCCTAACCATAGTTAAAAAAATATACTAGCTATGTAGGTGTGAGCTGTGTATCTAGGTACTCTCACTCACTTTAAAACCAGAACTTACAATTAGGCCAGAAACGCCAAGAACCGACGAGAAGCAATTTAGGTTAACAAGAAATCAAGGATAATACAAGGCACATTTACTTACAATAACTGACAGCTCTATTAGGTACAAGCGACGCTGTAAAATTCGAGGGAAATTTTAAAATACTTGTGCTGCCATAATTTAAAATTTAATCGAATTCAGATGACATATCCAAACAGGATACCAAGTTATTTCACATATTTTACTAAAGACGATTGAATTGAAATTGTTAAACGGTTTGTAAATTTGTAAATAATGTCAAGCTGCCAAAATTTTTAGTTTTTGTTTGACGAATGTTTTCCAACTCTGATATTTTGTCTTCGATGGCAACAGATTTGTTGGCGAATAAAAATACATTAAAAATTGTAATTTGGCATTTTTTTATAATTCAACAATAGCTTTTAAAGAGAATACAGGACTCCCATTAGGTGAGAGATTTTCCCAAGATTAAGGGAGTATCCTGCTTTAGGAGGATTAAAAAAAAAAACTTTTTGGGGGAATATTTTTAGGACAGAAAAAAAATAAGCAAGTCTAACGAACTTTTCAGATTATTTTATTGCATATTTGAACATAAAAAAAATTCGAGAGAAAAATATTCAAACGCAGCCGATTTTTATGCACATTTGTGCAACACTTTGTAATTGCAGTCTCCAATCGGCGGGAAAGATGGAGCTCGTAATTTTCGTCTGACAAAAAAAAACAAAGAAAATTTTAATTTTCATGTTTTTCTTCTAGATGAACTAAGAAAAACCCAAAAAATTGTGAAATTTAAAATCTTTCTCAGGTTTGAAAAAAAAGTGCTTTTAAAACAAAAAAAAATCATTTCAACTTGCTTAAAAAATTGTTTAATTTTTTTTTTTCAAATAGAAGAGAATGCAAAACTGAAGCTAACAAGCCTTGGTTTGTTTTAATTGAACGTCTAGTTTTCTTGCGATCTCGCTCGCCAGTTTTCTTGCGATCTCGCCGCCTACAAAAACTCGAGAAAACGCGCTTTAAAGTTTACCGTTGAGAGGATCGGTCTTATTCCCTCACTACCTTCGATGCGTCTGCGGCTGCTTGTTATCTATCGTCTCACTTCTGTTTATCCTTTTTCATAACAGGCCGATGTCGGCTTTACACACACGGTATAGTTCGGAGTTATTCGACCGCTACAAGGAGCGCGCGCTCCAAGCTCCTACTGCCCGAGCGCCCGTATACCGGCTCGATACACCACTGCGTTTAGTGTTGTATCTATAAAAATATTGTAAAGTAGCCTCTATAACTTTAGATACATATTCTTAGATACATTAGGAATAGATTTAAGCAATAAAAAAACGATTTATTGAGCCTCCTAAAGTAGGATTCCCCCTTAATAAAGCGGATATATCCTTTCAGAAGAGCAATAAATGAGTAGGGCATTTGGAGGTGAAATTTATGAGTGTACCTGTAAAAAGAACATCCGGTACTTTGCACAATTTGTTTAACTGTTTAAAGTTTTAAGAAAAAAATGTTTTACAAAATTTCTTCAAATAATAAAGTTTTAAATTACTTATCACTTATTAATATTTCTCCAAATAATGTGGATCACATAAAAAACATAACAGATAAAATTACATGACAGAATCCATACAAACCTTAACTTTGAACTCAGAACTGACTAAAGTATGGAAATATCAAAAAACATGTAGGGTGTTCTATAAAAAAAATACAGTTACGTCATACTTCCACTATCACGTCACGGACCTGAAGTATGACGTAACTGTATTTTTTTATAGAACACCCTACATGGATGACGTCACGGACCTAAAGTAAAACGTCAGACGTCAAAGCTCTAAAAATTTTATTGGTTACAGTGCCGAAAAGTCGAAGTTGATACGACGTCCCGACGAGCCGGTCCGGGACTTTTGCCCAACCGTGCATACAGGGTGTCATTTAAAAATGATGTCATTTCTGGATATACCTAAATGAACTTCGGCATAAAATATAGGTAGTGTATAAAGTTATTTTTTTATCCACCAACTGACATATAAAAAATACGTTACCACAAACAAAGAAGACTTGGGTCATTTTATTGTTACCCAGGAGAAATTAAAAATCTTGTATTACAATGTCTACTACGAAAAGGTAACGACAGTGAATCATTTAACTGCTGTTTAATGAAAATATTAATCTTCCCTACATTTCTAGCCTAGGAAAGATAGCCGAAATAGGTCCAATTTTTCAAAAAATTCCTCAAGCGTTAAAAAAAATGATAATCAGGTAAAAAATAGTGCAATTTGAGTACACTAGTTTTGGTTTGTAGAAACATAACCAAAAAAATTCACAAACGTGTGAAAACCCGTTTTTTTCACTTTTTAAGTACAAAAAAAAATTATTTCAGAAAAACAAAAAATAGCACGTTATAGCGCTTAAAAAGACGAAGAAACTCGGTTTTTAAAAATTTAAATCGGTTCACAACTTTTTGCAAAAAAAATAAAAACCTTCGAAAATTGCCCTTTTTTAACTATCTAATTACTCGGCCTACGAAAGTCGTAGGCCAAGGAAAGAAAGAAAGTCGTAGGCGTAGAAAATCTTTCCTAGGCTATACAACATAATAACTCTCTTTTCAGTAATATAATGCTGTCGACATTAAATAATGAAATCCTCCAATTACCCACGCTATTAGCTTCTAATTTAAATCTATCACGCACACCATATTATTATAATGGTTTATACCTATGTCAAGGTAATTTATATGGACGATGTGTTCTTGGAGGCACATTATTTTGGCCTATACAAATATTTACTGAACGCTTCCAAAATTACAGGCCCCATCTACCTGACCTTTTTCACTTCTAAAATTGCTTAATTTATTCTAGTAGACATACCCGAACAGATCGTAATTTACTCACTAGTTTATACACTCTTCAAATAGTTCTTACACTTTGTTTTTTATTATTTAATTACAAATGAAAACCATCACTTAGTGTTCATTACCTGTATTTAGGTATTTTATTTGTTAGTTTATTACTTACAGTCACATGTTCAATAAATCCAAATACTACTCCAGTGCAGCAACAGTAACTCTGCCCTTAGCCGCAGTAGACCAAACATGAAATTCTTCTTATTTCTTTTGTAGCTGCAGCCTTGAACTCTTCGAGTATAGTCTTTTATTGTTTGTTTGTGGGTATCTTTTATATCTCTGGAGAATGGTCGTATTACATTATACTTCGTTCGTTGTTTTAGATTATTATTTAATTTAACAAACGCCCCAGACGTTGTTCGCAGATGAAAAATAGTGTAATTCAGTCAAATAATTGATGTGGTTATTAACCATAAATATGTCCTATGTTGTGGGAATTTTAATACTTTATGTATGTAACTACATAGGTACTCATTTATATACAGGGTGATTCAAAAATATGGGACCAAAAATTAGTGGCAAATACTACATCAAAAATTTACCGACACGTATCTTTTTATTTCGCTTTAAGGTGTTCTTAATAGTACTGAAGCCCTCCAAAAGGGGGCGGTGCGAACAAGTTTTTTCAAATATTTTCAAAACTACCGCCTCGGCGTGGCTCAAATTTGGTACAGAAGTCCAATAAATAGTCCCAAACAATATGATGAGGCCAACATTTGATTACCCCATACAGGGCGTTATTGGCAAATAAGCCATATTACTTTTTTCAATTATTTTCTTTTTCCATAAAGGAATTTCAATTCGGGCCAGATAGTGTGATGCGCAATTTCATTCTCTACAAAAAAGCTGTATCTACTTGTTCGGAACGCGAAAAATGCACCGTTTTCGAGAAAAACGAAAAAACTGATGAATGATTTTTGCATATTCACATTAAATAAATCAATAAATAAATCCGGTTGACCAGGAAAACAACATAAATGTGATATGTTCGTTATGTTTTTGATTCAGAGAACGTGAGAGTTATTATAGCTAAGTGCTTAAGACGTAATAAGAGTATGTCGAAATTAATGATTCAAACCCGATATTATTTGCGCTACTTACATAAGAAAAATCACCCTGTATATATTAAAAAACAGATTCTTCTATTGCTTTAAGCAACATAAAATTATTTTATAATGGAACAATATACGGTACAACTATGTGAGTAAATTGTTCATAGTTTAATTTACCCCTAGGACATATGGTCACTTCTATTGTACGGTATGACTTTTGATTATACTTTTCACAACCTCAGTCCTTAAAATAAAATCATAATATCTACTTCTGACAGATTCTACATGATTTTTAATTATCATTCGATATAATTAAGATTTTAGTCCAAAAATGAATTTACTGCACGAGTTCAGTACTTCTTATTCGTATTTTTTTTATAACATTAATACTTGTGTTAAATTGAATTCAAGTTTTCAAAATTAAGAGTTATAAACATATCCATAACTGCATATGTATTTGTGTTTGCATTTTATTTAAAACTGTTTTAAATACTTCCAAAATAAATGGTTTGAAAACCGACGCCTCCTCCAAAAGCAAAACTCTGGCTGAACCCATTGCTGTCTGTATACAGAGCGAGGTCCAAACGTTTGTTCTTAGTTTAAGTATTTGTTTGAAAATATTAGTAACTAATTTTTACTCGAATATATCTCCATTTCGTCAAATTATTCAAACATTAAGTAATATGCATTATGAGAGATTTTTCAAAAAGGAAAGCCGATAAGGTTTTTCCGATTATCCGAATCCGGATTATGTGGATTCCATGTTATCTGAAAGAGTAATTTAAAAATAATTTCTCCTCTTGTAATAAAATTATTCCGTATTATCCGAAATTGCATTTTCCTCAAACACGCATATATTTTATCGAAATTAAGACACAAGTACGACAATTCGGCTGGAAAAAATGTTAAGGGTAATTATCCCGAGCATGTGGAACTTACTTTTTTAAACAATTCTCAGATCATCTTAATGGGTTCCATTTAGTATGACTATGAGCGGAATTTTATTAAATTACTTTATTATCGCAAGTTTTCTTTGAAGTCTTTACTATGACAGCCTTGGGTCCCATGCTTCGTTGCGAAAATAAGAGAATCTCACATTCCACCAGTCGCCACTAAATATAATATGAAGTTATTTGTTATTTTCCACGACAATCTAGAGCCCGATAGTCCAATATGAATATTAAATTTAAGTCACAATTTGTACTACTTATGGGACATTCCACGCTAACTTCGCCACAAAAAATAGATTTCTCTGAAACTTTGTATACAAGTGGTATGTGATAAGAAAAGTTGAAGCCTAAAATTTTAGAGCTCAAGTCATATTACGCTCTTGTCACGAACGGTCACAAAATTAGAGTTTTTTACTCTATTTCCATTTTAAATTCAAAATAGGTAGAAAAAAGCAAGGTTGTCAGATATATTTTCTAAAATTGCTAAGCTCGCTATACAAGTATACTTCACACTTCAGTAAACTGTTAGTTCGTGACGTTCTTAGAAAGCTAGTTTGGAAATATTTTTTAAAAATACATAGATATAAATTTATTACTTAGCATTAAAATAAAGCGTTTAAAATTGCTGGAAAAAAATAATTATAAATTAAAACAACTTTATGTATATTACTATACTTATGAAAATTTTGAAGAGCTGGCAACGCCTGAGCTGCCGGCAGCCGCGAATGCACCAGCAAATGCCGACCATATGTACTATAGGATTGCTTTATATGTATGTAATACATCCAAATACTCATTCGGTCCACTGTGCCATACAATTTTTACGACGTCGTTGAAATGATTTACGACTTTAGAAATTCCACGTGTTTAAGGCGCCAGTGACGTGTATTTCAGCTAGGTTTATTACCACAGACACTTTTTTGAGATTGTCTGGCTAAATGAGCATTATTTACAGCAAATTATATTACAAATATTAAGAGTTTTGTATGCAGGCTAATTTTAATCTCCTATTTGATTTGAATGAAAAAAATTATTTCACAATTTTTGAATTTATAAAAGATATATGCACGCCCATGGAATCATAAAGTTGCGCCGCTTTTTTTGTTACCCAGACGTATTTATCATTTTCAATTAAAATTAGAAGGACTATAGATAATCTTAAATTCGCGACTGTTGTAGGCAAATGAGCACGAATAAAAAAAGAATTGAAAAAATAGTAAAAACATCGCATTTTTCCCGTAGATTGGGATAAAAATACTTTTGAATTCATTAAGGGTAGTCTTCCCCCTTTTTCAGAGGGTTAAAACTTTGGAAAATTTGGAAAAGTATGACTTCTTAAAAAAAAATTTTTTGCTTAAAAAAAGGCTTGACAACTTTCCTTTCGGATGGCTTTTGTCCCAGAATGGGATAACCAACGGTATGACCGCTAGAAGGCTCGAAAGGAAAGCTTACCATTTTTACGTTATTTATTGGTACCTACATAAAAAAAATGCATGAAAACCATATTATTAGGTTTTTAGGGTCGCTGATTACGAATCTGGCGTCCGATTTAGAAAATTCAACAAAAAAAAATGATGAATTTCAAAATTTTAAAAATACCACGGTTAAATTTTAAGTAAAAAATGTCTTGTAAAAAAATATTCAAGCTTTTATAAAACATTATTCTAGTTTTGCCTTATTATAAAATTCATGGGTTAATTAATTTTTTTACTCAAAAAAGTACGCATTAAATGAAAAAAATATAGGACATTTTTTACTTCAAATTTAACGTAGAATAAGGGAAAATTATTTTAAAAGTAAAAATTCGTTTTTTATGGGGCCCCATGAGGCCCCACAATGAAAAATATACCATCGTATTCTACGCAAAATTTTGAGTAAAAAATGTGTCATGCTATTTTTCAATTTAAGGTGTTTTTAAAGCAACAAATTCAAAAACTTTTATTAAGTGAGAAATACCATTATAAAAGTTTTCGATTTTTTTTCCTCTAAAAATACGCATTAAATTGAAAAAATGCATGAGACCTTTTTTACTCAAAATTTTGTGTAGAATACCGTGTTTTAAATACCGTGATTCGTCACATTTTTCATTGTCATTTCATTTTCATTTTTCATTTATGGGCACGGGTAGCCGAGTGGGTTAAAGCACCGTTTTTCCAGTCGCGATACCTCTGTGCGCGTTGTTCGAGTCCCGGCCAGGGAAGAGGATTTTTAATTGTCTCGCTTTCTCTGTCAGGACTTGATATGCAACCACTAATACACTAGTATAGGTGTGGACGCATATATGCCAATCCAACCGCACATGCCCTAAATTTGGTAATGTTCTGAGTTTTCTGGGTTTCCTCAGCACTGTAAAGCAAATGCGTTACCGAAATAATCTTAAGTCGCTCCCAGTGCGCCATGGCAAATAATAATAATAGCTACTCCTTCCCGCACAGATCCCTGAGAGGACCTAAGGGTTTACTCTTCGGAGTAATTATAGGGTCAGTATTATTATTGTGGGGCCTCATGGGGCCCCATAAAAAACGAATTTTTACTTTTAAAATAATTTTCCCTTATTCTACGTTAAATTTGAAGTAAAAATCTTCTGTATTTTTTTTCATTTAATGCGTACTTTTTGAGTAAACCTCGATGAATTTTATAATAAGGCAAAACTAGAATAATGTTTTATAAAAGCTTGAATATTTTTTACAAGACATTTTTTACTTAAAATTTAAAATTTTGATTTCAAAGTTTTAATCCTCTGAAAAGGAATGAAAACTTCATGAATTCAAAAGTATTTTTATCGCAATCTACGGGAAAAATGCGATGTTGTTACTATTTTTTCATTTTTTTTTTTATTCGCGCTCATTTGCCTACAACAGTCGCGAATTTAAGATTGTCTAAGAAGCTCTAATTTTGTGACCGTTCGTGACGAGAGCGTAATGTGACTTGAGCTCTAAAATTTTAGGTATCAACTTTTCATATCACATACTACTTATATACAAAGTTTCAGAGAAATCTATTTTTTGTGGCGAAGTTGACGTGGAATGCCCTTATCTATGTAAATGTAAAATAAATCCGAAAAAAAATACACTTTTTAAATCAGGACAAAGAATTCTTCAATTGTGAATAAAAAATGTTCGATTTTTAATTTTGATATGCTTAAAACATAATATAGATAATTTAATAAAACTGATAGAAGAAATATTTTTCTATCTTGTGTAATAAACTCGGTAGGCAGGTAAACGAAATATAATATAAACGAAAACCCTATACATAAACAGGCTTTTCAGACTTGCTCAACACTTTTAAGCGCGTCCGAAAAGACCTGATTTATACAACATCTGTATAACAAACAACTGACAGTTATGAAAAAGGACAAATAGAAGTGAGCCAACAGACAAGAAGCAACAGCCACAGCCGACTTTAAACAAGCCACGAAGTAAATGTGGCAACGCCGCGCCACAGCTACCTTGGAGTCCAGCAGCGACGATTTCAGCGCGCCTTTTTTTTAGTTTTTTTCGATTTATGTAAAAAAGTTCTCATTATTTTTGCATGAATTTTTTACTGCAGATGGACACGACCATAAGCTACCATTTAAGCTAAAGTTTCTGCGACCATTAGAACCCTTGTAATTCGATTTCAAAAAATGGGCATTTTTCATCGGTTTTTATTTTTTTGTGCAAAAACTTCTGAACCGATTTTGATCACCTAAAACTAATTTTTTTCGTTTTCTCAAGCGCTACAACATGCTGTTTTTTGTTTTACGAAAAAAAACTATTTTTCGTCCCTTAATCCGCAAAAAACCGGTTTTCGGCACTTTTATCAATTTCTTTTACTAAGGTTCCTACATACCGATTTTATCCAAATTCCTTTTCATTTTTCCTATCCGAGTACTTGTATTATGGACAACATCCCACCAATTTTTAATAATCTCGTAATAATTAACGTTTTTCATCATTCAACAATAGCAATCATGAAAGATTTTAGTTATAATGATGATACTGCTGATTTTTTGGAGGTTATTAAAATTGGTGGGATGTTGTCGGAATGTAGGAACCTTAGTAAAAAAAAAATCGATAAAAGTGCCGAAAACCTGTTTTTTTGCTGTTGTTAAAAATAATTTTTTTTTCGTAAAACAAAAAATAGCATGTTGTAGCGCTTGAAAAAAACGAAAGAAATTAGATTTTGGTGATCAAAATCGGTTCAGAAGTTTTTGCACAAAAAAATAAAAACCGATGAAAAATGCCCATTTTTTGAAATCGAATTACAAGGGTTCTAATGGTCTCAGAAACTTCTGCTTTAGCTTAAATTATAAAATAATGAGAAATTTTTACGTAAATCGAAAAAAACTAAAAAAAAAAAGGCGCGCTGAAATCGTCGCTGCCGGACTCCAAGGTAGCTGTGGCGCGGCGTTGCCACATTTACTTCGTGGCTTGTTTAAATCGGCTGTGCAACAGCCTACGCAACGAAGGTAGTAATAAGGAATAAGACCGGCCCTCTCACCACCTACGCTAGCCATTACGAGTAGAACGAGAAGTGTAGAATTTGTCCTTTTTTTACAACCGGCTGATGTCTGGTGTACACATAGTGTATTCCTTTGTAACAGATTTACTTTAAAATTCACGCACTCATTTACGGAATTACATACGTTATAAATCCTACTGAAATTTGTACTCTTTGTAATTTGTATAGATCTAAAACAGTAGAACATATCTTTATTGAATGCCCCATCAATAATGAAAGAAAACACCCTGAACTAAGGGTATTAAACAATATTGACTCTCTTGTCAATTTACTTGACCACATTACACCGCATCTTGCAAAGTTATTGTGCTCGTTTGTTTTAAATTTTTTAAAACTGGTCATTTATTCTTAATGAATAGTTTTTTTTTTATTCTTATTTGTTTATTTATTTTTTGTTAGACTTATCTACTATATGCTCTATAGTCACACAATTTTCTCCTATTTCTAAAATATAATAGGTTACCTTTACGTTTCAATTAAAAAAAAGTCACGATTTAAAAAGTTAATATTTCTTTTGATATTCATGTTTTATTATTTTACAGATTCACAGTTCTAAGTATTATTTTAATATTTTGTAAACCTACAGTACCCTTCCTGTACAAAATTGTATTTTAACTTTAAAAGAAATAAAGACTATTATTATTATTATACCTGTATGTACACACAGAGTATGCTTGATAGTAACCAAAAAGGCGATGCTATGTTCAGCAAGGTTTACCTAATAATGAACAATAAAAATATACTTACAGTCGCGAGCAACAAAACATGCAGAACGGCAGTAGGAACCCTGGTTGACTTCGCCTCGCTTCCCTTATCACATCTCAAACTGCAATCGGCCGCGATGCGATCCCAGTGGAACGCGAACTCGAGCAGTTCACCGCCCAGAGCTGAACCCGCCGACGCCGACGAAGGCTAAAAACACAAGCGTTGAATAAGGCGATAAGTTTTAGCGGGTATGTACGCTGACAGAATAAAAAGTACCATTCCGACTTACAAGGAAGACACCGAAAATGCGTTCCCGATAAAATCGCGAATGGCTTCCTTTTTTGGCATGAATTTAAAATCCGAGGCGTGATATTTGTTCATAATTACTATCAATGTCCAGAGTTTTGTTTATAGTTCTCAGAAATATTTAAAAGTAACCAGACAACTAAGCGTTTAACAATCTTAGAATAATTGATATAATATGAATGAACACTATACAAATTTTGGGTGTGTTTATCCGCGTTTTTTTCCAAATCCAGTTCACCTGTTTACACCTGGCAACCCCGTATACGGCGGGATAAATGGTAGGCAACCTTACTTTGACGTTTTATGTACATTTTTGGTTTTCGAATGGTACTATTTTTTTTAAGAAAAAGAATGACCATAATGACCATAGTGTCGCTTAAATCATTTACAATATAATTTTCGACCCCTATAATTGTAACAATAGAAAACACGCAAATTTCCTCGACTGGAATACTTCATTGGAATAGACAGAAAGAACTCTTATAACACCTGATAAGAATAGACCCCCATTTGGTGTTATGAGAACATGGCAACTTCTATCGTTTTCCCTCAACAAATATTTAACAACAGATAGGTACCCGTATGCTACAATATACACCATATCTGCTCGAATTTCAACACAGCTGGTGTTCATTTCCTTAGACAGATAAAATGTCTTTAAAACATGAATAAAAGGTATATGCACCTAAAGAGGCCGATACACACTGAAACATGCAGCGATGCCATATGCATCTACCACCTACCCCGGGAGTCATGAAACTTGGCATCGGTTTGCCTACACACAGCAGCACGAAGCGAAGCATGGTATCGACTCCAAAGAACCATGAAAACTGAAAATCACCTGGTCTTCATCAGCCAGAAAAGTTGTATATTAAGTTGTTATTTAGAGTAAGAATAGTTCTTTTTTAAAGAGATAGAATTTGTTTAGTCTACACCTGTATTAATATCATTGGTAAGCTTTTTTTTGGTATAATCTGAAAAAAAAAGAACCAAAAAGAGAGTCGGCAAAAAAGTTGTATATTAAGTTGTTATTTATAGAAAGAATAGTTCTTTTTTAAAGAGATAAAATTTGTTTTGTCTACACCTGTATTAATATCATTGGTAAGAGGTAAGCTTTTTTGGTATGATCTGAAAAAAAAAGGAACCAAAAAGAGAGTCGGCAAAGACGAGTTAGGGGAAAGACGTATTACTTAAACCGCATGGATTCCAGACCACACCCGTAACTTGCAACTTGCGCCTGCATCGCTGATTCAGCATCTCGACTCACCGTGCAGTACGGCACTCTAGATGCCACGTCGCACAGTGCACTGATCTTATTGGAAAATGGGACAAAAATCACAATTCATTTTTTACGACGTAATATTGTTTTATTCACGTAATTTTGTGCGATAATTATACTAATTAATCCAATTATGTCCGATGGTGATACATCTGAATTAACACGTTTAATTAATTAAACTTGTTGATAAAACAAATTAATCAATTACGCAGGCATCTTTACTAAGGCAAAATCTTCTCTACACGTGATTTTGAATAATGGAATTCGTTTCCTTATGGGTGGACGTTAAAGTATAATATGTTAAAGGATACTAGCTTAAACTGCTGCTGAACAAGAAGAAAAAAAATAACGATAAAATAATAGAGATTGCAATAGAGCGTGAAAATAGAGTCTGAAAAATAATACACTACTGAAATGATTAACAGCTGTTTTGAACCAAAAAAATTATTAATGAACAATTTCATATATATTTTTTTGAAATAAACATTTTTCAAACAAAAATAAACGTGAATTAGGCCTATAGGTATTGCACGCAAAAAATGCATATTGTACCACAAAGGTGGTGTGAAAAAAGCGCATGTTTCATGAGAACCATAAAGGTTACAACTATAAATCGGATTACCTTGTAAACTGTTTCTCTCATGAATAAAAGTCTTTTTGGTTGGAAATTTGTCGAATCTACATGTTTTATAAACATTTTTTCTGTAAAAGTGACCGTGAACGAGATATTCAGGAAAAACCGTTATTGGATGCCTTTGACCCCGCATAAAATCTTTAGCGGCACTGGCATCGATGAGGATTTTTGACATTTTATTTAGAACCACTATATCAAGGTTCACACAAAAATCCAGCTTTCCGGGGATTTTTCCGAATTGCAATATCTAATTTCACTGGGCTATCGACTGGCGCGGGTATTGCAACTGGTTGTGCTAACCGTCTGACCTGTTTCAGTGTGTATGGGCCGCTTAAGGCTAGTGGTACTCCAAGGATGCATCAAACATGCAACGTGCAATAGAATCAACGGGATGTTACGGAGGTGGTTTTATCGGAACCGAAGTCGGAGTCGGAGTTTTTAAATTGGGTTTAAAACCGGAGTCAGAACCGAAATCGGAGTCGGAGTCGGAGGTGGTGGCAGAAGACAAATATGTTAAGAGAAGGTATAAGAAAAGAAAATAAAATAGTACAACATTCAGTCAGTCTCATTTATTTCAATTAAAAAACAATAAACCTACATAAGGCGTTGAAAATAAAAATAATCATGTTTTAATAATACTTTAAATGCTAATTAAATAAAATGAATTGACTCCAAAAGTAGCAAATTATATTTAATAAACAAAAGCTTCGCTGCTTTCTTTGTCTCCATCCAATATATCTCTTAACGGGTCATAGATTAGGCCAGCACCACTAAAAGTTTTTCGCTTGCTACTGAACCTGGTAGACGCGACAAATATTGGCGAGCAATCGATTTAAGGGATTGAAATTTTGGACTTCCATTCACTTTCCACCACAATAAGGGATCGTCACTGATAGGAATACGTTTTTCTTTCAATATAAGAAATTTGTCCAAAACTGTATTTTCATCGAATTTGGTATTATTATCATCATCATCACTACTCAACAATATATTTGATAAAATTGTTTGGACATTTGTTTGCCCCATTCCATCAACATATTATTAATTTTTTCTTGAATTAGGTCTCCTATATGTCTTCCGTCGAATGCATGGCATTTTAAAATAACATTTAGTTTTTTAAAATCTTCAGTTACGCCGTGCGCTGTTAAAGTTAATAACGATACATTCGAACTTGGTTCGCTCCATATGTCTGTTGTGAATGAGATTTTCTCAAATTGTTTCAGCAAATCATTTATTTTTTTGCTAATTTTGCATATAACTCACCTACAAATATAGTCAGTAAAAAACTGCCTTCCCCTTAACACCTTAACTGATAATTCGGCGCAATGAACTGTACAAGTCGTCGAAATCCAATACCTTCCACGAAATTGAAGGGAAGATCTTGCAAAGCAATCATTTCAGAAATCAGTCTGTCTAGTTCCATTGACTTAACGTTAGAAGTACACCATTTTTGATTCTTTATCAAAGTTTCTTTGAGAGTAATTTGTTTTTTGACCTCTTGAAAAGGCGTTGTAGTTGCACACTGCGCAGTATTTTTCTTGTCAGTTTCTAATCTGATTAATTCTTCGTATTCAGTAGCATGCACATACGTTAAAGGACCTTTTAACGAAGTAGTCGTACCTCCCTTTCGTGAATATGTCTTTTCACAAAGTTTCACTTTGCCGTATTTGAACAAACTTCAATGAAGTAGTTCCAAATAATACTTGATTTCGACTTCATTGTTTAAATAAAAAAATAATTTTATTGAAACGCCGCACAAAACAAAACATCCACATTGCGTAACAACAAGACAAGTGAAAGAATAATCGACGAGAGAAAGCACGGAGCGAGGCGGGATTCCTCGTGCGACATGTTTGAACTTGTTCGTACACGTTGACCGCGGCCACCTTGCGCTGCCCGCCGCTATCCTTCGACCTCCGATTTAAAAGCGTCGGAGCCGAAGTCGGAACCGGAGGTGTAATATCAATCGGAAGTTCCGACTTATCGGAGTCGGAGTCGAAGCTTCGTATCACCACTAGAATCAACCCCAATGACACGTTTTAGAAAAAAATGTTTAAGACCAAAGTTGTTCAAAGCGATCTATTCTACGGTGTGAAATTGAATTTTGGACTCAAAGTTGATGGTTATTTGAAGATTAACATAATATGTAAGTCCTGGAAAACTTGGATAGGGAATTTTTGTTCCTTTCAAAAGCTTACTTTTTCCATAACCACAATATTTGACGCTCTTAAGTGACTTGACATAGAGGATGATTTCTCTACACTTATTCGTTATCATCAAGAAAAAAATTGTTTGATAATTTGTAGTATTGTAACAATTAGAAATATTGATTATGTATATCATATGTTTCCCTCTCGTCATAATAGTCACTGAAGTATTTATACAGTGCGTGCGTAAAGTATGGAATAGTGCTTAAATCTTTTATTTTACAAGACACATTTTGTGTGTGTAGATTACATATATCTGGGAATGCAATTTCTGTATTCGCGATGTTTCCAAACTGACTGTTTCTGAGATACCCGAAATCCCGTATATATTTTTTATTTTTTTTAATGAACAAAGAGTTTTCTGTCGGCGACTCAATGATAACTAGTAGTGATAGTTTGTATTGAATATTAATATCCAGAAATTAGGACGAACATTTTGATTCCTGTAGTCTAGATTCAAATAAACAGAACAGAAAATGCACACTGTATTTGTTGATTTTCTTAACAGATTTTTCGCAATTTTGTTTTTAAATGGCACAGTAAATAGACAGAACTGTAGGTACTGGTCAGATGACAATCCCCACAGGATAATGAAGGCACATACGCAGTATCCACAGAACGTCAATGTATGGGTAGAAATCTACAATTCTCAAATTATATTTATTGGACATTATTTTCATGGTACGCTAACAGAGGAAGACTACTGGGCATTTTTAGAAATATAATTAATTCCAGAATTAGCCATTCGCTTTCTAGATTATATAAATTCTCGTCTCGTGAATAGATACATTTGCTTTCAGCAAGATGGAGCTTTTCCCCATTATTTACGAGGTGTACGTGACTTATACCTGTACCTGTACTTCCAAACCGTTGGACTGGAAGAAGCGGGGCTATTCGGGCCACCAAGATCTCAAATCCAGACCCCAATGGACTATTTCTTATGGGGTTATTTAAAAAGTAAAGTTTACAATAACATGCCACACAATATCTAAGAATTAAAAGACAGAATAACAAAAGAAATAGCTCTCATCCTCCCGGAAATCATTACAAAAGTTGTGGATGAGTTTTCATTCAGAACTGAGTTCTGTTTTCAGAGAGAAGATCATTTTGAACATCGCCTTTAATGTTTGTATTGCTCTATATCTATAAATTTTTAAGTTATGTTTATTTGAATCTAGCTTACAAGAATAAAAACATTGTTTCTAATTTCTGCATAGTAATATTCAACACAAAACAACAGAAATTGATATTACTGAATCGGCAACAGGAAAATTTAAAAACATACAGGGTGTTCCATTTAATAATAAAAAGTTCACCCCTCTATTTCAGACGTTAGAAATTGAGAAATCAAAAATTGCAATAACATGGTTACCTATATATATATATACATATAACACGTTGTCAAAGTAGCTTAAGACGTTTAAAAGATTTTTGCATGTTTCCATAGTTTTCGGGCGCACAGTGGTCACTTTCATGCTATATTTTTATTTATAAAGAGTACCTAGTGGCTGCCACCCAGAGGGGTCCAAGTAACACCCTAAGAATATTAACGGGTAGTATCCTTGAACTTTAAAGTTTCCTCTTTGTGTGTGAATTTAACTTTAAATTGACCACATGTAGTAAAATATTTAAATTTTAGTTAAAATATTATTTTTTTCAGTCTTAGAGTGAAAATCTGTAGAAAAAAATGTAGAATTTGTCACCTAGAACTATCAGGGTGGAGAAACAAGGTTAATTCTGGCTTCTATTACAATTTTTTTTTAAAAACGTGGCCACTGTTCCAGACTCTCCCCTGCCCATGACACAAGATACACAAGATCGTGAAAAATATGAATACTGTTACACGATGCATTTTTTTTATCTCAGTGATTAACTTAATGGACATTAGACGCTATTGACAGATTTGTATAAGTCTTATTATATTAAAGGTCAAGGACTAGACACAATTTTCGTTTCTAGACATTAGAATTTAATTTAAAACAGATTTGATAACTGTAACGGGAAAGTAGGTAGGTAGACGTAATGAGGGAATTTTTTTTAAAGTAAGGAAATGGATACGCCATCGAACCAATTGACCGATTATATTAGCAATTTATTTAAATGATTCTTAATATTGTCTCAGTCGTTTCCGTTTGAAAGTGCTCATTATTCTTCTTAATTTCTTTTAAAATGAATGGTGCATTAGTTAAGATGGCACGCATGATAGCAAGGTAAATAATGAACAATAAAAAGCATTCCAGTGAGTATATGTATGTTACGACATGAGAACGGAAGATGGAAGAAAGATAATGCATCTAATAAATCCTAACTGTCCCTCGTTCTACTTTTTCCACATTTTATAAAAGAAAATATTCGGAATATTACTAGTATTAGATTACTACAACAAATAGGTATTACATATATACAAATAGGTAGTACATATGTAATTTTTTCAAATGTTCAAATGCCAAGTACATCTGGGATGCTTTAATTCGCAGTATTAACCAGATGTGAAGAACAATCATAAGTACGCCCCATTTGACAATATTTTTAAAAGGATGCAAATGGGCAACTAATCAACTAATACAACATACATACACAGTGTGGTCCATTAAGAACGAGAAAACAGTAAAAACTCTGCTTACGGACAGCTCCAATATGCGAACATCTCTCTTAAGGGGGGAATCCTGCTTTAGGAGGCTCAATAAATCGATTTTTTTTATTGCTTAAATATATTCCTAATGTATCTAAGAATATGTATCTAAAGTTATAGAGGCTAGTTCACAATATTTTTATAGATACAGCATTAAACGCAGTGGTGTGTCGGTCGAACCGGTATACGGGCGCTCGGGCAGTTGGAGCGCGCGCTCCTTCTAACGGTCGAATAACTTCGAACTATACCGTGTGTGTAAAGCCGACATCGGCCTGTTATGAAAAAGGAGAAACAGAAGTGATACGACAGATGATCGAAGGTAGTGAGGGAATAAGACCGGTCCTCTCAACGGTAAACTTTAAAGCGCGTTTTCTCGAGTTTTTGTTTTTATAATTTTAAAAATAGTTTTCTAAACTGGCGGGCGATATCGCAAGAAAACTAGACGTTCAATCAAAACAAACCAAGGTTTGTTAGCTTCAGTTTTGCATTCTCTTCTATTTGAACTAAAAAGATTGTACGAAAAAAAAATTTAAACAATTTTTTAAACAAGTTGAAATGATTTTTTTTTAAAAAAAAAAACACTTTTTCAAACCGGAGAAAGATTTTAAATTTTACAATTTTTTGGGTTTTTTCTTAGTTCATCGAGAAGAAAAATACATGAACATTAAGATTTTCTTTTGTTTTTTTTTTTTGTCAGACGAAAATTACGAGCTTCATCTTTCCCGCCGATTGGAGACTGCAATTACAAGGTGTTGCACAAACGTGCATAAAAATCGGCTGCGTTTGAATATTTTTCTCTCGAAAAAAAATTTTTTTTTAATGTTCAAATATACAATAAAATAATCTGAAAAGTTCGTTAGACTTGCTTATTTTTTTGTGTCCTAAAAAATTTCCCATTAAAACGCTTTTTTAAGCCTTCTAAAGCAGGATACTCCCTTAAGCAGCCAAATGTCTTGGAACCAAACCTATACTTTTCTTTTATAGTATAAAATACATTTCGATAACAGGGTGCTCTGGTAAACAGACGCGCACACTGTAAAATCAGCTATTTCTTATTTAATCTCCCATAAGCGGACGCAGTACACCCATAAGTGACCCATATACCTATTGCGTATAATAATAATAATACTCACCCTATAATTACTCCGAAGAGTAACCCCTTAGGTCCCTCTCAGGGATCTGTGCGGGAAGGAGTGGCTATTATTATTATTTGCCATGGCGCACTGGGAGCGACTTAAGATTATTTCGGTAACGCATTTGCTTTACAGTTCTGAGGAAACTGTAACCCAGAAAACTCAGAACATTACCAAATCTAAGGACATGTGCGGTTGGATTGGCATATATGCATCCACATCTATACACTAGTGCATTAGTGGTTGTATATCAAGCCCTGACAAAGAAAACGAGACAATTAAAAATCGTCTTCCCCGGCCAGGACTCGAACAACGCGCACAGAGGTATCGCGACTGGAAAGACGGCGCTTTAACCCACTCGGCTACCCGTGCCCCCACCCCCCAATGTACTCACCGTTTGTTATTTTAATGCATAACTTCACTGATATATTAGTGAAGTGCACCAAATTTTTCTTTTACCCAAAAATATTTTTTTAAAAATAAGGTATCTAGTCAAAAAATAAATGAAAATATTTTTCACCTGATCGATTTGCAACCGTAAACACCGTGACTAATTTGAGAGTAAAACAAACTCATGATTCAACTTTCAAATGACGATTATGAGTAAAGCACTAAATTGTGCAAGATCGACTTCAAACTTGACACATATGTATCCATATCCAGAATAAACAACTGAACAACTTTCACATCAGGTTTTTCGAAATTTTCACAAATACAGCCATTTCTCTGATTAAAAGTTATTTAATCAAACAAATCTAAATAGCTAAACTCTAAAGTTGCATCGTTATAGCATTCTTAAAAAAATAATCCGCTAAACGAAATTTTCTGCTAAAAAAAAATCGTTAATCCGTCAAAAATTCCGTTGTTTAGTACATTCACTAATCCGAACGATTTTATGATCCAAATAGTGTCTAGCACGATATTCGAGTTAAAGAGTAAACTGTATAGTTTACTCTTTACACTTTTGTGTAAACTGTACAGTGTGTCGAATTTTCTGCACTTTTGCGGGATAACTCAGTTGTCTTTAAATATAGATAGTTGCGGTTTGCACATCCCTGTCCTATTTTTTTGTGAAACGAAAGATGCAATAAACATAATTTTCATAGCCCTTTTAGTTTTGAGATATAGTACAAATTTGCACTCGTCGGACACCCCCTCTCATCGGATGTCACTCTTCTTTTATTTTATTGGAAATGTAAAAACGGACTTCCATACAATTTTTTATGTAGAATCCAGTGGCGTAGTCAGTTCTTGTATCCCATCGTCCGTTTTCTCAGTATAAAGCAAACATGCGTTTTTTTAAATGGAATCCCCTGTATATTTTTATTTGGTTGAATTAAGTATTTTATAAGCCTTCAAAAATATATCGCTATTGGTACGTTTTCTTAACAATAAGCTCACAATTTGAATATTTGACAAAACTTATCTTTACATTCCCAGTAGGCCTTAATTCATAATAACTTAAAAACAATCTAATGTGACACTAACTACACGGGACTTCAAATTTTAGTTTCCAATTTTATGAACCAATTTATCAAATGAAACTATTATCTTAACAGTTATTACTATGGAGTTATTATAATAAGTTAGATATTAACAGTTAATTACTATAAATCATGCCTAGCCAATGTTATTGATTACAGTGATTAATACAACAACGAATTTTTTTGGCAAATTCAAAAATATACATATCTTTCTAATTTAATTTAATCATAAATAATGTTGAAAATGGTGGCCATTTTCTCTAATTGCATAATCGTAAACTTTTCTTATCCTTCGTAAGGCCTTTAAAATTATTATTGGACAAGTGGAAAAAAATGCCGAAAATTTGACACACTATACATACATACATATTGTATTTACTAGCCAAAGCTGACTAATAGAAATATTTCTTTACTCCTTCACGAAACCAACGATGCAACAAAAAGTAACGAGTCATTAAACAAAAAGTCATCTAATCTGGTTATGAACGAGAGAGATAGAAATAGCGGTTATGTCGAACTTCGAAGCGAAACTTTGTTGTTGTCAAACTATTGAAGTGGCTGTCACAATAACTGTAACATAAATAATGGAATTCATTTTTAATGAAGAAAAGAGGCATGAATCACTTGATATTTATTTATGAAATGCAGTAGAATCAATGGAAACTGGATATATTTGATGAGAGCTGCACATGAGGACTATATGAGGAGTTTTTCCAGACGCAATTATTAATTTCGACCATTTTAGTTAGCCAGTAAAGCGTCTCCTAAAGTATAGGCAAACTGGAAGCGTCAATCGGAAACAAGGAAGTGGCAAACCCAGAGTAAGGACAGAAGAAAACGTTGAAATGGTTAGGCAAATGATAAAGAAAAATCCAAGAACATTATTTAGCCATTTGAGCCAACAAGTGAATATGCCCTATACAACGTGGCAACAAATTCTGAAAATTTATTTGGAGCTTCATCCATATCATCTGCAACACATTAAATTTTCAGAGTTCAGTTGGTTCAGTCCACTGTTCTGGTTAATTTAACATGGTTTAATGGCTCACCGAACCACGACTTTCACGGGTAGGTGAATCGCTATGGTAACTTTAGTATAAATAAAATAAGATAAATAATTAGATTTAACTTTAGTTTTAATCATCTCCTGATGATGACAACATGGTTAGCGAAACGCGCGTCGAGTACAAAAAAGATGTTTCGGTGTTAAGTGATGAAATGGTTGAACTGTATATAACCTTGAACAAGTGTTCAAGGTTATATTCAACAAGATGAAGCTCGTGCGCATACTACTAGGGAAACAATTAATTATATAGGCGAATCTTTCGAAGACCGTATAATTAGCATGAACACGCAGACCATATTCCCCCCCCCCCCTCTAGTCTTTTAATTTGACACCCTGTGATTTTTTTCCCAGGCCGTATATAAAAAAATCAATTTTTGAGACTCCCATTGGCGATATGAGAGAATTTCAGCTAATTGAAGAAATTATGGAAGAAAAATTGAAGAAATTATTGGAACACCGTGCATACTGCATCACGTTTTTGACTCATATAAAAGCTCAATTTTGTATAAATATGGGCGGTCGTAATTTCCTTTAATAGTGTCTTATTTCCTCGAAAATATAGTGTTTTTTTTTAGGTTTTTATTTATGTTTTTTTATATACCCGGTAAAAGTACCCATCACATAATGTGACAGCCTTGAAAACTAACTAATGTTATAAACCTAAGATATAATAGATATACGTCTTTTTTTGCTCGGCCAACTTTGATGGCGTTTTTTTTGAATGGCTCGTTATTATTGTTATGGGTAACTAAAACTAATCTTTTTATTACTATTGTCAATTATGTTAAACTATTTTACATTAACAACACTATTTCGATGGCATTGCATTGGTTATTTCTAAACCATAAGAAGCTGGTTAGATTAGAGAAAAAAATTCCAAGATTTTTCTGAAACTGTTGAAAATTTTGGAAATCTGAACGTATCACCTTCATGAGTCATAAAATGCGCAGCGTTTCTATAATTTAACCGACTTCGATCTCTTACGGTTTAGAAGTTACCAATCAAATCCATCGAAGTAGTGGACACACTATATGTATACTAATGGAAATATGGTAAATGTGTTTGTATTTTTTTATACGATTGTATGATTGTTAAAAGCGAAAAATCTGTATTTATCTTACGTTAAGTGTAGTTTACTTTAAAACATCCATAATAATTTCGTAGTGTTATTTATGTATTGTAGTGAAATATTATGCATAATTTGTCTTCAGCTGTAGATTTGTAGAGAACTACAATACTACAATACAAATAATAGGAAACTGAAAATTTGTATCTGGGGGTTTTCAAGGTTCTACACATCTAAGATAATGATGACTTTCTAGCACTTCCGGCTATACCATTATACCATTATATTTCACGTTAAATCATACATTTATTTTGATTTAGCTGAGTTATTTGTTGTCGCACGAAAGGGGTAGGGGCAAGAGGGTTCTATTTTAATATGAATTAAGAAAGATATTCATGTGTCGTTTTATAGGTTTTTGGAGCAGATGAATTAAACACAATAATACGCCTTTTCTCTCATTTTTCCTACTGTGCCCATTTCCAATACAATAATTGTGACCTATAATAAAATTATTTCATAAATTACATTAGGTTATAAAAGTCACATGGGTTAAAAAAAGTCAATTTGGTCACATAAGACATGTAGTCATATTGGTCATAAAGAACATATTGGTGATATTGGTCATAAAAGTCATATCGGTCATGACATAAAGGTCATTAAGATTATGAAGGTCATAAAGGCCATACTAGTCATAATGGACATACTGGTTATATTTGTCATAAAGGTCATATTAGTTGTAATGGTCGTAAAGGCCATATTGGTCACAAAATTTGTATAGAGGGAATAAAATATAAGGAAAACATTAACCATTTGTGAAAACATATGTGCAGCCAATCCAAATCTTAAATTTATGTTCATTTGGCTGCTTGTGTTTTTGTTGTACACAGGAGGGGAGGGGCAGTTGTTTTGTTGTATCGTAATATGACAATAGTATAGTAATAAATATATTCATGTGACTTGTCGTTTTATTGGTTTTTAAGGTAAGATAATTCAAATATTACATTATTAAGTCTCTACTCTCATTTTTCCTTTCATGTTCATATCCAAAATAAATCATTCGGGTCGTAAAGATCATTCAGGTCAAGGTCATAAATGTCATATAGGTCATTAAGTTTATGTAGATCGTTGATCAGGTCATACGGTTCATATGGGTCATAAAGGTCATCAAGGTCATAAATGTCAGAGGTCGTTAAGTTAATTTATGCCATAATGGTCATATGATCCATAAAGGTCATAAGGATCAAACTGGTCATAAACACCATAAAAGTCATAAAGGTCATACTCAAATACATAATAATATCATACATTTAAGAATACACCGTGATATTTTTAGCTTTAGTAGATGTTAGGTTTAGTCTAATTAAATGTGGAAAATTGGATGTGGAAGTAGAGATTCTATTGGCAGTGGTTTTATTTTTACCTCCCCTGTATGTTACTAGAATGTTGCCGCATACTTACCGGTCACCCTATATAATTGCTTAGCAATCTTATTGACTAGAATGCTTTAATATCTGTGTAAAACAATACCTATACAGCCAAAATTATGTCTTTAAAAAATAAACTAGCCCAACATTTAATTTCATAATGGTTAATTATTGAACTATAAATCAATCATACATAATTAAGGTTTAAGGAACTTTAAATCGAACTTACATTATGGATTACCTATAGATAATCCTGTACAGGTATGTACATATAACGTAGATATATAATGTACATATAGACTATACAATATAACATTTTTAATGTTTTCTAAACTTGTCAAATTTTGTGCCGTTGATAACACAATTAACGTTAAAAAAAATGGCACCCAAAGTTCCAAATATCATCACATAATTCAGTTGTACCTTTTCATACCGCTTAAATAAGCACACCAAAAATAAAAGACATAATACATACAACATAGGCAAACAAAGCAAGTGCGAAGCCTACTCGGGTTTTTATTCTCACACGCCCTTGAACGCAGGAAATACGTCTTCGAGGACTCCTCGAAAACAACAGAATTAAAAAAAGCCATCGACTTACAGGGTACCGCGAGTGTTTCCAAAAATCCCCTTGTTTTGGTGCACAATTTTCAGCTGTTATTGTTTTGATTCGTTCTCCGCAACGGTAGCGTCGGAATTGAGCAGCTGAGAGGTGAAGGAAAATCAATATTTCCCGACCCGTTTTCACGGCTCATTCATCCTTCCTTCCCCGGACCGCGCGATAGCACCCACGAGAGCGCTTGGGGGCGCTGCAGCTTGTTGCCGGTTTCGAATCTGATAGTACAGGTGGGCAATATAGGCGTTACATGTGGATATGTACCTAAAAGGCTTTTAATCTTTTGGTACAATATATAGAATAAACTGCTCGTCAAAATTAGCGCAACACCTTTTAGATTGGCGCCCTTTGCGTTCTATTCGAGTTAGAGATTTACGATTTTTAATTTTCGGAAGCCTATAGGGTTGGTTTTAATGCCCCGAAGTCGCTACGTTGTGACTTAAAGGATTTCTCGTCCACACCCCAAAAACCAACCCCGTGTCAAAATTTGAATTCACAAGATTCTGGTGGCAATTTAGGAACCTACGGGATCAGCTGAGAAGGACACTGGCAGATAAAAACCCTGTCTTGGCACACATTAAGACCTCCCCAACAAGTCCTGAGCGCTTGATCGTTATTCCATCCCTTCAACCCATTTTCAGCCCCGTGAAATACCCCTCTACTGCAACGCTGGGTTTTACATGATCGGAGTTCTGTTGGGCGATTCCATTGGTCCTAATATTGTCTAATCAATTGGTGTAGGGTGCAACAACTCACTTTCACGTTTTGACAACTCTAACACCCCTCCAGGTCATCCCTACACTCTGTTTTAACACAAACGAATGTAATCTGATTATAGTAATAAATAAATACACACACCGTCAAAAGTCTTGGACCCCCGGTATATTACAGATTTGGACTATTTTTATTTTGTTTTCGTTACTAGGCAACAAAGTTGAGTTATTTAGCTGTCAAACAAGATCAAATAAATTGCAAGATAAAATATTGCTGATTGGTTATAATTTTTTATTTTAAATTCGTCAGTTTTATTTTTGCTAAATATGCAATTTAGCAAAGCGACTTTGATACTTTTCTTTCATTATAATGCCAGGACGTGAAATATCTGCTTTTAATAGGTCAAGAATTATTGCTTTGCATGATGCTGGACATTCTAAACATCAGATATCCGAGATGTTAGACATTCCTAGATATTCTGTTGTTCGAATAGTGCATAGGTACCAAGAATTGGGGACAGTGGAAAAAATACCAAGTAGTGGGTGGCCTTGAGTGTCAAATAAACGGTAGGATCGTTATTTGGTTCAATATGCCCGTAGACACCGAAGAGCTTCAGCTCCAGCCCTCAGGAATTACTTTCAAGGTACGTTTCGTTTTGTTATATCAACCTCTACAGTTCGAAGAAGACTCCATCGTGCAAATTTATGTGCAAGAAGGCCTTTAAGGGTACCCACTCTACTACCACGACATCGAGCTGACCGCTATCAGTGGGCACGGGAGCGTAGTGATTGGCTTTTGCAGCAGTGGCGATGGATCTTATTCACAGATGAAACCAGAATTGGACTAGTGAGTGATGACAATAGGCAAAGGGTCTGGAGACAGCCAGGTCGTCAAGAGAGATTAAATTTTCACCGTAAGGTTGCTCCCTACAATGGTGGGACAGTAATGTTTTGGGGAGGAATCATGTTCAATCGCCATACACCGTTAATTTCCATAAATCAGAATATGTTAATTTCCATAAATCAGAGGAAGTGTTATCAGGCCCATTATTTATCCCCTACGCGCCGAATTAGGTGACAATTTCATCTTCATGGGCGACAACGCAAGGTCACATCGCGCAAGGACGGTCCAAGAGTACTTGAACAGGGAGATATTACACGATTAGATTGGCCAGCTGACTCCCCAGATATGAATCCCATTGAAAACATGTGGGATTTTGTTTCTAGAGCAATTCGCAAACGCATGAACCCACCCCAAAATGCGGAAGAGTTGACTGCAACAGCAATAGAGGAATGGAATAATATTCCTCAAGAAATTATCAACCGTTTGATCGTGGCGTGTTAACATGTTACTGACAAACAGGGGAGGTCTGACTATTAAGTTGTAGTTTACTTTGTTAAAACATATGTTTTGTTAATTTGTGTCATAATAAATTTTCTTAAAAATTGCAATTTTTTTTCTCCACTGTTTTTTAATTGACTAAATCTTTAAAAATTATTGATATATTCAAAAAAATACATTTAGAAAAGACATACTTTGAAAAACAAATACGATATTTAAAAACAATTATTTACTAATACAAAACATCCGGGGTCCAAGACTTGATGGTGTGTGTACAATAAAAAACATTACACACGCATAAACTATTTTACATTCAGGGCTCTAAATTTCTCCTTGATCAATATAAAAACGATTCTGATTTTTAAACGAGCGTTCCACATTGCAGGAACCTCCTAAAGGGCTACTGTTATGCATTGACGCATATTTTCTCTAGCGTTAGAGGAGTATTGTACCTATACTTTTTGTAAATCCTAAGAAATCAGAATTTGTAAGACCTGGGGATTTTGGAGACATTTCGAACTCCAACTGAATGTAAAATAGTTTATGGTATGTGATTTTTTTTAATGTTTTTTATTATTTATCCATTTTCTAATTATAACTGTATCATTTTATTATTTTCGTTTGTTATTCGGCCTTACTACGTTTTGTGTTCAATTGTTGTCTCTCTCTTGCGCTTTCTCTTCTCTCTCTCTCTCTCTCTCTCTCACGAATTTTGAGAGACTGTGTATCCGACGCCCTTCAGTGGATGTTGCCCACCTCATCTACTATACTCGTCAAGGGGGGTATCTGTTATGGCGTTATGACTCTGAGAGTGCTCCTCAAAAGAGCCACTTGACGTTTCCGTCACGTAATTGGGCTTCCCAAATCTATTCGACATAAATTAAGGTTGGTCGCACACGGTAACTTTTTAATAATAAAGCCGGACTCAGATGACTGGTGTACTTGGCCAATATTTGCTATTGGCGCATACTTGCCAAGTCGTGTGAGTGGTTAAGTTGTACAATCATTGGTCACTGGTGAGTACTGGCGTTGTGTATACTTGTGCAACTCTGCTTCGCTACATCGCTACTATTCAGTCTGTAACAATAAGCGTACGGAAGAGGCTGTGTTAACATTTCTCCGTTATATCGCTTGTAATTAAAAATTAATTTTAAAAAAATCAAATGTAATGGTCAAATAAAGTAGTGTTAGGTTTTTTTTTTTATTTTAAATAGCACCTACTCATAACTACAAAAGCCGCGCAAGCAACTATATTTTCAGAACGGCCGCTATCTATGATGGTCAACATTCGTCTATTCACTCCACCAACATTGTACCAATTTGTTGGCTAATACTTGCAGATGTCGTGAGAACGCCTTACTTGTTACTGGTCTTCGCGAGCTGGCTCACTTGACAATACATCAATATTGGTGTATTTGTCAAGTACACCAGTCGTCTGAGTCCGTCTTAACACTTGCTACACACAATAACACAGTCGCACACAATAACTAGTTTTTAACGAATGGTCGTTTTGATAATTAGTTAATGGAGATGTTGATGTGAACAAACAAACAATTATAAAAAAACAAAAACATCATGATTAAAACTAAGAATTTATTGAAAGTTCTGTGCATTTGTTGTTCCACTTCTTCAACCCATTTCCAGACCCCGTAAGCTATCACTTTGCCTTTACGCTGGGTTTTGCGTGATTTGACCTCTATTGGGCGAATCCGAATTGATCTTAAATGCTGCCAAATAAATTGATGTGGGGTGGCACAACTCGCTTTCACCCTTTGACAACCCAAGCACCCCTTCAATCATCTAACTAACACGGCCATGTGGGTGACATGTGACATCTAATAAAATAAAAATAGGGTTTTGTTCGTCTTGGACTATATTTTCAGGATCCGTTTCCCCCAATACTGCTAGAATATCGTGTATGTGCTGTAACATCGCTCAAACATCGTTATTTGCGTAATTGTTGAAAAAGTGTTTCAGTTTTCGCTATTTTTTCGTGAACTCTTTTATTTAAAAAAAACTGACATTTTTCCCGTATTCTACGGGGAAAAAATACGTTAAAAACATATATCGCACTTGTCCCAAAAAAATTGTTTTCACGTATGTTTAATAATAAGTGTCTAATTCAATAAACTTACGAAATTAAAAAAAAAATGTTTTTCAAGTGCGACATGTTTTTAAAGTATTTTTTTCCGTAGAATCCGGGAAAAATATCGTTGTTTTTTTTTTAACTAAAAGAGCACGAAAAAATAGCGAAAGCTGAAACATTTTTTGGGGGAAACGGATCCTGAAAATATAGTCCAAGACGAACAAAACCCTATTTTTAAAACCCAAAATTGGCTTAACTCACGATTTTTGGCCGCTCAACATTGATTGTGAATCACTGCGCCGCGCAACCAGACGTGCAGTTTACAAAACATGTGTGGTGTTCGACAAATGTAGACCGAAGCGGCAAACGCGAATTTATCAAATAATTTGATCGTTTCGTCGGCCTCAAAACCGTCACAGTAGCGCGCACCGTGCGGTATCTCACACGTAGGACACAACCAAGAAGACTAGTCTTCAAGGGCGTAGCCAGTAGTTATCTTTGGGGGGGGGGGGGAGCGGCGCTCAATGCAGATGAAACAAAAAAAAGCCAAAAAAAAAAAGGTCACTACAGCCAAGGGCAACCGCATTCCCCCGAGTATTTCGGTTTTTACTTGACCCTTTGGGGGGGGGGGGCAATCGCCCCCATCGCCCCCCTGGCTACGCCCCTGCTAGTCTTCATAGACACAACATATGATCTCATTGATATAGTCCAGTTGGCAGGGAGCTAAAATCATCAAAAAGTGCTCTTGAAACATATAGGGTTAGTTTTCACTAAGTATTTTTTTTGAGTGGAACACAATGCGCGGGGTCCGTAGAGCTGAAACCGTCCGGTAATTTTTAAAATTAACAATTTGTGAAAAAAAAACTCCTTTTTTTCACATTTTCGCTTATATCTCCGTTCCTTGGCATATTTTATATAGCATATGCATTTGAGAAGTTGTAGACTATCGAATTTCCAAAATTTTAAGGCGAAGTCTCCAAGTGCTATTGATAAACTTGCAAATGACTGCTGAAGTTGAAAAAGTGCTTTTTTTTCCACTATTTTTTTTACTTCAAAAGTAGGGCGACTATGGCGACAAAAAAATTCAGCTCGATCCGTTAATAACTTTTCGAGTAATTAACGATCGCATTTTTTTTTGCTTTAATTGACAATGACGGCATTTATTTGTTTATTGTACGATAGTGACCGGGTTGGGCTAGAAAAATCATAAATCTCTTCAAGTTTGCGAGACTTTTTTGAGATTTTGAAAAATAATAATTTGGGCCAGTTTTATAACGTTTTCTACGCGACTACCTTTTTTGACGTGACGTATTATACTGTTTTAGCGTTGCCGCTTCGAAATTCTCGGAATTGTGACTATCATATCTTGAAAGTACGCTTCAAGACACGTGTTTAAAAAAAAATGGGCGTCAAGCAGTGGCGGCTGGTGATAAAGGGCACAGGGGTATGTGCCCAGCCCAAATTTCAATAGAAAATATTTCTTTTGTGTTAATTTACTATAAATTATTGTTACAATAATATCAATTAATTGTATACGACAAACTATTCATATTCTAATTATTATTCCTTTTATACCACAAATAATGATTTTTATCACATACACGGTGGAGACTTTACTGAAATATATTCGCTAGCGGGGTGGTGAATGATTTTTCAAAAAATTCCCGAGACACGTCAACTTTTAAATGTATTTACCTACATTTTGTAAGTAATATGAAAAATATAGCCCTTCAGGGGTGGCTGAAACCACCCTCGACATGATTTTTTCAAATGCAACCCTATGGCTTGTGACCCCTCATTGTAAAGCTGGTGGAAAGAGGAATCCAACGCACTGATCAGATTTTAATTTTTAGTATGTTTGTAGGGTTGCATACAATTAAAACAATTTAAAAATTAAATTTATTTTCAACGTAACAATGTTCAAAATGTGCACCATTCACTTGTTGGCAGCATCCCAGTCTGTGGTAGATTTCGTCCCTTACATTACGCAACATTTGCGGTGTTATTTTTCCGAGTTCCTCTCTTATCCTTTCCTGCAGATCTGCTATGTTGTTGGGTTTCTGAATGTAAACCCTACTTTTAAGATGTCCCCACAAAAAGAAATACAGTGGTGTAAGATCTGGAGATATTGCTGGCCACTCAATATTACCTCGCCTCCCACTCCACCTACCGGGAAAAATTATGTCCAGATACTGACGACCAATGACAGCATAGTGTGGTGGGGCCCCATCTTGCTGAAACCATAACCTCTCGTCGGTCAAGTTAGGGTTTAAGGGGTTTGGAAATAAATGACATAGCACTGGCATTAGTTCGTGCTGGAGTAAACGCAAGTATCTTGCTCCATTATCCATTAAGAGTCAAAGAAAAATGGTCCTACAATTCTATCTTGTATTATTCCGGCCCACACATTAGTTTTCTGTGGGCGCTGAGTATGAAGTTCCCTCATCCAATGGGGGTTCTCTTCAGCCCAGTAACGACAATTTTGGCGATTTACGTGCCCATTTAATGTAAAAGTAGCCTCGTCAGAGAAAACTATCCACTCTAAAGATAACTGGTTTTGATCAATACAAATCATCAATAAATCGCAAAATTCCACTCGTCGATCTGGATCATCTTCAAGTAGCTCTTGAACAGCTTGCATTTTATATGGGCGTTTTTCTCATATTTAAGTATTTTTAAAACTGTTTTGTGATTAAGATTACTATCACGGGCCAGTTGACGGGCTGGAGTGATTGGATTTTCTTCTAGAGCAAGCAACAAATTCACTTTGTGTCGTCATCAACAACAGCCTGCCTCTTACTCGGTACTTTCCTGACATGACCCATCTCTCGATATTGTGCCTCAATTTTACTAATGGTACCTTGATTTAGTGGTGGCAAGTCTGGATGCGTTTCTCGAAACAAGCGAACAACTTCGCATTGAGTTCGCGCCCTATCACCATATCCAATCATCATCAAAATTTCGATTTTTAGTGATTCAGTTAAATAAGACATTTTCACCAATTTGAAAACACTTCGTTTCAAACTTTGAATACAGCATACAAACTAAATTACTCTTTGCGGCCGTGTAAAAACACTAGCAAAAATAACAAATATCAGTTGTGGCAAAAAATTGCTTGGAATTTTTTGTGGGGACATATGAAAAGTAAGGTTTACATTCCAAAACTAAACAACACACATTTTGAGTACGAAATTGTTGCGTTAAAAATAAATTTAACTATAAAATTACGTTTTAATTGTATGCAACCCTACAAACATACTAAAAATTAAAATTTGATGTGTAAACATCAATGTGAAAACAGTGCGTTGGATTCCTCTTTCCACCAGCTTTACAATGAGGGGTCACAAGCCGTAGGGTTGCATTTGAAAAAATCATGTCGAGGGTGGTTTCAGCCACCCCCTGAAGGGCTATATTTTTCATATTTTTCACATTACTTGCAAAATGTAGGTAAATACATTTAAAAGTTGACGTGTCTCGGGAATTTTTTGAAAAATCATCCACCACCCCGCTAGCGAATATATTCCAGTTAAAGTCTCCACCGTGTATATATGACAGAGTATCGATAGAGCACCGAGCCACCGTAGTCTGAATTCGTAGCCGTTCGCGCGCGTGGGCGAGGGCACACATTTTTCCAGCCCTCGTTTTTAATCGGGCTTTTTCGGTGACTGGTAATCTTTGGAGACGATTGCAGCAGACAGACGTCGTTACATCGTTCGAAAATCAGCTGAACGGGTCGCACTTGTTGAGTGACCTTTTTTAGTGATTGTTTATTTTCTTCGCTGAGAAGTGTGTTTTTACTGTTTTTGATTGTGAAACGTTTCAAAATGAATTCGGTGGACTTTTTATTGACTAATAAAGATATTACATACGATATCGGAAATTAAACGGTTAGGAAGGCCGATACCCGATTTGATTATTTCCAAAACAGACGTAGGAAAATCGCGAAATTATTCACGAAATTTTAATAGTAGTGTCTACGACAGATTTAAGTGGTTATGTGGGTGTCCTAAAAGAAACAAACTGTTTTGTTTTGTTTTATTTGTTTAGTGATGAGTGGCAACCAAAGTGCATGGACTCAACAAGGGGTGAGTGATTTAAAACATTTAAATGAACGAGCTAAGAAATATGCTAGCTACAATGAAAAACATTTACATAACATCTTAGATTTTAGTGTGTTGGGAAAGGTAAACATAAGGCAACAGCTTGATAGTGCTTATCGTGAAAATATAAGACGTCACAATGAAAATGTGGATAAAAACAGACATATTTTAAACCAAATAATTAATTGTATTAAATTTTGTGAAACAAATCCGGGACTTTAATGAAAAGGCGATTAACATTTTTGTGAACAATAAGGACAGGCGAGCTGATTTCCTCTACAAATAACGGTAAGATACCTATATCAAATTTTGTTCACATGTTGCCACCCATTATTTTAATATATTTAAGCCCTCAATATTCGTGACTAAATATTATTTCAAAAAGCTACCAAATCCCAAAAATTATTCTTGTGAAAGTCTATATTTTTGTAATAATATATATTATATATTACTATAATTTTTCATTGAAATTCTGAAGTGTCAGTAAAATGC
Organism: Aromia moschata; assembly: GCA_029963805.1. NCBI lineage: Eukaryota > Metazoa > Arthropoda > Insecta > Coleoptera > Cerambycidae > Aromia > Aromia moschata. The sequence goes on along the minus strand of JAPWTK010000288.1, from coordinate 132,154 downwards.
ATGACCTTGAAAATTTTAAAAATTTTGCCTGCGGCGCCATTGATAGCTAATTAGTAATCCTACTGACACACCCTGTGCCCACCCATGTAACACACCCACGAGCTGCCACTGGCGTCAAGCCCATTAAACGTCACACCGTCAAAACTAGCCCTATATGTTTCAAGAGCACATAAAAAGTCTCTGCCTACTGGACTGATGGGAGGTTTCCAGAAAAAAAACATGAAGGAGGACATAAATGAAAAAAAACTTACGCGACAGGGATACCCAGACGCGGCAGGATTGGGAGTAGGCAAGCAGGCTTCCACCGGTCGTCATCCGGCGACTGTAATGTATCAGAGTTGGGACCCTTTGTTCTTGGTGCAATTATGGTGAACCCTCATACTTGTAAGAATGGTTCAGATAGCTTCTGTTAGATGTACGTGTGGTGACTACAAATTAAAAAAAATTGAATAACATATCTGATAGATCGAGACACAAATCATGTTTCAAATTGAAACAAATCATGTTTCAAGTTTTAAGTGAATCGCTTCACTCGAGATCCAATTTTATCTGTGGAGCTTGCGTAAATCCTTACAAAGATGGGACAATGGGACAAAAAATAAGAAGTTGAATGCCCTTAAATACAATACATCCAATACGTCCCATATTTGTAAAGATTTTACAAAAGCTTCACAGACAAAATTGGGTCTCCAATGGAGCGATTCACCTATAACTGACAATTTGAAACAGGAATTTTATAAATCAGATATGTTATTTTTTTTTAACTTGTACGCACCACACATATAACAGAAGCTATCTGGATCATTCCTAAAAGTATGAGGGCTCATATCTATTTGTTGGCTTGTAGTGCTAGCTGCACCAAGAACCAAGGGACAAAATTCTGGTGCATTCGAGTCGCCGGATGACGGCGATGGAAGCCTGCTTGCCCACTCCCAATCCTGCCGCTTCTGGGTATCCGAATCCCTGTCGCATAAATTTCTTTATTTATATGTCCTCCATATTTATGTCCTTCTTCTGGGAACCTCCCACAGGTGAATCTGAGTCCCATCAAATGAGAATTGATTCATTGAAAATTGAAACCAGAAATTGAATTCCCAATTAATTTTCATTTGATGCTCAAGCCCCGAGACGGCAAAAAAGTGTTCACCATTGTCGGAGAAATTTTGACAGCTTCTGACGCTGTCGTTAAGTTAAAATTCATGTTTGACTTCAGAATTGTAATCAGTAATCAGCAACCCAAAAACTTGTGCAAAATAATATGCATTTAATATCATCATTCTCATTTTGGTGAAATTTGACAGCTTGTTGACAGCTGTCATTAAGTTCAAAGAACCCCGCACAAATCTTATGGAAATTGAATTTCGGTCAAATTGGCTGAAATTTTGGAAAAAGTTAGTTCAAGTTATGCTGAAAAAAACGCGTTTTTTATGTCTGAGACAACCAAAACTGAAGATTTCAAATATTATCGTTTTAAAACTAATAAAAAGTTATTTTGATAAAATGTTTAAGTTTATTCTGTAAATCGTTTTCTTTGTCCTAATAAATCCTTTTAAGCCCAAAAACATAAAGTATCAAGAAAAAAATAAGTTCAAAAATGACCAATTTTTTTGTTTTTTTTAAACATTCTACTATTTTAAATCATTATTAAGATAATAAAAATGGCATTTATTTAGAATAAAATATTATCGTTTTTTCTGTTAACAACTATTACCTCTAGTCAAATAAGTTCATTCGTAACCGAAAAAAAACTGTATACGTGGGTATACAGTTGTGATTGGGTGTTCCGCCGTATACGTGGGTGATTGGTGTTTGGGTGTTCCTGTATGAGTGTGTTTCTGGATTATTATAAAGGTGATAATAATTATTATAAAAACATTATAATTATTATAAAAACACTAAATGAAATAAATTCGATTGAAAAAAATCACATAACTAGGTTTTCGTTGATTTTAATAAATAAACGATAAAAATAACACTTTTTTTAAATCCATTTCGACTTTTTTTTAAAGATTTTTTCAGTTATGTATGAACTAGAGATAATAGTTGTTTGCAGAAAAAAACGACAATATTTTATTCTAAATTAATGCCATTTTTATTATTTTAATAATGATTTAAAATAGTAGAATGTTTAAAAAACCAAAAGAAATGGTCATTTTTTAACTTACTTTTTCTTGATAGTCTATAAGTTTTTGGGCTTAAAAGGATTTATTAGGGCAAAGAAAACGATTTTTTACAGAATAAACTTAAATATTTTATCAAAATAGCTTTTTATTAGTTTTAAAACGATAATATTTGAAATCTTCAGTTTTGGTTGTCTCAGACATAAAAAACGCGTTTTCGGACTTTCCGTTACTTTTATCTCGGCTCTGAAGCATCGGGGAACTGTGCGCATGAGAACTTTTTAAAAGTAATTAAAGAAATTTTTTTAACAAATGTTCTCTATAAGAGTTTATGGGGGTGGAGAGAAAAATTGACGCGGTGGACATTTTTTTGCCAAATTTGGTTTCAGCGCATCACAATACGTAGGAAATGATGGATCTGATTGCAAAGACATTTTTTTTGTAGACCTGTGTAACAGCTCTTGGAATAATCGCCAGCTTTTCGCCTGGCGCTTTACCCACCGAGTCTAACACCGCAGTTTTCCTGCACCTATCGACGAACAAACCTTGAATTTAGTTTTAGGTCAATGTTTGAATATTTTAAGCAAGCCTCAGACTTTGTTTACTTTAACGAAAACTGTATTTCGTACTAATATTTATAAACGCAGAATAGGAAGTTCATAGTTCTATGTTAAAGAAATCGGTTAGGAACAAGTATGTTTGAACTATGCTATCTTCAATGCTTTGTATAACAAAACAATTATACCGGGCGTCGATCAAATAACCATTAGACAATATTTCTCACATCTTGCAAATTTTAAAATTATTTCAGTACAAATACAATAAAAATGCCTTTTATTTTAAGACCAACAGTATTATTATCACTATTATCAGTAAGTGGAACTATTTTAACGTTTTTGGCTTGTGGTATAAGTGTCTATCGGAAAACAAATTTAAAATTTCTAAGTAACACCCTGTGATATTTTCACAGGGTGTTACATTACGTTACACAAATTATGAAACTGAAACTATGCGCGTTTTCAAAATATAGCTAAAATTGAGATAACATATCATATAATGTTATACATGCGAACTACTATCGTTCCTTTGCCTACTTTTAATCTTTCCATAGTTTTATCCTATTTTAGGGTATATTTGGATACTCAAGGTACATTTTGGATACCCTAGGAAAATAGGGTACACTCAATAACGTTTATTAAATGGAAAACACCCTCTAAATTTTTTATTAAACTTCCATTTACAAGTCCTTCTGAGTAAGAAGATATCAAAATGAATTTTTATCAAGACTTTGTTTTCTTTTTAATTTCAGTTACAATTTTTAAATCCCAAAGGCCTGAAAGCTTTTGCTCTGAACATCTCATTTATGTAAGATTAACACCCTAATAAATTTGGTATTATTGAAAAGAGGAGACTTCAAAGATATTAAAAACAATTTATAATACCCCGGGGTATTCCCATATGAAAAAAGTGAATTAAATGACCTTGAAATTAAATACTGCTCCTAAAATTACGGTTTTAATGAAAATCGATTTATAATATTGATTATAAATACATAAATAATAACGACATAAATAATGATTTTGAGTTTTTTTTTTACTTCATCCACAGAACTCTAGACCGAAAGAAAACTGAAATTTTGAAAAAAAAAAGTCTAATAAAAATAAATTATTTTGATGTATTCTTACTCAAAAAACTTAAATTTACAATATACACTTAAATTATACAAAAATTTACGGGGTGTTTCATTTAAAAAATTCAAAGTTCCTATACATTCCTCAGATTCAGTTACATACAGGGCACCCTGTATGTACTCGTATATTACACCGAGTGGCAACTCGAACTGGGAACACTTCGTTGAAACACAACAGTTCGTAGGCGTCAGAATTTAAGATGCCAGCGCCAGTGCGAAAAAAATGCGAACTAACGATTGGGACATTAGCCGTTTGTTTTTACATTGCTGTTAATGTGTTTTATATTCAAGTTGCCGCTTTAATTTATTATTTATGTGTAGTATTTGATTATTTACTGCCTAAAACACTTTTTGTGATCAAGGTTTACTGTTTACAAGTTGCCGGCATAATTGTAGTGATTTTCTTTTGAATTTTAGACTGATAGAAGATACCTATGGGAGATACATTTTTAGGTTGGATCGGTTTATTTTGAAAAGTGTTAATAAATACTTCAAGGTATACACGTGTTTTTATAAAATATATAATACATGATGCAGGTAATTCATGACTTCATGAATTTGAAGGTACTGCATTGTTTTTCAGTATCTTGCTTTTTAAAATCCTTAGCTGAAACGAAAAATAGATTAATAAAATATATTAATATAAAAAGACAAAAATTTTCAGTTTTCGAGATAAGGATTCATAAAGATAAAGATAAACCTTTATAAAAATGTTTGCTTGCCTTGAAACCTTCGGCAAGATTGTTGTTTGTTTGATTTAATATACAGAGTGTTCAAAAATTAAAAAAATATAAAATCAATGAAGAGGAAAGTTCACAAACGTTAATTGTACGCAGAAAAGTAATCAGAAAAGTAGCTTTAAATTACTTCCGCGATCTAAATCTAAGGTTTGAATTGAACTTTGTCTATTTCTAGTTTTTGTTTATGTAATATTATTGTCACCTTTATTTTGTAATTAAATACCAGTAAGTTGTTAATAATGCCATTGTTGTTACTTGAAGATAAAAAAAACAAAATAAAGAAGACATTGATGCAGCTACAATATTGGTTATAGATTAACTGTAGATAGAAAATCCGACTGTCACCAAGGAAGATATTTGAACAAATTTATAATTGCTTCGTTTTGACTAGTAGGCTTTTAAACTTAAGCACACAATTAAATTTGAGCAACTTTTCTTAATTATTTTCCTCGTATAATTAATATTTATGGTACTTTACTCTTCATTGATTTTATTTAATTTTTATTTTTATTTCTATTTGTAAGACCTTGTATATTAAACTGAACAAATAATAATATTTTCGAGGATTTTAAGCCAAATAAACATTTTTATGAGGAGTAACTTTTTCTCGAAAATATTTTTTTTAACTATTTGTTACATGGGCAACCCGAATTAGGGACACCCTGTATATTATATGCAGACTTATGCCCCATTATGCTATAATAAGTAATTAATACACTGATGCTGCAAAGGTATGTAATTGTTACGGTAATTACGATTTAAATATAACTGTTTTGTAAATATTTTGTCCAGTTGGTCTAATGTGTAACAAAATTTTGGTCATGTCTTGTCCTTGAGGTGGGATCTACGACCTCAGTTCAGTATGGTGTATATCAGTTCAGTACAGTATGGAATTTCTGCAAACATTTTTTTTTAATCAGTCCCCCTGATGCAGTGGCGGCCGGTGAAATTTGACAGCTCGTATTTTCGTAAGGAGGCGTAAGACCCATACCATATTTTAGGGGGTGATTACAATACCTGACAAGAAAGCTATAATGACAAAAAAATTGCAAATGAAATTTGTGAAAAATGTTTTCAAAAATGTGTGCCTCCCCAGAAGATATTGAAAACAGCCTGCAAAATAATTGCGATTTTTTTTCGCAATTAGCAAGTAACTTTTTATTCTTGCGCTTTTCGCAAAATTTTCATTTTGCTTAAAGATACAACAACTATAAAAACTCAGACGAAATGTTGGGATGAAATAAAAATTCAAATTACCATAACTTTTTAAAGATTTCGAAATTTCGAGAAAATCACAAGCATAAAAAGACTATCTACTTCGTGATTATGAAAAAAATATTTTACAAATATTTTGCAAGCCGTTTCCAAGATCTTCTGGGAAGGCAGCCATTTTTGGATAAAAAAATTCTCAAGTTTCATTTGAAGATATTCCACTATATTATAGCCTTCTACTTAGGCCTATTAACCACCCCCTAAAATATGGCCTAGGTCTCCACCGGCCGCCACTACCCTGAAGGGTGGTCATTTGACACTTACCATTTTACTGGTGTAACAAAAGCCTGACCAAATACGTTTTTTCAGAAAGTGGTGTTAGGCATTTTTTTTATCAGAAAAATAAAATTACCAGGTAATTTAAAACCCATTAAAATACCCATGTACCAAACTTTATCGACAAATATCAATTGAGCGTTTTTTATTGGGTGCTAAACTTTAAAAAATGGAGAATAAAAAAAATACATAAGCAGAAAAATAAATGACACTCGAACAAAGAAAAAAAGAGTAAATACAGGATCTACACTTTTAATTGTCCTAGTAAAATTAATTGGACTAACAAAAAATTGGAATAAATTATTAATATTGAAAACAAATGGTTAAACAAAAATGTATTAAACGTTTTGATGTATGTACAAACGGCGTATTTTATTATCGCCATACAATTCAAATTGCAAGCAATAAGTAATAAAGCTTTTTATTGTATTACTTTTTTTATATAACCAAATTTTCACCTTTTAGTCTAGAAATGAAAATTTTTTCAACAAACGGGGTTATATCTTCTCAAAATATCATATTTTGGAATGAAAATAATCCTAATTTCATAATTAATACAAAAAGGCAGTAGTCACAAAAAATTAATCAGAATGTATCTGGTCATTTTTTTTTCAATTTTTGAATAATAATTTATGGGGCATTGTAGAAGCAATTCCTTTATTAAAAAGGAGATATATTTTCTTGCAACCGGATGGAGCTCCAATCCACTCCACAATACAGTCGCTGTTGTTTTAATCACCAGTTTCCGAATAAGTGGATTGGGAGAAGTTCTGTAGTACAAACGATGGCTACCTAGATCCCCCTACTTGTCCCCTATGGACTTTTACTTTTAGGAATTTCTAAAAAATAAAATGTATAAAAATAAACCAAGGAATCTGGAAGACACTTGCAATTGCATAAGGCAAGTCTGTTTATTTTTAAATTTATGTAGGCGAATAAAAAATGTATTCGATTGGAAGGAGCTTTCATAGACAAATTTAGTACATGGGTAATGTATGGATTTTCTGAAATAATAGCACTTTCTGAAAAAACGACCCCTTCAAAAAATCATAGTAAGCCGTTTTTTTTTCATACCAATAAAATAGTAAGTTTCAAATTACCACCCTTCAGGGTACTAATTAAAAAAGAGAACGTTCCAATATATTTATCAAATATTAAAATAAAATTTTCGAAGTACTGAATAAAATGTCATTTTATTAAATCAGAGACAAGTTCTTGCAGAAAAGTAAAAAATATACAGATTTCCACTTAAAAAAAGTTGGTGGTTGTTGAGTGTTGTGAGTTTACGATATTCAATTATTAATTATAATAAGCTTAAAAGATGACAGAGAAAATTTACTAAAATTCGTAAAATTGGCAAAATTGAACTTAGTAAAAACATAATTGTATTCTTTTCTCGATAACCAATTATCATTAAATTGACAAAAATACTCTTTTCTCTTTTTTACTCGGTGGTGGTGATGAGTGTGACATTTCGATTAAAATACTATGGAACAATGTAATAATCAGTTTTTTCGTATTAAAACATCGAAGAATGTGACAGGTATGACAGTTGTAATCTAAAATGAAATGATTTGAACGCGGTGCTAAATAAAGACGTATTTCTAAAATACACTCAACATCCACATTTCCGAACTTTTACTTTCCGCAGACTTCCACATTTCCGAACTCTCGTCACCTCGGGATTGCCGAACTGCTGGCGCATGCGCAAAGGGTTTTTCTGGCTCATTCTAGTACTTTTCTTTGTTTTTCGAGGTTTTTATGCAAATGTAATACATACGTACATGTGTACATGTTAATAAAAGAACGTTTTTCTAAACAAAAAAAAATGTCAGGTGCAAAGGAGAGAGTGATGCAGGTAATTATTTTGTAATTCAAAGTAAAGGTTTGTTTTATTGAACATTTTGTTGACGTAATCTATAATAATATCAAACTGAAATGAAAAATTATGAGAAAATATGTATTTTAAGAAAACCGTGATACAAAACAAACATTATTGTACTCAGTACTGTTTATTTGCAGAGAAAAGAGCCTGCTAAGAGGCTAACCTTGAAGCAAAAGCTGGATTTGATAAATCACGCAAAAAAATGGTGTTAAAAATGTTGATCTATGTAAGATGTACAATATTTGTAAATCGTCAGTGGCAGAAATTCTTGGAAAAAAAGAAATTTACTTTGAAAAAACTGAAAAAAAGACGAAAATTGAGTGGAGGGATTGACACAATAAAGTGCACCGGTACTTATGATACGCCATTTGAAAGAAGTGTTTTTCACTGGTTTGTACAAAGAAGAACTCTTGTCTCAGGTGTGCTGCTGAGGGAGGGCGATTTCCTGTTTGCTGAATTCTGTGACAATCGAAATGTTTGATAACAATCGCATTATTGTGTTTACATTTTTTTTCTCATTTCAAATTTCGCGGTTTTTTGTCGTCAACCAATCAGCGACAAGTTCGGTTATGTGGAAGTACAAGTTCGGAAATACACTCGAACCCCTCTTATTTCACATTCGCTTAATTCACATTCTCTGTTATTTCACCACGTTTCCCTCTATTAGGTCGCGAAACCGTCCCGGTTAAGTCGCCGCCTGTAAAAGTTTTAGAACTGCGTTTGGAAATTGGATTCTCGCATGAATATGTACAATTTTTATTGAAAAAAAATGATTGTGTAATACATTTATTGATTTAAAATAGGTTAGGTGTCTTTTAAAAATATTTAATCTTTAAAATATTCATTCAAATGGAAAATTGAACTTTGTCATGCACGACTGGGTATACTTACATTGATTTTTCGTTCAATTGGCTCATTTTTCGTTATAACAAGTGCTGTGGTATATCTCTAAATATTTCTTTTTGCAGTTAAAACACAAAGTTGAGGTTATTATCGTGACTTAAGAGAGGCAAAATTTCGCGATTTAAGCGAGGTAATGATGCACGGATTTGGCGACTTAAGAGGGGTTCGAGTGCATCGTGAGAAAAAGTTCGGAAATATCGTGAGTTCGGAAATTTGGAGTTCGGATATGTGGATGTTGAGTGTACAGTTGGTCAGCAACGACATCTGTTATTTGTGAACATTAATTAATTAGGCTACTTTGATTTTCATTCTCTATTTCATTTTACACATGCTCTAAAATGACACATAGATACTTGCTTGGGTTAATGCTGGAAATAAAATTTAAAGTATGTACATCTGAATATTTTTAAAATCATCGTTGAGATTGATTGGGCCGAAGAAATTGGAAGTACAACCTGAGACCGGAGATTGTATCCGAAAACCGGAGTCTCCGGCCGAAAACCGGAGAGGTGGTAACAGTGTTAAATTATAAACAAAACTGTGTCCATAACATAAATACATTCAATACAAATTAACATTAATGGGTAATTATTTATTTTTTTAAGTAATAACACGAGCCACTTCTAAGTAGAGGGAGGCATTTTTAGTCTACACAAGTGGCCAAGAAAATATTGATACATTAATATAATGTTAGGTACCTGGTACCTATGAAGATGATAACTGATAATAGTTATTTAGAACTTATCTTTCTAAATATTTAATAGAGACTATAATACGATTCACAAAAATTGGTTCCATAAGACAAATAAACTACTAACCTATCTAAATTATCTACTCACATTTGTTAGAATACCCAATCATCAGACCATCGACATACCCACAAAGATGTAATAAATAGGTGAGGAGTTTACAACTATGTTTAAAATTGTTTCATAAAAATTAGTCGTTTCTTCATTAGTGTATCGTTTACTTTCGGAAAATACAAAAAGTAAACAAAAAAACAAACCACGTGGGATCTAATTTCGGATTTAGTAACACCACTGCCTCCAATGTAAGGATACAAAAAGCCTTCAGAAAGATCAAATATATTTTTATTTACAAAAGAGAGATAAAATTAAATAAAAAAATTTTACAATGCGAACAATCTAAAAAGAAATAACTGTTAAAAATGTACGCATTTGTTTTGATAAAAGAAACACATAGTATAAAAAGAAATTTGTGAGAATTTTATTCAGTAAATCGAAAACATTGCACTGAATTGAATAAACGCAGGACACGTGGCAGAACTGTAGAAAACATTATGAACATATGTTAAACGTCAAAATTGTTAAAATCTAACCTATGTTTAAAGGTACTGTTATACACGTCAACTTTAAAATCGGTAAAATCGTTTTATCGTTTATATTGTAATTTGAATTGCAAAAGTAGGCTAAAAACCTGGCTTCCCAAAAAATGAGAAGAGCTCATGCCGGCAATTACTATGAACCACTGTCTCAAAATTCAAATGAAATCGAAGATGAAAATGAGCGAATGACAAATGAGCTTCAAGAAAAGGTTCAAGTTTTAAAATCCTTAACTATAGACATAGGAAATGAAGTTAAATACCAAGACAGATTGCTAAGGGATGTGGATGACGACCTGGACAGAACGGGAGGATTCCTTGGTACAACGATGAATAAAGTAATAAAGTTATCAAGGGGTTCACACAACTGTTACATACTGTATATTTTTTTTATTTTCTATAGTTGTATTTTTTCGTTTTGTACTTGGTTCTTATGTTTAGGTAAGGTTTTAATTTTGTGTATATATATAAAAAAAGTGTATCTAGGTAAAGTATACCCATTTGTTATCTATTTTTTAATAATGAAATATATTCCAAATATATATGTTTCCTGTTTGTTAATGAGATAAACCATAATCAATTAATAATACGTCATCACCTGTTATTAATTGATTATGATTATATTAGCAATAGTCGTATTTCTTCTTAGAGACACCTACTTAAGATTGATGAATCTTAAATATGTGTCTACTGAGAAGAAATGCTGACTATTGCTGTACTTAACACCTTAAATTATTATTTAAGCAAGGAATCGAGAAAGTTTAGAATTCTTAAGCTTGTTCTAGAAAATCAATATTTCAATAAAAACAAACCTATTACTAATATATATAATGCACAGAAATGTTATTTCAGTATGGCTATAAAGAATGCATTATAATTTTAGAGTTACTATCTTTGTATTTTAAGCCAGTTTGTTTATCTAACTCTAAAAATTAAAAATATATATATGAGGAGCAAGCATTCAAAACATATTAAATCCTGATAACCTGTTTTGGAGAAAATCGCCAATCGAAAATCGCGCTTGGGACAGAGGAGCATTGTTAATGGGGCGTTCGCTTAATTTTAGCAAGTTAACAGTATACCCCAAAAATCGTAAAGTTTGATCCAAAGGTATGGCAAAAATTTCAAAATATACCTATTTTGGATTTAATGTGTTTTGATTGATTGGCTTGGATTTAAAACGGTTTGTTTGAGTCAACTTAGGATTTACAACGCTTTGTAAAAATGAAATATTTATTTTCATGAAACAATGCAAAAAAAATCAAAAACTAAAAACTGAAGCAAAGTAACTGGAAATATTAACCTAAGCATGAGTCAATTTAGAATTTAGAACAAATCGTTTAAAGGAAATATTTATTCTCAGAAATATTGTATAATCCATGTAAAAAAAACAAACACTGAAGCAAAGTAACTGGAAATACTATCCTAAGCATGAGTCATTGAAATTTGTGATTTAGAACGATTTGCTTAAACCAAACATTGCATAAACTAAGCAAAAAAATAACATATTAAAGCAAAGTAACTGGAAATAGCTATGTAGATCTACTACATAACAGATCTACTACGAATCTAATGCATTTATCTATAATGGTATTGTGGATTTATTACGTTTTGATCAAATAAAGATTTCAAGTTGGATTTAATGTGTTTTGTTCAATCGGTGACATTTTGAACTGGATTTTACGTTGGATATAATGCGATTTCCTCAAATCTGAGCGTGGCATTGGATTTAACTCATACTTTAGATGCAGATCCTGTGCTTAACTCATTTTCGCTTAAAAATGGATTTAATACGTTTTGAACGTTTGCTCCTCATATATATATATAAGCTAATTTGCTTTTATTTTAAGTCTTCATCTGAAGTATGTTAACATGTTCAAGGAGGAACTGTTTTGAGTTATCACTAATATACAAAACGTGTCTCTGGAGACCCGAACGTACCATTTCTAATCTAACGCTTCGTGACGTCGGGGACCCAAGGAACATTGAGACATAATATTATCTTTTACAACATTCCTGTTTTTTTTTTGTGTTTTAAGAAAAAGAAATGTTAATGAAGACCCTCTTAACATACGGTTCAAGCAGAAAATAATTGTTTTGTAAAAATATACTTGTGGGTATGAATATAATATAGCAACATTTTATTAACATTTCACATATGCCTATTATAGGTGAACAGAATATATTTAAAAAGTATTCTGTCTCTAAAACACAAAAACAAAAAAAAAGAACAGGGAGATAGGTACATTTATATATGTTCAAATAATATTTACTGCCTCCAGGGACTCGTATCGTACACAAATGCAATTGTGTACGATACGATAACTGTAATACGGTTCATGACGTCACTTTCGCTTCGTGTTTGATGCATATTGCTATCAACAAGAGCGTCATTTGTTAAAAACTAAAGAAATTATGACTTCGGTAAGTTATAGAGATCTCTCCGATTTTTATGCCTTTGTCTACGAAAGTTGAATACGGGACTCCAAGGGTATGCATCACCATGAACGTATTAAACTAAATGTTGAATAACATTTTCTAAATGAAACCAGTTTTTATTACACATTCTGTGTGATCAGACACAGCTACTTTTATTGTGCAGTTTTTGACTTGTGTGGATACAAGTTTCATATTAGGTTATTATCATGTTTTACAATTATCGTGCAGTATGCAGCTTTTAGTACTGCAGTTAATCGTTGAAAGACTAAAAACATTTGCAGATGGCTTTACACATAAAATATGTTATTATGTTCTGCAACTGTCAGATGCATGAATGCATGAAACAGATTAATCAACCTATTACATTCTTCTTACAAGTTTTCATATGTTAGTTTATATGGTGCAAATGTAAATTCATTTAGATTTATTAAACATTTTTCATATGGTGTATTTTGAGTAGTTTTACATAAATTAGGTAGTCACTTATCATTTATCTGTAGTTCGTTCCCATGTAACTGATTTGTATACAGATATGTTTTCTGTTCTACACAACTGTATACTTTATGACATTATATATTTATATTTCCTCATTCCGATTCTTAACTTTACCAAAAAAAATGTTGAATTTCTGGATCTATGTGAGAATAATTTAACTCACTTCGTGAAAGTTTTAATACCCGCTTCTTTTTTTAATATCTTAGGAAACTAACTTTTATAACCGTCGTATTAAAAACAACTTATCCAGATAATTGTATTATTATTGCTATTTTTAATCGTTTATTAAATTAAATGTCACTACATACATACATTTTACAAATTTAATTTCATGTCATTGAAACCTCTACTGGCATAATCTTCTCCTTTGCATCGATCACTAAGCTTAGGATAACCTTCATCGCCTTCATGAACAGCAACTCTCGATTGAACTATTCTCCAGCCTCCCTTTCGAGTCCAATCGTTTTTGTTATATTTAAAATAATAAGTGGCGTAGTAGGCTAAGGCGACACCCATCAAAGCTTTGCCAGAAAAGTATCTGAACCAGAGCCGTCCCTTCCTTTCCTAAAACTGGTTGAAGTGCTTTTGCTGCTACATCCAAAGGAAATCTATAAAACCTTCGAATTGGATTATATGTAGCTTTATACATTTCAGGTAGTTGTTTGGGTTCATGGTGGGATAGCTCCTGGTCCTTCAACCACTGTTTGCGGAAAGCTCTTTCGGCATCTGTCATGCCAAGGAGTCTTTCACGTTCGCTAGTATAACGACCAGCGATGGACATGGGCTTAACGCCCCCTGTAAGACTTCCCTTGACCATTATGACCTAAAATAAGTGCTGAGAAAGGCAGTTTTGCAATTACGTAATTATTTTTACTTACTCTTTTTTTAGGTTATCTTAATTTTTGTTTAGGTTTAATAGGTTATACCCACAAAACATCTAAATAGAAGAAGGGCAATCTCCATAGATAAGGAGGGAAACACGCATCGGGGCCACCATATGTACCGGTGGTCAGTTTTTCATAATGCGCATGCGCGACGCTAAATCGAAGTGTATCCGTGCATTGGCATCGCCAACTTCATTTTACAATTCAATTTTTCATACAGCAAACTCGTTGCTGCATAAAAAATTGATTTGTAACCATACCCCACTTTATGATTTTATCATTCAAAGTGGAATAAATAAAAATAATTTGCTTGAAATTCTTTATTTCTACAATTATAAACATCTAAAACAATACAGTTTCAAAACATATTGACATTGTAAATAGAAATTTTTTTGAAAACAAAAAAAGTCAAAGGAGATTAAAATAAGAAAATTTTCACATCGAGATTAGGTTGTATTTAACTTGGACATACCTGCTGGACATCGTGAACATACTTCCTACTGATGAAGTAGAACGCTTGTTGTTGCATGGCTCTATACAATGAAGAACACTCTAAAAAACATAATATTTCATTAGGTACAATTTTAAGGTTCAAACGCTAAGAAACTTCTATTTTTTAATGTGTACACATGATCATTTACAAGACTATTTCATATTAAGAGTAAACTAAAAGGAACTTTGCTAAACCTAACAGTTAATTAAATTATACGTGTCTTTTCATTCTTTTCATGCACATCTTATTATGTTCTTGTAATACTAATTATATTTAATAAGTTAGATAAGTAATTTAGCACAATATTTACTTACCGATAAGTAGAATAATTTATATTATATCCTTAAATGCCAATCAGAAAAGTAATAATAGTTTTATAACGAAATAATGCACAAGACAATTTGATGCGAATCAAAATTTTCCATTAGGGACGCTTCCTAAAACAACAACAATCAAGTTTTAAATTAAAATCCCGCGTTTCTATTGGGTATGGCTCGCCTAGGCAAACAGACCTATGGAATTGCTGCCACCTATACAACGCGGCCATTTCGTTATTTATAATTTTTCCCCAGATTTGGGGAATTTTAGAAAATATTCTAACTTCAAAGTTAATTATTTAATTTCGGAAAATTATTATTATTGATATTATTATTATCCAAAACGTCTAGTTTGACTTGCTTTACTTTCTTTAATGCATATAAGGGGATATATCTAACATAGCGAAATATCGCATCAGCTCGTTGCTGAAACTATTACGACTTAAGGTGCATCTGGCAACATCGTACTTGTAGCGTGTTGCGAGGTCGTGAATGCTAGTTTCACCCCCGTGGGTTATACCCATAGAAAACCATGCGTACCATAGGTTTTCTTCTATTTAGATGTTTTGTGGGTTTTCTACGGTTATGCCTAGTGATGGGATTATTCGAATGGGAATTAACCTGTCATCCGGTTTTTCAAACAACCTTTATTATACGGTTTTTACATTCAAGTAATCGAATGAAAAATAACCTGAATGTTTACTGTACTCAAATTAAACCTGGCAATGTAAGTAACCCGTAACTTGGACGTGAATTCAGTATTCGGCATCCAATTGGTTTGTCTGCGGATGTAGCTAGTAGCTAGGGCTAGGCCAGGTGTGGACTTAGATGATATTTAGTAGTCGCAATAATTAATCTGACGTGTAATTATTTTTTTGCATAATATACAGGTAGCGCTTTAGTGGCGTCTGTGAGTCGGAAAACACCCTGAAAAAATGATCTCGATTTACCCGGATCGAGAGTACCTCCCCCCCCCCTGTTTTCGAGGATGCTGAACACGATGCCGGTGTCATAATGTCTCTTTGGGATTGCGCAACCCCCCCCAAACGGCCAAAAACCTACATGATTTCCTTGTAAAAAAAACATCTTTTCCCCCGTTTTAGTGGATGCTGAGCACGGTGGTGGTGTTGAAGATGACTTCCGATCATCACCAACCCCTCCACCGGTCAAAACTCACCCCCACCGGGGGTGATTTTTTATTTTTTTTTATATCAGCGACAAAACGTATGTCCCCCTGTTTTCAAGGATGCTGAACACGGTGGTGGTGTTCATTATCCCTTGCGACTCCCCGCCAACCCCTCCACCAGCCAAAACTCGCCCCCCGAAAGGGATATTTTTTATATCTCAGCGGGAAAATGTCTGTCCCCCCCCGTTTTCGAGGATGCTGAGCACGGTGGTGGTGTTGAAGATTATTTCCAACCCCCCACCAACCCCTCCACCGGTTAAAACTCACCCCTGAAAGGGGTATTGTTTTATCAGCGGCAAAACGCCTGTCCCCCCCTGTTTTCGAGGATGCTAAACACGATGGTGGTGTATTTTTTTTCAAATCCCTTCAATCCCCAAGTCAATAAATAAATCACCCCTTTCGGTGGTGAGTTTTGGCTGGTTGAGGGGTTGGTGGGGGGTCGCAAGGGATATTGAACGCCACCACCGTGTTCAGCATCCTGGAAAACGGGGGGACAGACGTTTTGTCGCTGATATAAAAAAAATAAAAAATCACCCCTCCGGGGTGAGAGTTTTGACTGGTGGAAGAGTTGGTGAGGGTCGGAAGTCATCTTCAACACCACCACCACGCTCAGCATCCTCGAAAACGGGGGACAGGGCGTTTTTTACAAGGAAATTATGTAGGGGGGTGGTGGCCGTTTTGGGGGGGTTGCGCAATCCTAAAGACACCGGCAGGCAAGAGACATTCTGACACCGGCATCATGTTCAGCATCCTCGAAAACGGGGGAGAGGTTTGGCACCTCGACGCATTGTAGTTTTATATATAAATAAAATTGTTATATAAACGAATACTTTAAAAACCTGCAACCAACCGTTAGCAGTTATAAACTTGAATGAATTATACATAATCATAACACAGCATAAATGCTGTGATAATCTCAATTGTTCGAATGCAATGGATTATCTAATGATCGGCAGCGCTCGGCATATTTCGTGCATCATCGCAGCAAGTATTGGTTATCGTTTTCTGTTATGAGTGACATCATTCGAATGATCATCCGGTTTATAAAATCGTTTGAATATATATAATTCGGTTATTGAAATCGTTAGGGTATGCACATCGCTAGTTATACTCATAGCATAGAAAACCTATGTTTCGAGCATAGGTTTATGGTTATACCCCATAGAATTACACTCGAACCCCTCTTATTTCACCTTCGCTTAATTCACATCCTCTGTTATTTCACCACGTTTCCCCCTATTAGGTCGCGAAACCGTCCCGGTTAAGTCGCCGCCTGTAAAAGTTTTAGAACTACGTTTGGAAATTGGATTATTGCATGAATATGTACAATTTTTATTGAAAAAAATGATTGTGTAATACATTTATTGATTTAAAATAGGTTAGGTGTCTTTTCAAAATATTTAATCTTTAAAATATTCATTCAAGTGGAAAATTGAACTTTGTCACGTACGACTGGGTATACTTACATTTATTTTTCGTTCAGTTGGCTCATTTTTCGTTATAACAAGTGCTGTGGTATATCTCTAAATATTTATTTTTGCAGTTAAAACACAAAAAAAGTTGAGGTTATGATCGCGACTTGATATGCAAAATTTCGCGACTTAAGTGAGGTAATGATGCATGGATTTGGCGACTTAAGAGGGGTTCGAGTGTATTAAATTAACAGACTGGCAATACCTACTGTGATTGCGATTGCTAGTGTCGGCAGTCGTGATAAGATATAATCATATTTTAATGAGATATTTAAAAACATGTTCAAAAGTACGAATACTTCAAACAAAAATTATATAAAACATTTAAAAAAAATGTGTGCCCCACCCTATGATTTATTTCTTCTACAAGTCTTGTACACTCGAACCCCTCTTAATTCACCAAATCCGTGCATCATCACCTCGGTTAAGTAGCGAAATTTAGTCTCGCTTAAGTCGCGATCATAACGTCAACTTTTTCGTGTTTTAGCTGAAAAAAAGAAATATTTAGAGATATACCACAGCACTTCTTATAACGAAAAATGAGCCAACTGAACAAAAAAATAAACGTAAGTATACCCAGTCGTGCGTGACAAAGTTCAGTTTTCCACTTGAATGAATATTTTAAAGGTTAAATATTTTTAAAAGACAACTAACCTATTTTAAAGGTTAGGTGTCCATATTTAATGTATTACACAATAATTTTTTTCAATAAAAATTGTATTCATGCGAGAATCCAATTTCCAAACGCAGTTCTAAAACTTTTACAGGCGGCGACTTAACAGGGACGGTTTCGCGACATAATAGGGGGAAACTGAAATAAGAGAGGATGTGAATTAAGCGAAGGTGAATTAAGAGGGGTTCGAGTGTAGTCTTATGAAGAAATCATAGGCTGTGAATTACCAAAACGTGCCAATGTATATCTTAAAGTCCGCTTTTCAATCTTCAAAGGCCGCAATTTTTATTGCCGGCAAGAAAAATTGCAGCAATTTTTATTGCGCGCACGCGTATTTATGTTGGTTTGGACAATTTCTTAAGAAATAAATACAAATACGCGTGCGTGCAATAAAAATTGCAAACTGTAAAGCGGCCTTAAGGCCGCTTGTTCGCAATGTTTATTGCCAACAAGAAAAATTGCAGCAATTTTTATTGCGCGCACGCGTATTTATGTTGGTTTGGACAATTTCTTAAGAAATAAACACAAATACGCGTGCGTGCAATAAAAATTGCAAACTGTAAAGCGGCCTTAAGGCCGCTTGTTCGCAATGTTTATTGCCAGCAAGAAAAATTGTAGCAATTTTTATTGCGCGCACGCGTATTTGTATTTATTTGTTAAGAAATTGTCCAGGCAAATACGCGTGCACGCAATAATTGCTGCAATTTTTATTGCCGGCAATAAAAATTGCGAACTGTAAAGCGGCCTTAATCACTATAAACAGTAATAATTTTGGTTAGGTTCACATTACAATTATTAATATGTTTAAAGAAACCAGTTTTTGCAAATACTATTATTTGAAATAATAGAAGATAGAAATAGAAACAAAATAGTTGACAGACACAGACTGTAAGGTAATCTTGTCTTTAATTTATAAGGTAAAAAACGAGATTCCAAGTAGTGTTTAATAAAACAATTATTACATTACATTCACATTGTACTCACACACTCCTTACAAAAATTTAAGATGTACAAGAAACAATATTTACAATAATGTGTAGAGTTTACCTAAGTAACTCGTTCTCATTACATTTTGTTTACATGTAAAGTTTATTTATATATGGTTTTATATATAAAAAAATAACTTTTCCAACATTACTAGTCAAAACACAGCTTAAAATCGAATGACCAGGAAAAAAATTACTTTTGGGGAAAGTAAAAGTTATGTTCAAAAGCAGAAGTTATGGAATACATTTTCCTCTTACATGTATATACAGGTTAAAAAAGAATTTTCGTTTCCTTTTCCTCTTTCTATTTCGACAAATTCCTGATTTTTCATAATAATCACATATGCAAATTTAAGATGTAATAATCCAAAGTACCTCGTGTGCATAGCATCATCTTCTAATTTTTTATGTGGTTTCGTTTTAGCAAATTTTCCTTCGCAAAATCTGAGTTTGAAAATTGCGAAAACAAGAGTATATGTGGTTTGACTTCCACAAATTATATCTCAAATACTTGAAAAAAATCACTATAATAATACAGCATTTTATAAATATGTTAAATAAAATTAAAACGATAAAAAAAAATAGAATTATGGCGAACTTTTAATTTCCATATTTTTTATGTTCTACATAACGGCCATTGTGTAGAAATTTGAATTTGAAAAGTGTTTTTGGTTATATAACTTATTTAAACAATGAGTTTAGGTCACTTTGGAGAAATGATCACCTTCCCTGTTGTTTCCTCATGACCTTGATACTTTGGCTTACCATGAGTGAAAGGTAAGTATCTGTACTTGATCATATGCTAAAAAAAAAAGAATAGTCACATTAGAACTTACTTTGAATTATATGTAATTAAGACACATTTTCAACAAGTAAGGATAAGGTCCAAGGAATTTAAAAAATATCATTATGTCTTATGTGTTCCAATTTTTTTTCTTTTTTTAATAATTAAATTGCCGAATTAGCAATATAAACTGAGTTTTGAACACTGTTGATTAATTTGACATTTTTTGTTTAAAATGTCAAAATTAAATATACTATTAGTTTTAAATATAGAATATAATTTCTAACAACTTACTCGGATCTGTCTTTTCATTGTAATACAGAAGAGCGTTATGAAGTACATCACCAAAATTGGCCAGAAAACTGGTATATTAAAGCATTCAAAGAATGTACAAATTAAGCCAATAACAGTACTTTTTGTAACAGAATACCAAAATTTAAACTCAGGAAGTCTTCTTATAAACGGCCTAAATTCTTCATTGGCTCTTGTAGGTAGCTCGGGACCATTGTCTTCTGCTAAAAAAGTTTTTAAATCTCACAGCTTACATGATTAGAATATTTCAAAGTATCTCTTCAATTCAGAAGGTCAAAATATTATAAAAAAGAGTAAATCATACTTAAATAAAATAAAGTTCTTTTTACAGTATGGAATTAGACCTATTATATATATTAAAAACAGTTTTTATAATCCAACCTATAAGTTCGTTACACTCCAATAAGTAATTATGAAATGAGTCATTCGCAATCGAAGGTAGGCAGGGATATGTAGTTTTTTAATTTTATTGACATGTATTAGATATTAGTGAATCATTGTATGTATTAGGTATTACTTAACACGTTCACTGTAGATAGCTGGAAACGGCTGGTTATGAGCGGAGCGAGGCCCCAAAATACCTCATACCCCACCGGCGGAAATTATTTTTTGACAAATTCTAACTTTGATGTAAAATGTATTTTTGAATCATTTCCTATTCAAATTAATTCATATAACTAATTATTTCTTCATTGTGCACGGTGCGCGTCACCCGTCTGTGGATGTCAAAAAAAGTCAGACAACCGAACGGCTGCACGGCCTTGCTTGTATTGATACCCTAGGCTGGCAAGTCAGAATAGAAGGGGCACAGAGAGGCCAGAGAATGGGGAAAACCATTGTATTAGATGGACTGCATGCCGCACACTGTGCGCCACAAGGTGTAGGCGTATGATGCCGCATATGGTGCGTCTTCCGCAGTGAACGTGTTAATCAGTATTTGAATCAAGTAATATTTTTTAACCGCATTTTTTATGTAATTTTATTATGCCTAAATAAAACAGATTCATATGCCCCACTGAATATCTCAACCGTTGTGGAAGGATACGTTATCCATGCATGGTGAGAACACGATTCCCAATATCTTCGCCTGTTTGTAATGTGTAGGATTTCGGACAAGAACAAGAGCTCATCAGGCAAGGACAGCATTCTATTCCATGGTCGTCGCATAGGAACTTATTTCATTCAAGGTCAATAAAATTTGTTCGGATAATAAAACTTATTATTTACTTCGAATTAACATTATTACGATATAACTTATTATATTAATTCAAATATAGTCACATTAACTCATAGAATTAAAGACCCAATAAATATCAATAGTGCTCCACCTAAACAAATTTTACCAATTTTCGTACTTTCATATTTGATTGTCGATTAATTATTGATTATCAAATCAGATCACTCACGTAATCTCCGGAAGTGACGTTAATCTACATCGAACTGTGATTGCCTTTTTTTACCTCCAATCATATCATATTAGAGATCAGATTTCGGCTGATGTTTTTCAAATAAGAGGGGAAGGACAGATACGGCTTGAAAAAATTTTGTTCTAAATTACAGAACTGCATCGTTCTATAGACTAACAATGACCGTAATAGGTTATTATTTATTGTAGTAACCACATTTAAAAATAGTTGTCAAATCTCTGATAAAACCTGAGATCTAACCTATAATTATTACAAATATATTTTGATAAATAGCAAAGCAACATTAACTTTTTCATATATCCATCTGTTTGTAAATATCTTATGACTGTTTTACACACCTGTTTTTTCTCACAATAAATTGTACAAGTTGACCTTCAATTTATTGGAATACGTGTATGTAAAACAGAAATTCCGCCCAATTTATTGTCCTCAATAAATTGTGGAATTTTGGAACTTGCTCTAATTTATTGGCCAATTTTAGGGATATTTAGTAACTTTTTACATTTAATTCGTTGTACCAACCTAATAGGTATGAGATAAGCGGTTTCTCTTAGGAACAAACCTATTAGGGATATTTAGTACTTTTACTTTATTCTTGTGCCAACCTAATAATGAGAGTTTTTTGACAAACCTAGATAACCCTTAGGTTTTAGTCATTGAGAGTTGGCAGTGTTGAAATTGGCCAATAAATTGTTACAAATATATTGCAAAGTGTAATCAGTTACTAAAATTGGACAATTTATTGAAAAATGAATTCTACAATTTATTGTGCAATAAATTGGTATGTGTAAAACAGTCTTTAGAATTTTAATTTAAAGTTTATTAAAAATCACTGAATTTACTGCACAGTAGAAAGGAATTCTCGAGTGCATGGGAAAAAATACAGAGCTGCTCCTGACAATCAAGGAGAGAAAAATAGAGTAACTAGGTAGAGTACTTAGAGTACCTCTTGTGAGGCGAGAGGTACGAATTCCTCCGCCTGATAATGGAAGGAAAAATGAAGATCAGTCAGTCGAAGACAAAACTCATGGCTGAAAGACCTACGAAGATTGTTTGGACGAACGACAACAGAAATTTTCAGAGCTGCGGTCTCCCGCAAAATGATAGCCAATTGGATCATCAACCTCCATAGGGCGACAACGTCTTAACAAGAAGAAGAAAGGAATTAATTGTCTATAAATAATTCTATCAATGAAAGAATCAGCCTATCAATGTTAAACTCTTTCCAAGTTCAAATTTATCACAACTAAGTCTAACGACTATAGGTACTCATTCCTTATATAAATTGTATTTTCGTAGAATTAGCTGAAACTTTGCCAAAGAAAAGTTTGTTATGTTGATGAAAAGTTACCATAAACACGACTTATGGAATTCGTGATTTTAGCTGCTACAAGAAGTTGTATAAAATTGTGCAGATACAAAGAGAGATCCAATTATGATTTTGAAAATAATGGGAGTATTTAATTCTGTTCTTTATTCTTTATTATTTCACTTCAATTTTTGTGCCAATCAATCCAATATGCTTCAATTAATAAAATAAGGGCTCTATTTTTGTTAGTCTAACAACAAAAATTCATCAAATTGACAATCCCCCCAAATGTTCTCTTCAGTTTAAATCAGAGGTCGCCAACCAGTGGTCCGTGGGAACATACTGGTGGTCCGCAGAAAAAATCTGGACACTATTCACATTTTTTGTTTTTTGAATAATAAAACAATAATCATATTCTGGCAAATATGTGAATGCGCCAACATAAAGGTTTAGGAGTAATTTTAAAGATTTTGTTACAATTAAACAACCTTTAGAGATTTCGTTATGGATAAATAAATAATATTTGCATTTTTTTTTAATAATTCATATATTAATCAAATGAAAGTCATCTGATCATTATTTAATAAAAATGTACACATATCTTTAAATTGCTCATAAATCAAATATAAAAATTTTTATATTTTAATACTTTAAATCAACAATAAAAATAAAAGTATCTTACCATCAAAATCCATCGCTGGATCTATTTTGGGTGTAAGAAATGCTATAAACAGGTTTAAATGGTAAATGCCTAAAGCATAAGTTATAATATACCAGCCCTGAAAAATATTAAACGAATGTATTCAAATTCTGTTACAAGCAATTTCACAATTCTGCTGAAGTGGTGGAAAGGGCAGCAATAATGAACATCACATTCTAAACAACACAAATTAGAGTTTTCCTTTTACATTTTATCTTTGAATTAATATTGTCGAAAATATTGGTTAATATGTAAGTACCGATTATCCACAATTATGAATAAAAAATTGAAAAGTATTTCCACAAAATTGAAGGTAATTTCTACCATCGGTATAAAGGTAAAACCCACTCTCTAAAAACAGACTTTCAAAAAATAAGAGATGAAAAAATTATTTAAAGAAGTTCTAACGATCTAATACTTCTTTTTTAACTAGCATATGACTTACGACAAGGGTCCGGAAAGTGTGCTACAATGCCGGGTCGGCACTATACAACTCTATGATAATTAAAGTATCGCATTTATTCGATAAAAACCGCATTTTTTAAGCGCCTTGTAAATTATGTACGCGTGTATTTCTTGTCCGTGTATACGTACGCCACTGACCGTGTCTGGTGACACACGCTGGACTCTCTCCCGGTGCAGGAGTAAGGGAAGTCTGATGCCGTAGCGAGAATTCCGTTGTTCGTTTAGTAATAGCGCGACGTGCGACGGGCTAACGTTAGAACGTCGAGTTTCAAACAATTTTATGTGTCGTGCGTGATAAACAAGTATACATGTAAACTAATAAACGTGTGTACATACGTATTTTGAACCGTGTACGTATTTATTTTCGTGAAGTGTATTTACATATTATCTGATTTTGTGTCGATTCCTTGCAATCGTCGACATATATTTCGTAGACTCCGAGAGTGTAAAAGACATTTAGATTCGAATATCCATCAACAAAATATTACTGATACTGTTAGAAAAGAGGAATTTCGGTTTGATTTGTGAATAATGTTTTGCACATGAAGTCTTTCGTGGAACGTGGTCGACCATATTCACTTTAGATTTTTTTTGCCGTATATATATATCCGATTTTCCATTCTCTAGTAGCCATACATCGCGTAAAACATATTTACAGAAGACATATAAATGTGTCATGGGAAATATCAATGAAGATATACACAATAAATTTCTGTGGCTGAAAGTGGACAAAACAACAGATTTTTGGGGGGAGGGGGGGTGGTTTTTTGGGAAAGATTGGGGGTTTTTCCTCTATTTTTCCCTTGGTATTTTTAAGTTTTAAAGGGGTTTTTGAAAAAAAGGGCGAAAAGTATAGAAATAATAGTATAGTGATAATAGAAACATGTGCATTGTCCCCTGTAGATGTAAAACAATGGTCGTTAGCATTTCGTGAAAATAATGTGCCTGGTGTGTTGTCCTCTATCCATTGTATCCATCAGTAGATGTGGAACGATAATTCTCCTTCTACAACCATATAGAGTATGTGTAAAGCCGACATCAGCCAGTTGTGAAAAAGGACAAATATTACACTTCTCATTCTAATGACTAGCGTAGGTGGTGAGAGGGCCAGTCTTATTCCCTCACTACCTTCGATGCGTGTGTGGTTGCTTCTTATCTGTCGTCTCACTTCTGTTTGTCCTTTTTCATAACTGGCTGAGGGTGCGCAATACCGTGAACACACACGGTACATATATGTACAGGCCAAATCGCTCACGTTTAACGAGAAGAAATGCAGAAAAGATTACTGGTCGTGGCAACGTACACTCAAGCAATGCAGACTGTTGGTGTTTTTAAATGACACGAGCGATAGGTGATGTACATTATTAACACATTTTTACTCCTGTCTTTTTGGTCTATGTCCATTCGTCACTGACATGACTACGAATCCGACCCTGCGTTGTAGTACTTTTCGGACCTTACTTATGACCTATATTATTGCAAATGTTTTTTGTCTCTTTTTAGATGATAGCAGCTTTCTTACAACTGGTTTGGTATTACTTAATGAGTCTTCCCTTCAAACCGATAATATAAATATTATGAAGTATTCCATTGAAAACCAAAAATGTATAAATAATGCTAGAATATTATTGGGTGGCACCATAAGAGTTGTATAGTGAAACAGTCTTGTTTTTGAAAAAACGATTTTAATAATTTGATACTTATGTATATGACATTTAATAATTTGAAATCACTTTCGAACATTTTCTATTTACCATTGAAACACTACATTTACACTTAACCCACAAATCATCAGGATATGGTTAAAACTCTAGAAAAAGTTTTTCATCTCCAGATGATGCCAACATGGTTGGTGAAATGTCCCTGTTGAGTGTAAACATAGTTTTTTGGTGTTAAGTGGAAAAGTGTGACCTTGTTTCTATGCCAAAGGTTCTAATTCTCCTCCAGTATTAATAATTATAAACTAGAAAACTTTGCTAAACAGGTTTTCAATATTTTCAAAAACACAGGTATTTTATTTCTGAACTTTTCGAAGTACACAGAAAGGAAGAGGACTCCCCTTTTATTAGTATACCTTATTTTAGACATAATTTCGCAAAATTCTGTTAATGTATCTTTCCTTTTAGGGAAACATAATTTTTTATTATATTAATATTTCTGAAGAGTGTATATTAAGGAATTTTGACCCATGAAGTGTCCAGATGTGATCCTTTGTTATTATTCCTATACAAGTAACATTGTTTTTAGTACATATTTTCACTAACAATGCTCTCATTATTACTATTCACATGAAATGATTAAAAGATAATTATCATATCATATTATACTTATAATCCCTCACAGTAACCTTCAAACAAATTAACCGTTAAAAATCCCATTGCAGTAAATGACGTTTTCAAATTAAATTAAGAAATGTGATGAATATAATAATAAGATGTTACAGTTAGATACCAATTATTTGAAATACTCTGACTAGATGCTGACAAATGTTGAGTCTTGTGGTCCTGTTTGTTACTGTTGGGATACTAAAAAATAGATCATTCATATTCCCAAAACTCATCATATTACTGGAAAATACTGGAAATATTACACTTGGAACATGAAACTTAATGCAACATTTTATACTTCATTTAAAATTTTGTATCTCCAAAAGAATCAAGTAATGCAAAATGTAAAAAAGCTTCCTCAGGAGTCCACATTGGAAAATTACATTACGGGGGTTCCCGGGGGTTTGGGGGGGGGCGGGGTTTGAATATTTTTAAATGGGGAAAATTTTTTTTTTAAATTTTTATGGAAGGGGGTTGAAAGAAATTTAAGGGGGAAAGGGGGGGGGGAATTTAAAAAAAAAAAAAGGGAGGAAGGGGGGGAAAAGTTTTTAAAAAAAAAACATATAGTTTTTATAAAAGGGGAATAAAAACTGAATTTTTATTTTTTTTTTTTAAAATTTAATAAGTTAAATTTTGTTTTTTAGGTTTTATTTTTTTTTGGACTTGATTTTATATTTAAAAGGAAATGTGTTTACCCAACTTTTAACATACAATGCAAATCGTTTTTATTCTTGTGCTGTGAGGACAATCAGTTATTGGCGTCCATTATATACAGGGTGTCCCAAAAATCTCAAGCCGAAAGTGGTTTACAGACCAAGTCCTGACTGGACATGTGATGAAAAAAAAAAATAGATGAAAGTGTCTTGATTTTTGAGATATAGCCACTTTTGTAAAATTGGTCAAAATTGCTTAAATATTTTTGTGTCACGACTTCAAATGAAGGCCCATTCTCGAGTTTTTTTGAAACTATAACATTTTATTACAACAATCACGATACTTTCAAAAAAAAATTAGAAATCCATTTTTAAGATTTTGGTTATTATCACCCAACACCACAAAGAAAACAAGTCAACAATCGGCCTTTATTTGACGTCGTGGTACAGAAGTATTAATTTACGGAAGCGATTTTTCATCAATTTTACAAAAGTGGCTATATCTCAAAAACCAATTTCATCTAAATTTATCGTCACAGTCAGGACATGGCCTGAAACCCTCTTTCAGCTTGACGTTAACTTTTGGGAAACCCTTTTTTTTTCTATGTGTATTTATATGAGCGTCACATCTAAGAAAGTTTTTGGCAATGTCAACTCCGGATCAGATTAATATACTCATTATTAACCATTTGATCATAGTTTCACACATTTTTAAAGTCACAGCGCTAATAAATAATAATAATAAAGATAAAGCAATTGCAATATATTATTGGCTGATTATATTTGTTGGTAATGTAATGTTAAGAGGGTTTTTAATTTTGATTTTTTTTATATATAAAGTGTCACAAAAAAAGAGTGCTTATTCCCCATTGCGTTTTTATTAATATTTATTTGAAACTATTATATATATCACAAGTAACAATGAAGTTTTACTTCACTTATAATTGTTTTTCAGCTTAAAATCATAGATACCAAACTCACTCTCAGATGAGACGCTCTATATGAATATGAGACATGATAACCCTGAAAGCACCAATGTTCCCAGCACCCCTCATTCCGTATATCAGTAAAACAAAAAAGTAAATTATTAATCTGAGAAACCTATACCTGTGCGTAAAGCACTCGAGCCAGAAATACTAGGACCAGCAGAATTGCCATGAGCCATCGTGTCTTTTGCCAAGGCACTGTCCTGTCCACCACTCCCTGGTACCACTAGAACACACAATAACAAAACGACGTGAGTGTACCTGTTTGGTGATGATGCGCAGGCTGAAGATAATCAAGAGAACCAGCGTGCCCGCCCACCGTGCTCTATTATGAGGAGTCCATCTGTCCAGCATGCTCTGGTACATCTGTGGGCGGTCGGTGATAATAAAATTTTACTTTTCAATGACAGACAAGTAAGGATATATCAAATTATTTGATTCATGGTCATTAAAATATACCTTACTCGTAGCCATGATAATAACACATTCGTGGACACTATTGTATATGTGACATAAAAGATCCAATTTTCATTCGAGACTCATTTGACAGGGTTGTATACAAAGTAGTATATCGTCATGCACAAAAATTGTTGAATATGCTACTATAGGCAGTCCGAGAATCGAATGTACAACATAATACGACATTCTTCGACTCAAATGAAAACGAGTTAGATCAACTTGCGTATAACCTAAGTTGCTCTGTTAAGCCGCTAGAGGCTTAACTATTAACTATAAATGTGTATATTCTTAACTGTAATCGCGGCTACAGTTTGGACAATTTCTGAGATACGGTTTTAGGCTTATAATTGACGTTTTTTGGAGCTATACAGGGTTTTGAAAACACGCATAGAAACATCTGATAATGTATGTCAAGCGTAATTTTCTACTCATATTTTGTTATTGCATGAATAATGGTTGGCAATTTGTTTCTTATTGAATGTCCTACTTGAAGCTTTTTTACCTCTTGCAAATGTTGATTAGATAAGCGGTTTAGCTAAGAAAAAATAAATTCAAATAATTGGTTACAGAGTGACATACAATGTAGTAACCAGAATACTAGGAGACCTTGCTTTTGTCTATAATGCAGGTATCATTTAAAACTTCAGATTTCCTGTAAGTCCATTTCCAGCATTTGATCTCATTTAAAATAAAATGTGTGGCAAGTTCTTTAATTTGAAAATGAAAATTGTTTTCCTTATTTAATTTATGTAACTCATTTTGCATTCACCATATTTAATATCGCCAAATCTATCTAAAACATTGATTCCCAAAGTAGATATGGACCACCCAGGGGTCGATTTTGACTTGCAGGGGGTCCATGTCAGCAAGAAAAAATTGCACGCGGGGGTGCACGCAACTACTTGAAATGTATTTTTCCTTAGCTAAACCACTTATCCAATCAACAAATTGCATGAGGTAAAAAAGATTCGGAATCAAGTAGGCTATTCAATAAATTGGTTAATTATTCACGCAATAACAAAATATGAGTAGAAAACTACACTCGAAATTCATTATCAGGTATTTATATATTTTTGAAAGCGTCCTGTACAACACTAAAAAACGTCAATTGTAGGCCTAAAGCCATATCTCAAAAATGGTCAAAATTGATAACCGCGTTTTAGAATTGGTAAAGAAAAATTAAAATGTTTCCGAAATTTTGTGGTTCTCTAGCGGCTAAACGAAGCAACTTTGGTTTATGCAAGTTGGCATAAATATTTATATTCTTTTGGGTTGAGGAATATATTACATTGTACATTCAATTTCCAGGCACCCTGTACATCATATTAAACTGTTAACCCTACGAAACTAAATAAACCATCTAAAATTTGTTTGTCAAACTGAAAAACACCAATACACATTTAATATGAACACTAACACGTACATATTTGGAAACCTTTTGTCTTACAAATTGATCAACAATTTGTAAAACATACTTAAAAATATATTTCTCAAGCACACTATAAAAAATATCATGTAGGCTGAAAATCGTTTTCTATAAATATCTTCTTCATAAAAATTGTACTTAAAGGGGGTGTAAAGCAAAAAAACAACATGAACTGAAAATGTACAGAAAAAAATCTAAGAATAACAGTGAAAATCCCACTGTTCTATTGCATTTATTAACGGAGATAGGCCGCTCCAAAGATGCCGTGTCTTAGCGTGTGACGTCAGCGGAGCTTGACTGGCTGCTAGAAATTGTTAAACCTAGACAAACACCACTACTATAGGATATCTACACATCTACCACGCCGCCCTTTTATTGGCAGCTTTGGTATTATACTTACATATGTATATAAGACTTTAGCGAACTCTGCATCATACTGTTAGGGTTAATGTCGATTAAACTGAGATTATGGTAATTAAACGCCGGTGTTCGATTATACTAAACGTCTCCCAGTTATAATATTCAGGGATAATATTTTTTCGTCGCTTCCTATTATATATCTAAGTAAATACTCTGTGAAAAAATATGTTTTTAGTGATTAGGGAAGATTAAATTTTAATATCTTTCTATTATAAAAATAGCTCACCAGAGTTTAACAGTTAGTACACATTCTTGTCATTAATAGGTGAAGTAGCTATTATTGATTTTAAATGTTATACAATTGTCCAGATTTTTTCAAATTAAAAATAGGTACAGGGAAATTAAAACCTTCTGCGTAAAAACAAATTCACGGTTGAACACTTTTTAACTACCTAACAATGAACCACTTTTTTTTTGATGAATGAACACTTTACGGAGAATTTTTTCAACAGCATGGGATGGCAATGGATAACTCCTTGTTACCATTATTTCTAATCTTTTTATGACCAAATATGAATCCGAAACCAAAGAATTTTCGAGTATTTCCCCAGGGTTTTTCACAAATTCACATTTTTTTTACATAGAAGGCTAATTTAAATAATTTTGTTTCAAAATTAAGTGATTGTTTCCCCAACTATAAGGTTTACGAATGAAGTTGAGAAAAATGAACAATTACCATTTTTAGATTAGTTGTTATAAATTCTGAAAATAAGTTAGAATTTGATCTATACAAAAAAAGTACCGCTCCTGACATAAGTACACATACATATATTCAGTGATTCACTTCATTATTTTCAATATAACTTAGCAAGTTTCCATTTTTTAATACGTCATTTGTTAAACCTAGGTTCAAAGCCAAAAGCCATTTTACAACTTTAACCTAAGTAAATATCTGTTAAAATGTTCCTAATCACATCACATGTAGATATTACACGTACCGACGTACCTGTAATAATAATAGTCTCGCCTCGTATGTCTGCAACGAGCGCCTCTGACTAGACGAAGTCCCCATGACATCACGATATCAGTGCATAATGCTTTTAAACGCTGTATCTCACGAACGGTTCATCGTAGAGCAACGAGGTTTGAATTTTTATTCTTAGATTTCTTCACACTAAAACTTTCACACCCCTTTTAAGCCTCCTGATAACTTGTGTTCTTTCTTTCAGTTTCTTGGTTTCAGTGGCATAACCAAAACTGATGTATGGGGAATTCCCCACTTATACTAATTATATTATCAATTACTTCTATATCAATTATTAGTATTTCCCTGTGTAAAAAAATCATTACTCATATCTCTTGAGAGGACATATAATATCAGTTACATATCCTCCTCCATGACTACACTACTGGTTGGTTTTGTATACATCTTTATTTTATTATCTATCAAGGATTTGTTTTAAGGTCATATACTTAATTCTATTAATTTATTTCCCAAAAAAAAAGCTGAGATCAATACATTGTAAACAACCTTTTTACAAATTATGTGGTAAAGTACATATACAATATGTTAAACCACAATACGTGTTGCAAATTTTGTTATGTGACATATTTTGCTATGTATGATTTCATTTTACAAATCTTAAACTAACTCTAGTTTACATTAAAGTTCACTTTTATCCGTGAATAAAGAATAATTCTACATTTGGTAATGTGTCATAAATATTGCAACCGATTATTATTAAACAGCTAATTATTATCTAAATATAAGCAAAATATTACTGCAAATATTTTTTAAAATCTGTGGGCTTATGAGAAAACATAACAGCTTTTAAAGGGGTAAGATAACCATATACTGAAACCAGCATTTAAGTAGTGTTAGAATTAATATTTTTATGTTTTTTTTTTTTAATATCCACTGTTATACTATGTCTTTAATAATATTTCTCATAATCTAATATTTTGTGTAATACCTAAGTGGCAACACTGTGCCGCCATAACCACAGACTCGAGTGAAAAAGAGACAAGTCAGTTTGCGAAAGAGAAACAAAGTCAATAATTACCAATGAAATACAATCCACTAAATTACAATTACGTTTATTTTCAAACGAACCAGTCTATTACATCTATATCAAACAAGTAGCATCAACTTCAAGGCTCAAGACAACTCTAAGCCGCGTTCATTGATACCATATTAAGAGTCTGCAATTACGTAGGTTTGTTATAAAAACGGAGAATGAAACATTGGTTGAATAATAATTATTAAAATAGTGAAAATTCTCCCCTGTTATTATCTTCTATTGTTTAGGGCGTAAATACCTACACGTATTTAATTTTAATATATACGTCCTACACGTATTTAATTTTAATATACGTATTGTGTTAATGTAAACTGTGTAACTTTGGAAAATATGTGAATTATATATTTCCTTCAATGAATCTTCAAGTACTAGTTGACAATTAATATGTTATTTTGCGATACATCCACTTGAGCTATCAATTTAATAAAAAATAGAAAGGACTAATTTTTGTGGCAAGAGAATGCCATATTTATCTATGTATTATTAATTTGTATCATGTCATTTTAATCAAACATTAATATTCTTCTAGTATGAGCTATTTGTCTACGCCATGTGAATTATTTATAATATATGTTCAAAAGATGAAATAAATTTCGTTACCTGAGATAACCTAGTCCAGAGTTGTGAAAAGGCATTTTTTTTACTGCCAGAAGATAATAGTTCCTCTTCCATGGTTAATTTGAAATTATTTTTACTAAAAAAAATATTAATTAAGTACACAAATTTTGTTGCTGGAAATTGAGTTGCGACTTCAAATTTCCATCAACCATGATTTACTCAATGACTTACTACAATAATTTGCATTATAACTTCAATTACGTACCTATTTATATATTAAATTAATAAATTAGATTGATAATTATTAATACTTTAACTTAAATTCATTTTTGTACACGTCGATCTATCCCATCTGTCATTTAAAAGTCTAGTCAAACTTTGACTTTTGACATTCGTAATGCTGACAAACAATTTTTACTTGTTGGTCAGCAAATTGAAATGCAGTAAAAAACTACTAAGAAAAAACATATTGGAAGATAAATAAAATTTATCCTTTTTTATCATGAGCTATGATATGATAACTGATAATTTTCTAATTTCATAGGTAAGAGATGTTGAGTTAAACAGTCCACGAGAGAAATGTTCTTTATATTGGCTATACTGTACTGTCAGAAGTCAAATGCAAACGTCAAAAGTGTATTTGACATTTTACAGTAAGTGCAAAGTTGACGAAGGTGTTTTGGGTGTACTACTGGAAAAGGTATTGCAAAATTATTTGCAATGGATACGTATGAAAGTGTTGTGTTAGTCAAACCTGAAGTGTTTGTATTTAATATACCCCCAAGATCATCAAATAGGGGTTACAGGTAAATATATAATTAAAACAATAACAGTAATTATTGTTTGTTTATTATGAACAATACGCCCATTTACGATGGTTTTAACTATCGAAAACAATAATATCCTAGTATAGTATACAATATAGTATCCCATATTGACCTTTGAAGATACTTAACATTTAACACCTCACATCAAATATATTTATGATCCTTTTTTTCAGAGCAGCTGATTGGAATTTGGCTGAACCAGCATGGACTGGCAGAATGCGTTTAATCTCCAAAGGAAACGAATTGATGATTAAATTAGAAGATAAAAATACAGGCGAACTTTTTGCCAAGTGTCCTATAGAGACATATCCAGGAATAGCACTTGAATCCGTGAATGATTCTTCTAGATATTTTGTTTTGCGAATTCAAGATGATAATGGTGTGTAAACTATGATTTATTATATACGAATTTTTAATTATTTTCGTATGTATCATTGTTTAAAAAATACAAAATTAATTTTAACACTTTTAATGCTCTAGGGAGGACTGCTTTTATTGGAATTGGTTTTGGCGATAGATCCGACTCTTTTGATCTTAATGTAGCTCTTCAAGACCACTTTAAATGGGTAAAAAAGGAGAAGCAGATTAGTGAAGAACCTAATAGTGGCCCCACCCTAGATTTGGGGTTTAAGGAAGGTGAGACAATCAAAATTAATATGAAGATAACAAAGAAGGATGGATCGGAAGCTGCTTCAAAGACAAAATTGAAGTCTGGAAATAGTGGAGGTATTGGGCTGTTGCCCCCACCACCTGGTGGTAAATTACCAGCTCCCCCTGGAAGTTCCCCTGCTGGGTCTCCCGCACATGCCCCCAAGACAGACAACACAGTGGGCGATTCTTGGGGGGAATTTACATCGGCACCCATAAGGTGAGCGTTGAAAACTTCACTGTAAAGTTATACAATTTAAAACATCAAATATGTATATAGATTGAGGAATTAGAAAAGTGACACGTAATAAACATTTGATATCAAAAATATGGAAAATATTTGATGCCTGAAATGAAAAATTAGAACACAATAGTTGGTAGCGGACATGACCTAAGAAAGGGATTTTCACACAACCAAATTCTGATTGTGGTTGCTAATACATATTTGTAAATTAACTCTCTACTGTAGGTGTGACAAAGCTTTTTTTTTCATTTCTGTGTTGTCGCAAGATCTTTTCTAAAAACAAAGAAAAAAATGGAGTATACGACCACTCTCTGTGACAGATGGCAACCGTTACAAGCACTTGATGCCGTTTTTGAGCTTTTGTAATACTTTTGATACTGCCTTTAATGTTTTTGGTCTAAATCCTTATGATATTGATTTCTCTCTTTATTTTGTAGATTTCACAAAGCAGCATATTAAAAAAAACCGTATTTCTACAATATTAATTAGTTTATTATCACATTTAACACATTCAATGCCATCCGTTCCGCCCACGGTAGTACTCGATTCTGCCAGTAGGGTCTATCCGGATGCCCGCAGTCGTAGATGTTTTTACACATTGATATGTGTTACCATTCCAACAGCCTACTGAAACAGTTTCAGTCTTAGGTACAGTGTAAAATACGGTTGTAATATTCACATTAGTAAAGATTTTGTAAAAATAAAAATGACAGGTCATTGCTTTTATTGCATGATTTATGTCAAATATTAACAAAAAAGTGTTTTGGCCCACCAGTTTTTTTGCACAGTTGATAAAGGCGGCAGTGAATGTGTTAATGGTGGAAAAATATTTTTACAAATGGAAATATTTACTAATTATAATTTTAAATACTTTAGTTTTCCGTTTATAGAATGCTTCTGAATTATATTGTAAGCATATGACAAAAAGAAAATATATTGTTTCAAATTGGACTATAAAACTGACAGTTGTGTCAGCTGTCACAATTAGAGAGGTTGATAAATTAGGCAGTTATAACATAGACATCCAAAAAAAACGTCATCAAAGTTGGCCGAGAAAAAAAAAAGACGTATTTCTATTCTTAATGGAATTTATAACCTTATTTACTTGTCAAGACATCATATCATATGACAGACATTGTTTATTTTACAAATTGTGACAGTCACTTGTCAAAAGTTTGACATAACCGAAAAGCTTAGACATGACCGCTATTTCCATCTCTCTCGTTCATAGCCAGAGTTGATGACGTTTTTTTGGATGTCTATATAAGGAACTAAAAACTGTTAAAATAACATCCTTCTTAAAATAAATACGAGGCGCGTTCATAAACTAAGGGCCGTTTGCTTATATATAAATATTGGCGATTCGAAGCACAGTTTTACTACTGCAGCGCCATCTACTGACTCATTGCGAAGCTACAGCGTCATTTGTTTTGATTCTGAAGTCGTATTGTTGTCCGTGAATGCAAAGAACAATGGCCGCGAAAATCGTTGATCCCGCCAACTGTGAAGTGCGTTCTGTGATTCGTTTCTTATGTGCAAAAGGATCGTCGGCTGCTGAAATTCATCGGGAGTTATGCCTGGTTTACGGACCTACAGTTATGAGTGAAGGAAAGGTTAGACAATGGTGTCGTGATTTTAAAAATGGCCGAACAAATGTCCATGATGAAGAGCGGAGTGGCAGGCCCAGTATCCAGACCGATGAAATCGTTTCACAAGTGGACCAAACACTGCGATCTGATCGTCGATTGACGATTAGTGGCCTGGCTAACAAATTTCCTCAACTTGGACGCACTACTGTTTACAATATTGTCACAGAAAACCTCACATACCGCAAATTGTGTGCAAGGTGGGTACCAAAAATGCTCACCGACCACCACAAAGAGCAAAGAATGTCTAGTGGACGAAAGTTTTTGGCCCGTTATCAACAAGATGGAGATGATTTGTTTTCTCACATTGTTACTGGGGACGAGACGTGGGTATCCTACGCCAACCCAGAAACAAAACTGCAATCGATGCAGTGGCGACA
This sequence comes from Aromia moschata, assembly GCA_029963805.1. Classification (NCBI taxonomy): domain Eukaryota; kingdom Metazoa; phylum Arthropoda; class Insecta; order Coleoptera; family Cerambycidae; genus Aromia; species Aromia moschata. Next base: position 95,389 of record JAPWTK010000288.1, on the reverse strand, counting down.
CTCATCTTCACCAAAACCGAAAAAGTTTAAGCAAACTCAGTACACAAGTCGAAAATTGATGGCTACAGCTTTTTGGGACAAAGACAGTGTTCTTTTGGTTGATTTCATGGAACGTGGGACAACAATTACAGCTGACGTGTACTGCGAAACGCTCAAAAAATTGAGACGTGCGATACAAAACAAACGCCGCGGGAAACTGTCATCTGGCATAATCCTCCTCCACGATAACGCGTCCTCACACTGCTGCCAAAACCAATGAGAAAATTCAAGATTTTCGTTGGGAACTTTTGACCACCCACCGTACAGTCCCGACCTTGCACCTAGCGACTACTTCCCTCTTCTTGCATTTTAAACAGTGGCTCGGTGGACAACGTTTTGAAACCGAAGAGGGACTCAAAAACGCCGTTGTCAACTGGTTCAACTCTCAGGCGGCAAGCTTCTATGCAGAGGGGGTTAAAGAAGCTGGTGCAGCGGTACGAAAAATGCTTAGAAGTGAACGGCGATTATGTAGAGAAGTAAAGTAAGATTGTACCTAACTAAATATGACAATAAAATTTGTTTCTTATGAGTACATTTTTTTCTGTGACCAAACGGCCCTTACTTTATGAACGCGCCTCGTATATGTTCTGTTATTACATTACACAGAAATATTTAACGATCAAAATGATCCACAAAAAGAATAACTTTGGGTTATTTAAATATTTACAGGATAGTGGCATTCTGTATTTCAACAAAAAATTAATCATCACAAATTACACGTTACAAACTGGCATATGTATTCGGTATCAAGTATCAAGTATTCATCACGCTCAGACAGCATGTCTTTCTATAGAAGTTTACATGGAGATTGCTGGCTTAAAATTTTGTTTTATTTGGGGACACTTAAATTTGTTTGAGGGATAATTAGTCTTATACCATTAGTTACAATTTAATTACATTAACTCACAGAGTTAGTGCAATTCACTAATACCTAATAAATATAAATAAAATGCCCCACTCACACAAACTGCCCATTTTCATATTCACCACTGTTAACTGATTGTCATTACATTATACTGCCGGAGGCCCGGGGGGGGGGGGGGGGGGGGGGGGGGGGGGGGGGGGAGGCCCCGGGGGGGGGGGGGGGGGGGGGGGGGGGGGGGAGGGAAAAGAAAAAAAAAAAAAAGGAAAAGGAGAAAAAAAAAAAAAAAAAAAAAGGAAGAAGGGGGAGAGGGGGAAGAAAAAAAAAAAAAAAAAAAAAGGAGGAAAAAAAAAAAAAAAAAAAAAAAAAAAAAAAAAAAAAAAAAAAAAAAAAAAAAAAAAAAAAAAAAAAAAAAAAAAAAAAAAAAAAAAAAAAAAAAAAAAAAAAAAAAAAAAAAAAAAAAAAAAAAAAAAAAAAAAAAAAAAAAAAAAAAAAAAAAAAAAAAAAAAAAAAAAAAAAAAAAAAAAAAAAAAAAAAAAAAAAAAAAAAAAAAAAAAAAAAAAAAAAAAAAAAAAAAAAAAAAAAAAAAAAAAAAAAAAAGGGAAAGAGGGAAAAAAAAAAAAAAAAAAAAAAAAAAAAAAAAAAAGGGAAGGAGAAAAAAAAAGGGGGGGGGGGGGGGGGGAAAAAAAGAGGAAAAAAAAAAAAAAAAAAAAAAAAAAAAAAAAAAAAAAAAAAAAAAAAAAAAAAAAAAAAAAAAAAAAAAAAAAAAGGGGGGGGGGGGGGGGGGTTTCCGCCAGGGGGGGGGGGGGGTAGAAAAAAAAATTTTTGGGGTGTGGTTTTTGGGGGGGGGGGGAAGGGGGGGGGGCCCCCACAAAAAAAAAAAAAAAAGGAGGAGGGGGGGGGGGGGCGGGGGGGGGGGATTTTGGCTATCTAACTTTCGGCCCCGTGATACTGCTTTCCAAAAGATACAAAGCCGTATCTACACTCGAACCCCTCTTAAGTCACCAAATCCGTGCATCATCGTCTCGCTTAAGTCGCGAAATTTAGTCTCTCTTAAGTCGCGATCATAACCTCAACTTTTTCGGTGTTTAGCTGCAAAAGAAATATTTAGATATACCACAGCACTTGTTATATCGAAAAATGAGCCAACTGAACGAAAAAATTAACGTAAGTATACCTAGTCGTGCGTGACAAAGTTCAATTTTCCACTTGAATGAATATTTTTTAAAAATGCACCTAACCTATTTTAAAGGTTAGGTATCCATATTTAATGTATTACACAATAATTTTTTCAATAAAAATTGTATTCATGCGAAAATCCAATTTCCAAACGTAGTACTAAAACTTTACAGGCGGCGACTTAAGAGGGACGGTTTCGTGACATAATAGGGGAACACGTGGTGAAATAAGAGGGGATGTGAATTAAGCGAAGGTGACTTAAGAGGGGTTCGAGTGGACATAGATTAGGCTATATAGAGATGATGTTTTGCAGCAGGAGAGCTAACAGAAAGACATTATCGCTTATGAACATATTCTGTGTCAAAATTGAATTGTTAAATACGAATTCATAAGCTATGTTGCTTATGAATTGAAATAGCAAATTGTTAAACACTTATTCATTCATATTCAACTTACTTATTCATATATACTTATTAGTTTTTTTTTTTACAGTGCTCCAGCGCAAGTTTCTCCAGCCACAAATAGTAACTGGGTGCAATTTTAAGTTTTGTGATCAAACACCTAAATATCTTATACTACAGTCATGTATCCCATAATTGTGGTTCATGAATGTGATTCCCTCTACTTACTTGTCATTCTACTACTACTTATTTATCAAGCAAAGTGTTAATGTTATTTTTATCGCAGATTGTACTATAATACATAACGTTATACATAAGCTCCATTATAGAATATGTATGTCATGAAAGAATTAACGTAAAAGACATCCTCTAATGTGCTCGTGGTATCAGTTTTATTATTATTATGATGTAAAGTTTTTCGTGAGAACCTAATGTTTTAGGGAATCTACTTTGGATAGATTATTTAAATATAAAGTTTAAGTAAAATTTATGCACTGTTAAATACTTATACGTTGAATAGAAAATGATTTATGATCATTTACATTTTATCATGTTGTTGTTATTGTAAAATTATTTTATCTATAATATGTTGGAGGAATTAAAAAATGAGATTTTAAGAATATTCAGATATCTCTTAACATTCCAACTAGTTTTAGTTTAATTTTATTTTCAGAATTAGAATAAAATATAATCACTTCTAACTGGATTTTCATTTTTTAAAATATATTACAAACCATATATAATATATAATATAGAACCCAGATGTGTCACCACCATAAAATAAATGGTATTGTAAACACAGGTAATTTATCACACTAAAGCTAGCATACGGTGACCCTATCTACACTTAGGCAACTTGTATAGCATGTGATGGTGGATGCCTCAAATTGATTTGATTGCAGTAGTCCCGCGTCAGCAGGTGCTGTTGTACAACCTCCGCTGAATGCAATACATTGAATGGCATGTTATAATTTCATAATAAGATATGACAAATGTAAGAAAGGGTACTGTTTTACTTTCTTGTACTATACTTATGATGTGTGTATTACACTTATATGGCGTTATTCTTTGGTCAGTAAGCAACCACGTGAAATGTATATTTTACGTAGATAATTAGGCTGTTAGAATGACTAAAAAAATTACGCCAGATACTGACAAAGGCACCACTAATACTGGCACACCATTTGTTGGCTCGGTATGGATTAATCCCCAACTGGAAACATGTTCTTGTATTTCCCTGCACTGCAATAAAATTAATAAACTTAAGATACATGCGAAATAAAAAAAACTAAGTATCCAAATTGGCATTTACAAGCCATTTCTTGTATTAAATGAGGTCGCTTTAAAAAAATAATAAAACTGGAAATTTTATACAAAGTAAGAAACAGTAAAATCTAGCAATTTACTAAAAACAAAAAAGTGTATTTCTAGTAATTTTTTATAACTAAAAATGAAACTTCAAAATGAGACTTATATTTTCTATTCGAGATTATTTACATTTGTAAAAATAAAAATAGTTAAATACGTATATACACAAACATTAACTATTTACAAAATTCTCTAGAAAAATGAAAAACTAAATGCACTATTTAATGGTATTCTTTAGTAAGGTATTTCAGCTGTAGATCTCTTAGAATGTCCCACAATACCAAACACAACGCCCCATGAGGTGCTAATCTCATGTAATTTGCTCCTATACCTTTGTAGCATCCAAGCAGCCCTTCTGTCTTGTAGATCTTAAAGAAGCAGTCCAGTATGCCTGTGTACAGAAGACCCTTTCCTTTAGCGTCTACCCCTAAAAAAGCAGCTTATTAAATTTACTTATATTTTAACAAATTGGTATACCAAAATACATGGGTTTTTATACAGCATGAGTAAGGGAGGCACACACCAATATCTAGGAGTGTAATATACACATAAACATAGTTAAAAAAAGCTCAATGTTTTTATCCAATACTTATTTGTTTTCAAGTTGTAGCGTCATAACAAAATTTCCCACACACGTTGTCCTAAGCATTGCATTTTTCAGTAACAGTTCTTTTCAATATGTTATCATTTTTAATTACTAAATGGTTATTAAGATGCCAATTATAATTCTGTGTATATGTAATTTATTGGTATAGCTACATAATATGGAGACATCCAAAAAAACGTCATCAACTCTGGCTATGAACGAGAGAGATGGAAATAGCGGTCATGTCTATTATTTTCGGTTATGTCAAACTTTTGACAAGTGACTGTCACAATTTGTACATAAAATAAACAATGTCTGTCATATGATGTGACAGTCTTGACAAGTAAATAAGGTTATAAATTCGATTAAGAATAAAAATACGTTTTTTTTTTCTCGGCCAACTTTGATGACGTTTTTTTTGGACGTCCATAAATATATATATTTTGACAATTGTGAAGTGACATTAGTGACAGCTAATGACAGTTGTGTAGTTTTGTATATTAAGTCTATTTAGTTTATGTGCTGCTTAGTTAGTAAAGAGTGTTAATAAATTCATGTTAGTACAAGAATGTTATATGTAATCGAGGAGTTGTAAAGTATTAATAATAAGTGTTAAATTGAAAAGTGAGTTATTCAGGCAGAATTCGTAACATTTTGGTTATAGCGGAGGTATTATCGAAGACTTTAAAGAGGACAAATTTTATACAGTGAATGCGCGCGGTCTACAAAATACAACGAAGAAATGTTGACCATGGATATGGGTGAAATATTAAAATTTTTACAAGGCAAACAAGAAGACGAACGACACCGACAAGAGGAATGTGAAGAGGCAGAAAAGCGAGAGGAAAAGCGATGACAAAAACAAAAAAAGGACAAACGACGTCGACAGGAGGACCTTGAAGAGGCAGAACGACTACGATTAGAGGACCAAGAGGAAGCGCAGAGTGGTATTAGGAAATTTGTGAGTCCCAAAAAAATAAAAACATCATCATCATAAAAAGTGGAACAAATTTTTCGGAAGAATTGATGGTATAGAATAACAAATGGCCTAGGTAGGCCTAAAAGTCAATAGAATCGAAAAGGAGTTTCAAGAGAATAAGGAGAATAGAAAGACAACTAGAAGAGACCAGACGGCGACTACAAAAATAAATATTTGAGAAGATAGAAGGATTGGGCCACCAATTGCATTGTATATTGTATGACGATAGCCAATTTAGGAGATGATTCGACCTCACCAGGTATCCTGCTACAAAATTCAAGCCTATTATTATTATTATTATTATTAAAAGTAAGAATGTGTTACAAATATTAAGTACCTTAATCTATATGTATATTTCTTAAACAAAAAAATTTTGATACAAAGGAATTTCTATACTTAAAACTACATATATCAAAATGCTACAAATGTTACAAAAACTAGATATGTACATTAATTTATTACAGTACATTATTAATTTTATTCTCTTACTTTTTTTGCACCTAGGTGACTCAACACCTGTATGTGCAAGGAATACAACATAATTGCCAATAAATTGGCAAACTACATTGAAGATGACATATATATATACAAACTAGTAAAACTAATGAAGAAAGATGCAGTCTTAACATGGTTACCTTAGTCACTATTTATAGGATACTAACTTATGATCAGTCTTCTAAATATTTAATAAACCGTTGATAATTAATGTTTATACAATCTTTGCAGAGTTTTGAAAACTGCTTAGTATTTTTTACCACTCTAACATTCCTTGGGAGTAGATTATAAAATTTTGGTCCTAGGTAGGTGACAAATCTTTGATTAATGTTTTTTGTACTATTTGGCAATTTTATATGTTGTTCTTCAGCACTTCTGGTCATGTATTGATTTTCTACATATAATTTTAGTTCGCTTCTTTTATATATGTACGTACATACTTTACAAATATACAGGGTTCTAATATTAAATATTTCCTTATTATATAGTAATTTTGTTGGGTATTTCCTTTTTTTATTATACATAGTTTTTAAAATACTATTTTGAACAATATTTAACTTTCTTAATGAATTCGTATAGAGACCACCCCCACACCAGTATACCATATCGGAAGATTGATTCTATTAAAGCTTTGTAAATCATTATTAGTATGTTTTTATATAATATGTCTCTAAGTTGATAGAACTTATATATAAGTTTTCTTACTCTATTTGTTACATAGTTAATATGATTTGTCCATTTCAAGTGTTTGTCTATAATAATACCTAAGTATTTTATCTCATTAACTTCACAAATGTTATGTAGATTATTTATTTGTATCGTGCTGTACTCAGGTCTATTATAATTTGTTACCTAAAATGCGATGTATTTTGTTTTTCGGCATTTAATGAAAGTTGGTAGTTATTAAGCCATTTTTTTATAATGTCTATGCCCTCAATTACTTTTGCTTTCACATGCTCCCATGTATTTCCATTAAACAAGGCAACTGTATCATCTGCATATGACACAATTTTTGCATGTATATTTAGTCCTAACAATGAATTTATGTATACGGAGAATAATATTGGGCCTAATACAGTGCCTTGTGGTATTCCCATTTTTACAACTTTTGGATCGCTTAAGTTATTCATAATTTTCACATGTTGTGTGCGATCTGTCAAGTAATTTCTAAAGACATCTAACACAGTGCCACGAATTCCATAGTGCGATAATACATCTATGAGCTTTACATGATTCACTGTATCAAATGCCTTTGCTAGATCTAGGAATACTCCAATACATTTTTTATTGTTGTCTAAATTATTCGTAATTTCATTTACTACTTCATACATAGCATCCTCAGTTCCTAATCCCTCAACAAAACCAAATTGATTTTTGTGTCGAGTATATTATTAATTTTAAAAAATTTGTTAGGCGCTCTTTTAAACATTTTTCAAATATCTTTGCAAAATTATTTATTACACTAATTGGTTGGTAGTTAGATATTAAAGATTTGCTTCCCGATTTATGAATGGGTGTCACAACAGCAACTTTAAATTGATGCGGAACATGACCTGTTTTAAAGATGAGATTAATAATATGTACAAGGGGGATTAATATATGGCAATGAACCAATTTAATAATTTCTACTGTGACTCCATCCATTCCAGGTGCACTTTTGTTTTTTAAACTATGTATGTGTTTTATTATCTCCTGATTAGTCACTGGTGAAAGATAGATTGATTGAGATAAATTGTTTATTACAAAATTGAAATTATGTTCTGGTTCTTCAATTTGTTGAAGCATAGTACTTCCTACCCCAACAAAATAGTCGTTACAATGATTAGCCATTTGTTTGTGATCAAAAAAAGCTATGCCTTCATCGTCAACTAATTTAAGTACAGTATTACCAGTGTTACTTTCATTTGTGGCTTCCGATATTATTTTGTATATAGCTCTTATGTTGTTTTGATTGTCTAACACTTGCTTTTTGTAGTAGTTATTTTTTGTTTTTTTTTAATAATGTATTTAAGTAATTCCTGTAGTTTTTTATATTCAGTCTCCAGAATATCTGTATGGTGTTCTGATAGTCTTCTTTTTAGTTTATCTCTTTTTTTTAATAGAATTTATTAAACCTTCAGTAAATCCATGGCTTGATTTTTTTTTGTTCAATTTTCTTTTATGTATAACTTTACTTTGATTTATTAGATTTAAGAAAATGTCCATAAATATATCTGTAGCTAGCTGTGAGTCGTCTGAATTCAATATTTCACTCCATGTTTGGTTTTCAATCAATGCTTTTAATTTGTCTAGGTCAGTTTTTGTAATTTTTTGTAAATTATTATTGTTTATGTTTTTTTCAGAATTTGTGTTGTTATAGTCAAGATCTAATGCTACTGGATAGTGGTCAGTTATATTACTATTTATTACATATGAGGATAATTTAATGTTTTTTATATTTTGCTTTTTTTTGACAAAAATGTGGTCTAGACAGGTTGATGTATCCTTGGTTACTCGTGTTGGAATTTGTATATACGGTTCAAACCCATGTTTAGCTAATATAGATAAGTAATCATTAACGACAGCTTCATTTTTGTTTAATATGTCAATGTTAATATCGCCTATAATTATTTGGAGTTGATTACTTTTTTCATTGTCTAAGTAGCTGTCAATATCGTCAATGAAGGTTTGCTCGTGGTTGGGTTTGGTCGGTATATGGTAATTATTTTAAAAAACTATATCATTGGTGCTAAAACTTAGTATGCCAAGGGTAACCCCACATCTTACAAGTTTGGTAATTTTAAACATTAGCCCTATATCGGATTTTACCAGTATTAAAACTCCATCATTTTTATTGTAATCACCTTCGTTATAAAATGTGGTATACCCTGGGATTGAAAATAACTTATTGATTCCAATATAAAACATTCACTTAAAATTATGACATCAAATCTATTAAAATTATACGTTTCAATAGTTGCCACTAGTTCATCAAAGTTTTTTTCTTGCGCTCCTGATATTTAAATGTATAACACTACATAAACTACTGTTTGTATTAGTTGTGGTTTTGAAGTGTGTAGCCTCTATAAATTCTCCACTATGGTCTTTTCCTAAGTTTTTTAAGTTCTCTAACACAAGGTCTTCACCTAAAATTACCATTAAGCGTCTTTGTAGTCTGTTTTATTTTCAAGGCGTTTGTATAAAATTTCAAGGTTGGGCATTCCATATTTGTGGATTCGTGATTTATATTATGTTTTGTTTTGTATTTGCGGTTAGATGTCACACAGTTTACGCAGCGTTTTGTTTGTCTCTGACACTGTGTTAAATCATGTTCTTCAGCGCATATTGCACAAGCCACTTTATTCTTGCAAGCTGCTTTTTTATGATAAAACTCCTGACACTGGAAACAACGAGGAATATCCAGGTTTTCATAAACTGGATATCGCTGCCAGCCAATGTATATTTTTTTCATATCAGTTAATTTCCTAAAGGTTTTTAGCATGCAGAAAGATCAGTACATAAACTGCTTAAGCTTTTCACGTACGATGGACAGTCATCATGGTCCATGTACCGCAGACAATTTGAGGCTACTGCGAAGGTGAAGGGATGGACTTCACAACAATTCTAACTAGGTGTATGAGCGTTAGAAATAAGGTATGGGCACAAATATCTGCGCCAAGTTTATCAGTCTCAACTCAAGAGCAGACAGCAAAGAAGCAATGAGTCTGCAAGAGTACCAAGCTGACATCGAATGACTCATACATTTGGGTTATCCTCAGGCATTTAAGAATTTCTCGAACCATTGGCATACAGATTTTTGTTGATGGGCTAGTAGACACAGAAATGCAGCAAGCTTTAGGGCTTGGGAGACATACCAAGATCAGTGATGCACTCGTAGCTGCCTTGAAATTTAAAGTGGCTAAATAAGTCTCGAGGAGCCTTATCTCAGAAGTCTATTTAGTTTATGCACTGCTTAGTTAGTAAAGAACTGTATAGAATCACAGACTATAAAGATGTAATGGACGAGTTGTAAAGTATTAATAAAAGTGTTTCAAGTATAAAAGTGGGATATTCAAGGCATAATTCATAACAATATAAATTAATGAATACATAAACAATTACACTGAATTTTATAATTGTTAAATAATTTTGAGAACTTATTACAGAAAGGAAAAAAATCTTCATAAGAATTGTTCTTTCATTTTTTAAATGATTATACTAAATTTAAATGAGATGATAAAAAAACATAGTTACAATTTACTGTTTCTAGGTCTCAAGTTACTAATTATTGTCAGTGTAAACTCGGAACATTGGTTAAACAATAAAATTAATTAAATCCACAAATATTTAAATTAATCTGATTACCTTATGGGTGGATTTGATTTCAGCCTATATGAAAAAAATACCAATTTAGATAACAAACCCTCAATGAGGTAAACTGTTTGGAAAAACCTTGGCGTTAAATAAAAGTTAAGGATTTTTCTAGTCCATCTCATGTTGTTTTTTTAAAACTATAAACTACATTTTTTTTTTAATAAACTAAACAACTTCCGATGTTACCTTGGTTGTAAAGTCTAGTAGAAACCAAATCGAATGGATTCATAAGCACAGTTTGAAAAATACCTCCTACAATGCTTGCTACAAAAGAACTGGCCACTCGATGATTTCTAAAGTATTCATAATCTCTTAGAACATCTTTAGTTACTGCAAAAGACGTTAATTGTGCTGAGGATCCTGCAAGTGCCCTTAGAACTATAATATTACCCCCCTCTCCACAAACCACGTATCTATAAATAACATATATGTTCATAGTAAAAAATAACCTGGCCTCCAGGGCAACGCGAAGTTGTAAATTAATAGAACTTACGCCATGTGTTTTATAAATACTTCTTAATGCGTCAAGAGCACTACTATGACCATGTTGAGTTCCTACCGCAATTTGCTTAGCAGCTTGCGCTTGTAACTGGGTTTTTATTAGAAACAGCGGACTTCCAAAAAAGGCACCAACTGCCCCTGCAAATGCACTTCCCACAGCACTCTTATAAATAATGGTTTTTCCATATTTGTCACTAAAGTATCCTCGCTTATCCATCAGCTGATATATACCTAAAATATTTGTCATATAACCCCTAATTCTGTTTACTAATTAAGAACACATAGTAGACACAACAAAGGATTATGAAAATATAGTTATCCAAAAAAATCAAATCTGGCTATGAAGAGAGATGGAAATAACAGTCATGTTCAAGAAGACTGAGTAGAATATAAGGAGACCGAACCTCCGAGGTTTCACACAAGCAGCAGCGGGTCGAATTTTGAAAGCAGCCAGTTAGTGCTGCTAGCGTGTCTATGCCCTTGGATATAACTAATACTTGCAAAGACTAGAATATATCTAGTCTTTGCAAGTATTAGTTATATCCAGGGCATAGACCGCGCAGTAAGGTACTGCACCGGTTTCAGTGTATTAGTTACATCCAAGAAGACTAGAATATATCTAGAAAGAAGACTAGAATATATCTAGTCTTCTTTGTCACATACACATACTTTAGAGGCGCAGTAGCCTACCGTGCCAAGCCTAGGCACATTCGAAGCGCTAACTGGCGGCTTTCAGATTTCGACCCTTATATTCTAGTCTTCTTGGTCATGTCGAAGCTTTTCGGTTATGTAAAACTTTTGACAAGTGACTTTCACAACTGTAAAATAAATAATGGCTGTCATATAATGTGACAGCTTTGACAATCAAATAAGGTTATTTTAATATAGAATAGAAATAAGTCTTTTTACTTGACCAACTTTGATGGCGGTTATTTGTTTATTGAAGTTTTTTGACGATTATGGATGGCTCCATAGTAGTATGTAAACTGTTGTATATGTATATTTATTTATTTGTATCACAAGTGCTTAGGAAAATAATGATCAGATGTTAAAATTTATCGATGCCAAGAGCTTTATTATCACTCAAACAAAATATTTAAATAAAAATGTCTACATGATAATTGGATATTACCAATGGATGGACATGACAAATGGATGGTTTCAAAAAAACATATGGAAACTTTTCAAATATTTTGAAACCCAGAACAAACAACATTTGAAACTCCAACAAAAAAGGAACGCATCAAGGGTAATACAATTTTGTATTCAATCTTGTGTTATTTATGGCGTAAATAGAAAAATAATATAAAAATAAAGACATATTTATTACGCATATAGTGATTATCATACTTCAACTTTCAGTAGAGATGTAACAAATGGCAATCGACAATATTGGGTTACTTTTTTACTCCTCTTGGACATCTTTACAAATTCCATCCGGACAATTTAAAAACACAAACATGTCCAGCGAAATCCCGATGTATGGAAACCCTATCCCTATACAACAGGATATGACTTATTTGCACTTTTTATTATTACATTAACTTTGTAATAATTTGAAATAGTAATATATGACTATAATATAAAACACAATATATCAAAATACTATATATGATAGATAATACCTAAATTGTTTCAAAACATATTTTATTTTAATATTGCAAACCTGTTAGAAAAACATACCGTAATGCAGTTTACCACAACATATTAGGATATATGGCCTATGACAACGATGCTTGATCTCCCATTTACTTGATTTTCTACTTCTAGAAGGGTTGCATTAATGGTAGTTAGTGGATGATACTGTTAAGTTGGCACATTTTGGTGCATGGGTACAAATAAACATCCTTCGGTTATAGTTTTCAGTTCAATTTTGGTTCTAATGTTATTCACTCCAATATTTACAGCTCTTCAAAACAACGGACAGTTTAGCAACACAAACATAGTTACCTAGCCTGAGGCTGTTTCGTATGGTATGCATAAAAAGTGCTGCTGTTAGGCCTTTCTGCAATCCACGCAAACCCTCATTTTTTGCCACCACCCAACCTGCGTGGAAAACATTTCTATAATATATGGCATGTTGGCCTTCTGCCCGTAGTTCCCCTTGGAGCTGCATACGAGTTTTAAGTACATCAAAGGGATTACTGAAAATGCACGCCCCAGAGGCAGCCAGTCCACCGATGACAAAATCCATTTCACTTGTGCGTGATCTCTGTTACCATGTAAATTGCCTGCACTTATTATTCTGAAATACAATGGAAATATTTCATAATTAAGGATTGATAGGGTACATAAATGTGTAGGTATAAACATTTTAACGTGGTATAAGTGTGATATCCTAAAACGTTTATAATTATTAAGTACATAGTAATATGCATTATGAGATAAAATTTTGAGAGGGTTTATTCATTCATAAAAAAAATTACCTGCCATTATTTGACGCTTTTTGGGTGCGACACTGTAACTTGACAATTCCTTAATTGTACATATGTAGATATTTTTAGTTAGAGTATCTCTTATATGTATCTCGATTACTATAATAACCTCTATCATCTACATAATGTACAATGGTGATTTATAATGGATTCATATTTCATATGATATGTAAAGTCTAATATGTATCTATAGAAAATCTATGCTATTATACATACATACTAGCACAAAACATCTAAATAGAAGAAGGGCAATCTCCATAGATAAGGAGGGAAACATGCATCAGGGCCACCATATGTACCGGTGGCCAGTTTTTCATAATGCGCATGCGCGACGCTAAATCGAAATTCGTAGCCGTGCATTGGCATCGCCGTGGAATAAATAAAAATAATTTGCTTGAGATTCTTTATTTCTACAATTATAAACATCTAAAACAATACAGTTTCAAAACATATTGACATTGTAAATAGAAATTTTTTGAAAACAAAAAAAGTCAAAGGAGATTAAAATAAGAAAATTTTCACATCGAGATTAGGTTGTATTTAACTTGGACATACCTGCTGGACATCGTGAACATACTTCCTACTGATGAAGTAGAACGCTTGTTGTTGCATGGCTCTATACAATGAAGAACACTCTAAAAACATAATATTTCATTAGGTACAATTTTAAGGTTCAAACGCTAAGAAACTTCTATTTTTTAATATGTACACATAATCATTTACAAGACTATTTCATATTAAGAGTAAACTAGAAGGAACTTTGCTAAACCTAACAATACATTAAATTACACGTGTCTTTTCATTCTTTTCATGCACATCTTATTATGTTCCTGTAATACTAATTATATTTAATAGATTAGATAAGTAATTTAGCACAATATTTACTTACCAATAAGTAGAATAATTTATATTATATCCTTAAATGCCAATCAGAAAAGAAATAATAGTTTTATAACGAAATAATGCACAAAACAATTTGATGCGAATCAAAATTTTCCATTAGGGACGTTTCTTCCTAAAACAACAACAATCAAGTTTTAAATTAAAATCCCGCATTTCTATTGGGTATGGCTCGCCTAGGCAAACAGACCTATGGGATTGCTGCCACCGATACAACGCGGCCATTTCGTTATTTATAATTTTTCCCCAGATTTGGGGAATTATAAAAAATATTCCAACTTCAAAGTTAATTATTTAATTTCGGAAAATTATTATTATTGATATTATTATTATCCAAAATGTCTAGTTTGACTTGCTTTACTTTCTTTAATGCATATAAGGGGATATATCTAACATAGCGAAATATCGCATCAGCTCGTTGCTGAAACTATTACGACTTAAGGTGCATCTGGCAACATCGTACTTGTAGCGTGTTGCGAGGTCGTGAATGCTAGTTTCACCCCCGTGCATACTAGGTTTTTTTATGATCCATAGCAGCAATAGCAGTGTAGCAGACGGTAGGGATGGGCGATACCGATCCGATATATCGAAGTATCGATACTTCGTTTGTAATACATCGAGTTTTTGGCATCGATAATTCTCTCGAGCGATATTCTAAAATATCGATATTTTGGTTTCGATACCAAATAAGTATCGGAAAATGTTTACCCGGTAAAAAAACGCATGTTCGCCCTGTGTTGTTAGTTGCCAAAACAATCGTACGAGAGTGAATTTATGTTGTTTGTTGCGGGATTTTTTGCAAAAACTTGGCAAGAGTCTGTGTTTACAGCACGGGCCATCTCTTAACCTAACTGTACACTTTTCTGCTAATGTTCAAATTTTTTGATATTTCAAATGGACGAATTTCAATATGCAAATGTATATTTTATAATTAACCGTTGCATTCTTTAAAAGGAAACAGAAATAAAAATGGCACCTCCGAAGAGCGAAGTCGTCTGCTGTTGAAAAAATTGTTCCATTTTTAGCAAAATGAGAAAACGCTTATTAATAGGGACAATATTTGTGATGCACAGAAAAAAAGATATGTAAGCATTAATAAATAGTGATAGTAAAATGACGATGGAGGGAGTTTTCATTTAATTTTTACCATTATAACAGTAAAAATTGAATGAAAACAATCTTTTCGAGCCAGTTTACCATTCTTTCTATAGTGTTTACTTCTTTTTTTTTATGTGTATGATTAATCGAAATGTTTTTTTAAATTTATGTTATTGATCAAAACCAAAGAAATGGGTATTTTTATTTTTGTTGATCTCGCTTGATGTTGAGAGACATTTGAAGTTTTAATTTATTTCAGAACGTTTATTCCAGAGCAATTATTTTACCCTTTTTAATAAATAATAATAATAAAAAATCGTTCGTTAAATGTTGGACTATTTTCCTGCTCATCAAATAATTTTTTAACTTTATATTCACATTAAATTATTCTAAATATTCAAATTATGGAAAATTATTCATATGATTACCAATATATCGATTAATTTTGATAGATGTATCGATACCCGGATATCGAAAAATTCAAAATACTTGCAATACCGAGTATCGATATTTTTGCTTTCGATTCCCATCACTAGCAGACGGTCTGCACTTTTGCACTCGGTGCGCATCAAATATATCGATATCTTGTATTTTTTTTTTTTTTGGCAATAACAGGATAGATAGATATTCAGTATACACTGAGTGAAAAAATGCAGATTATACGAAGTTTCGTATAACTGTTGTTAGCAAGAAAAACGTCAAAATCGATGTTTTCACACCTTATTTTCCTTAATTACAAATAGGGGTGGGCATAACTTGAATGTGTTGTAATAGAATAGGCGCCAGAATTTAAGATGCCAGCGTCAGTGCGGAAAAAATGCGAACTAACGATTGGGACATTGGCCGTTTGTTTTTACATTGCTGTTAATGTGTTTTATATTCAAGTTGCCGCTTTAATTTATTATTTATGTGTAGTATTTGATTATTTACTGCCTAAAAACACGTATTGTGATCAAGGTTTACTGTTTACAAGTTGCTGGCATAATTGTAGTGATTTTCTTTTGAATTTTAGACTTATAGAAGATACCTATGGAAGATACATTTTTAGGTTAGATCGGTTTATTTTGAAAAGTATTAATGAATACTTCAAGGTATACACGTGTTTTGTTTACAAAATTGTTTAATATTTTAATTGAAAACAGTTTTAAGTAGAATGGCAGACATTAGATTGAGTATCTTGAAATATATGGAATATTTAGATGGCACTTTAAATTCAAAGTGTGTTTATGAGGGTGAACATGTTCTGAATGCAGGTCATTCATGACTTCATGAATTTGAAGGTACTGCATACTGCAGTGTTTTTCAGTATCTTTCGCTTTTTAAAATCCTTAGCTGAACCGAAAATAATAATGATAAATATATGTACAATAACCTTAAAAATACTAAAACTTACATCGATAAAAGTAATCCTCCTCAGCAAAATGAAGAGAACAGACTCTCATAAATTTACTGACGGGCTTTCCTATCCTCAGTTTTAATATCCAAGCCTTGCGCTTGTCTATACGTTCCTTTGACCAAATTTATTTATAAGGCAAACTTGATGCTTTTCTTGTTCGAGAAATATATGAAGTTAATTGAGGATCCCTCTTAATCCAGGACAAACAGCGAGGTACACAACAATAGTGATTGATTATAATTATAATACTCACAAAATAACGCTAATATAATAATTTTTAATGAATACAACACAAATATAAACGGAAAACTTTCAAAACACAATGGCACTCAAATGGAAGTTTGAATAAACGATGTCCCAGTCGTTAGTTTGTTGAGCGACCACCAGGGAGCGTAACGCTTATCTTGTTTTACCTATAGGTTCCGGTTTTCTAATTATTTTTTATATGCTTATAATTTGTAGGTTGTACATGAATACCTGTAGGTTGAGGTTTATATAAAAATAAATTATAGTTTATTAATAGTTAATTTATTTTACCACTTGTGACCGATAAGTAGTACGTTGCATGTTGCATGCAATAAAATAAAAACACTGCCTAAGGAATCACTACTTCCACATCCAATTTTACTATACTTTAGAGTACTTTTCTATAATTAGAGTAAATCGCTAAAAACATTAGGTTATATTCTTATCCCTGCAATTTTTCGCTATAATTCTTAGAGTGGCGGAAAATTCAAAATTGTACCACGTGACCTCATTTATCGCTGAAAACGCGCGACTAGCGACTGCATGAAAATGCACCATTAAAGCGTGATATTAGGTATTAGGCCTGATCTATAGATTACCGCCCGCCCGCCCGTCCGTACGCCCGCCCGTCCGTAGAAAGTTCAACCTTAGCACGTTCCATAAAGCCTGGTTCTCACAGCTTCGTCGTGTCGCTGGCGACACATCGCCGACCAATAAAAACGTTTTATTTAATTTCCCCCTACATCCCACCAAGTTTATTTTACTGTCGCTGCGACTGCCGTGTGTAGTTGAAATATTTCAACTACACAATCTGTCGCGAGTCGCACTTCTTACTTTGTTTATGTAAATGGCCAGTTTTTTCATGGTTTCGGCGTGACAAATATCCACTTTGGTTGTATTTCCATATACGGACTATCTCCAAATCGTTTAAAATTTGGTATACGGGGTTTTTTTGGTGTGCTGTGTACGAATCTGCGTATAAAAATATCCGCAAGTGTCCGTAAGTGCCCACAAGTAAGGTTAAAATGCATCAAAATCGCTAAATGAAAGTGTTGGATATCTCGCTTATGAGTATGGATTTCAGTATTCGGCGTTATGTGTTTTTTTTATTAAAGAAAGCAAAGTTGCTTCGTCTCTCTTATTCTCTGGGCAAATTTCGATCCTGTATTTTTTCTGGTTCTCCGCGTACGATCATTCCGAGAAGCCATGATCCTTCGACAACTCGTCCACGTTCCCACTTTCGACGTCCACTTTTACACTCGTCAATCTCAACACACTCACCTACAATTTGGCCTTCCCTGACAAAACTATTAGTAGTTCATTAAAAAAAATTAGTTTTCAAATAAACCATTTCAAATGCCACATTGGAACTGGTATACGCCAATATTACAATTTAAAACTTCCACCCTCGATATCTCGAAAACCAAGCGAGATATCGACTTTTTACAAGAATAAAAAGTGTTTATTTTGGCCTGTTCTATGCGAATATATCTGCGACTATAGAAGTGTTTATTTTGCACACAAATCGTAATTCCACAGAAATCGTAATCATGCACATTTTAACCTTACTTGTGGGCTCTTCGAGGCACTTACGGACACTTTCGGGCACTTGCGGGTATTATCATACGCAGATTCGTGCTCAGCACACCAAGAAACATCCGTATACCAAATTTCAAGCGATTTGAAGATAGTCCGTATACGGAAGTATATCCAGAACTTCCGCAAATACAAAGTCTATTTAGATGTTTTGTGACAAACTGCAATATTTCAAATTCAAACTGTGGTATTCCGTGTCGTGACTACTGCAAGTAATAAAAATTTTTTTTAAGTAATGGGGAAATGTCGCGGCGACATGACGAAGCTCTGAGAACCAGGCTTAAGGCATTTATAAATTACCGTACACCGGTAGCATATTCCGTCCGCCCGTAGAAACTTCACCAAGATTTAAGATTTACGGTTCGGGCTTACGGATAACCAATAGCCGCACCCGATTCCATTCATTCCGTTCATGCGCAGATTGTCCACATTGTCCTTGCTCCCATGTAATAAATAAAATAAGTAAGTATATCTTCATAACTAAAAAACATGCGTTCACAGCAGTTTATAATGAGAAAAAAATGTATTATAATAAATTTCCTATGCGATAACTGACATATATATTATTAACTATCGGACAATTATTTTATAAATGCGCAACTGTCAATATCACGTTACAGAAATCTATAAATTGCTGGAATTTGCAAAGGTAGCGGGATTGGATACGGAATACGGGCGGCCGGGCGGGCGGTAATCAATAAATCAGGCCTTAGTCGTTAAGGGTACGTTTCCATTGCACGCTATGCGATGCTATGCAATGCCATGCGAGGCGATGCGTTGCTACATTTCTTGCTATTTTAATCAGACGTGTACATACATACACCGCTATCCGGCTATCAGTGAGTTTTTGTGCTTCCTTGCGATCGGTCGTGAATACTAGTGATTATCTGATTGAAAACTCTGTATTAAAATACTACATGATTATGAAGAAAAAAAAATAAATAAAAAAAGAGTCGGGAAAAGAAACCTCTGGACCAAATAAAAGAAGAAGCCGATTTGGAGAGTTTCACCATCTGTTTAAAGAACTTTCCCAAAAAAAAGGATCCCAACAAATTTCATGAGTATTTTCGCATGTCTTCAGAAACACTTCAATATACTTGTATACTGAATGGCATCTCTCCATTGTTACAAAAAATTACTATATTATTTGGATCGCTGATCCCATAATGGAGGTCGAGCTCTTGCGGCTACTATTAATTTTTCAGCGTCCATGCGTGCAATTGGTACAAACGGCTTCACGATACTGTCTAATTTGGGCTAATTAGCGCGATAAAATCAAACAAATTTGATTTTCAAACACACGCTCGCACTCGGCGCTACTAACATTGCGTCGCATCGCTCTGTATAGCACGCTGTCGGAAGATTTAGATACATATTCCTGTTTGTTTTACTAGCATCGCCTCGCATGGCATAGCATAGCATCGCATAGCGTGCAGTGGAAACGTACCCTAATCATCATTACATTAAGGCGCTTTTTCATGCAGTCGCTAGTTGCTCGTTTTCAGCGAGAAATGAGGTCACGTGGTACGATTTTGAATTTTCCGCCACTTTAAGAATTGTAGCGAAAAATTGCATCAAATTTAAGCGACAAATGAAACATGTTTATCGAAAGTATGATAATACGAAAGTAAGATGTATCGATATAACCACTATATTGTAAAGGTATATGTATACAATGATGAAAAATAAATATGATACTTGTAATATATTAATAGAGAAAATCATGTCTAGTAAATATGATTATGAAATGTGGATTTATCAGTGTCAAAAATTAACCGGCAAGCGCAAATTAATAGGACATCCACGAAATAGAGTTATAACCACGATTTTACTTAATATTGCTATTCATAATAATAAACAAAAGCGATATAAAAAGAAAAGATTTTGGGTTCATCCATAATATAAATTGCGACGAGAATGTGGATTTTTTGAAGCTCTGTGTTCCCTACACTTTCTTTATACTTTTTCGATTGTTCGAATTACGTTGACGCTGGTAGACCCCGGCAGAGAAAAGCTAAACAAAATTTAGCTTTATCGCTACAATTCTTAAAGTGGCGGAAAATTGAAAATCGTACCACGTGACCTCATTTGTCGCTGAAAACGAGCGACTAGCGACTATATGAAAATACACCCTTAAGGTGCATTTTAAATAAATAATAATAAATAAATAATAATAAATTTATTTATTATTATTTATTTATTTTATATGTAAGTATATCTAGAATTCTTGACAGTAAGTATGCTTAACCTTTCATACTCACATAGTAAAAAATGACCATAGAGTAGAGTTTTATAACAGTGAAGGTTTTTAATTTTTTTTAAGGGTTTAGAGTTATTTCAATTGCAAAACTGATATATTTATCTCGGAAATAGTTCACTTTAGATAACGGTTATTGTAACTTTAAATGTACTAAGTACATAACTGTAATAAGTAATAAGTAACTTTAAAGTAATGTTGTTCCAGCAAAAGCAGGTATAAAGCAGCTTGTTCTACCTAAGGAGATTTCTTCTATAACTCTGTTATTGTAAATATTTATATTTGTAAAATATTTGTAATCATACAGGGTGCTCCATTTCCTGGAGCATAAAACGAACACTGTATATTTCTACATTTTTGGATACTCCACTAAATTTTAAGTCGACTTATTAACATGGTACCTAAAACATATCTTTTTGGAAATATATTAACTGTTTTTGAAAAATATCCGATAACAGCGCTCTAAATATTTCTAAATAGAGTCTAAACCAAAAAAAGTTAAGAGACGTGTTGTTTGAACAGTTCGATTCGTCATGAATTTCTATTCTATTTTCATTGTTGCAAAATGGTATACGTTATTCTGTGTTGCAAATACCAGTTTTCAAGCCTGACAATTTTACAAGACCCATAACTTTCCTTTTTTCAAATGGAACGACCCACATTAACTTATACGGTTGAACGCGGAATTCAATTAGCTTCTAACTGATATGGTTGTCCATATTTACAGTATCTCCATCATTTTTCGGAAAAAATCAATTACTTTCCAAAGTTCGCGAAAAAAGAGATTTAAAAGAAACAAGTAAGCTTTGACAATATTATTTACTGTGTTAACTGACAATAATGAACACAGAACGTAGTAAAAATGAATAACCGATTTTTTTTTTTCGAAAACTGAAGGAGATAAATATGGACAACCTTATACCAGTTAAAATGTAATTTTATTTCGCGTTCAACAATGTAAGTTAATGTGGTTCCATTTAAAATAACGAAGTGGTGTAGCGGTTACAGTGAATAGAGCACCCAGTATGATTAGAAATATTTTACAAACATGCACCACATCATTTTGAGCAAATTTTATTAGATTTTTTTTAAGATTTATAATAACAGAGTGATGGAAGGAACCGCCTTAGGTAGGTATAACACCCTGTGCTCCATTTGAAAAAAGTTATTGCTGTTGGAAGATTATGGAAGATTTTCAGGTTTGACAATTGGTATTTGAGATACAGAATAACGTACAACATTTTGCAACAATGAAAATGAAGAATAATTTATGACGAATCGAACTGTCTAAACCCCACGTCTCTACTAGTGTTTCTAGATGCTGTTTAGAAATATTTAGAGCGCTGTTATCGTAATATTTTTCAAAAATAGTTGAAAATCTCCAAAACGGTGGGTTTAGGTACCATGCATGGTTAATAAGTCGACTAAAATTTAGTGGAGTATCCAAAAATGTACAAATATACAGGGTGTTCCATTTAAAATAACGTTTTTACGTTAACGTTGTGTAGCGGTTACAGGAAATGGAGCACCCTGTATGATTAGAAATATTTTACAAATATTTGCACCACATTATTTTGGGCAACTTTTATTTTAAACATTTTTTTCTTAAATTTACAGTAACAGAGATATGGAAGAAACCACCTTAGGTTGAATGTATTAACTTCCGGTATATCCGAAAATGCCAGAAAAGCACCATTATTTCACCATATGTGAAATCCCTGAAAACTCCCAGCGACAAATTTTCAACTCCGTCTCATTTATAGTTTTGTCAAAACGTTTAATGTTTTTATTATGTAAGTATTTTATTTAATAAAATGAATGTTGTGTGAAGTAGTTCATTGGTAAGTGAATTAATAAAATGCGAAACAAATGTTTCACGTATACACTGAAAACCTACAAATACAAAGAACAAGTTAGGGTTCAAACTTCAAACCCAACATTATTTTGTGTAACTGTAACATCACCAGAAAATTTCCCTAAAATAGTCTCTCTCTGGGACTGGAACGATATCGCTGTCTTCCCATGACTTAATCATAGACTTGCGATCCATGGCAAGAATGCATAATCTGTATGTTACGTAGGTAATTAAAATTTCAGCACCAGACAATTTTCCTAAAGAGTCCCCTGGGACTGGAACGATGTTGCTGTGTTCCCATGACGTAATCATTAATCATAAACATGCGATTCATGGCAAAAATGCTATATGTTACATAATTAACATTTCAGCACGTAGCAAAATGTAGCACGTAGCAGCCGCAAAATTATAAAATCCAGTATTTTTTTGCTGACACTAAGAAATTGTTGCTTTAGTAACGATAGGGCAGACAGTACAGGAATTTTTTTTTCTACGACCGCTATGAAAAACAGCATTGTTGTCACACTTTACCACAACTACAAAGTTATGTATTGTTCATACCTGTGAGAAATCATTTCTCACAGTTCATTTCCCACACTTGTACATTTTAAATGGGGAATCGTCGACGCTAGTTGGCTGCTAGCGCTTCTGTTTTAAAGTAATTATTGGAAATAATTGTTTGATCTGGCAAATCGTAAATATCGAATTATTTATAAGTAAAACAAAGTGCTTTAAATCAAATATATTTAAAAGCAAAATTTTAAATAAAATCACAGTTGCCAATAAACTTGTTACATCGATTGAACAGCCAACTGTAACCTGTAACTAATCCTTTTACTCAAATGGACACAGAGAACCCACATTATTTACATGAAGATCAACCCTTGATATCAACGAATATTAATATAACAAAAAACAACGACATATCAGAATGATCTTTAAATAATTGTAGCAATTTTACTATTAACTATAATTTCAAATCAATAATGTATCATCTTTTTTTTAAATATGGTTATATAAAAATAAATGCTTGTAAATAAATTTCTTTCTACATTTTTATAAAAAATGTGCAGTCGTAGAAAAAGTATAGTGTGCAACATGTGCAAAAAATGCAATTTCTCACTCGTTTGAATAACTTTTTTCAAACTTGTGAGAAAATAGCCATTTTCTGAACTTGTTGCACACTATACTATTCTCAGCCTACTCCAAGAAAAAAATAAAGTCAATAGTCGAATTTCCTATTTTTTTATTATTTATTGTTATTAATTTTAGATCGCAAAAAAATAGGTTCACGCTTCCTTCCCCTATCCTCCCCTCCACAGGCCCGTGAACTTGAGGTGTTCCGTCGAACGTGGTTTGCTGTTCCCAGGATTTTGAACCGGGGGTTTATTTGAAAGCAAAAATTAATACGCCATTTTAAATTTGAGGATTTTTGCCGGTCGTTAATGGACGCTTTTTCTGAATTTCGAATTTTTTACAAAATGGCGGCTTTTCAAAGTTTAGGCACCGATTTTGACTGAAAAATTGCATCTTTAAGCGTGTCAAAAAAATAGTAAAAAAGGCAAATATTAAAAAAAAACGTCCGTTAACGACAATAAAATTATTGTTAACTTAAAAAAAAGGTAAAAAAAGGACATTCGGTTGATTAGAGACCGAGTAATCGTAGGAACCGACTTTGAAAATGCGGTTTCGAGAAAAACGCGTTTAAAGTTTTGTAACATGTTTACACTGCGATAATTTTTTTTTATAACTTACATAAAATCATCTATTCCGAGACCATAAAAGAGATTTATCGTCATCAGTCATCACCATCAGCGTCCTTTCTCTTGGATTCCGCCAATTGCTCACACCTGTCCACTTTCACGGAACCTTCATTTTTTCCAATTTCACTTTGCCGCTTCGTACACACATTCTTGAAACATTTATCTAACAAAATATGAAAGAAAAAAATCTTTTTTTGAAGCCGAAAGGTATCAAGCCCCCTTAAACTGGGCTGCGCCTTGTCCAATAATTTTCATAGTCGGCCGAAAACATATTACTTTTCCTAGTAGATACACAATATAATATTTCTTAGACTGCTGAACTAGGGTGCTAACCAAATATTGTTTTGTGTAACTGTGAACTGGTTTTGATTTTGATTTTGACAGACCAGCTCAGAAATACGTGATGAAACCTGAAAAATCAATTACATTGTATACAGTATTCGTGCCATAGGTAGTAAATCTGTGAGTACGTCACGGGAAGACCGCGACATCCTCCCAATCCCAGCATTATTGTAGGGAAATTGTCTGGTGTCGTTATAGTTGCACAAAGCAAGAAAAGGTTATATCATCGTTAGTTGGAACTCTATATTATCTATATACATATGTAAATACCTACCTATTTCAATATTTTTTTTGCAACTTAAATTCGGTCTGGCATGTCACACTACGTTGAATTACACACTGGCTACCTTTTATATTTCTACTGTATTTATACAACTTTACATACTCTCCTACATCACTACGCAAACAGTTAATCTATTCTAATTACATATGTACTTAAAAATATACTCGTATATTGCCACTCCACGAAGATAACGTGTTAATAAGTTGATCATTTGATTACAACTCATCATTTGCGTAGGAAGGAAGAAGAACGCAGCAATATAATAATTTTCACGTTTATATTGTTTTTTTTTTTTGGAAACGACGTATTCTTGTTTAGATGTACAAAAACGTATGCGATATATATACTTCATACAAAATAAGAAACAATGCACGTCGTCAAACACGTGTGTAAGTTTTAGAGCGCATTGATGCCAGATTGTTATAAAATTATTAAGTATTTAGAAATAATTTTGAATATCATATGAATGGATTCTTTGTGTTTGTATATTGTTAAATAATTAATTTTTTTCAAGACTAAAAAAAAACAATTTAAAAAATTTACATATTTTGAAACACGTTATTATTCATTTCTCTTCATCATAAATATCAATACAAAAAGAGCAGGAACAATTTATAAATAAAATATTTTTTTAAGGAAAAATTGTAGACAAGACACGGAATTTAAATTTTTAAAAACTATTTTAAAAACCTCTTTTCCACAAACATTGAGAATCCAAAAAAACTCATCATTGCCGAGAAAAAAAAACTATTTCTATTCTTATCGAATTTATAACCTTATTTACTTGTCAATTCAATTTACGAATATCACTTTATTCAATGCTACACTATTTGTATCCTCTTGTAGGATCATTTTCTAGTGATTTTAAAAGTTCATTATTTTTTCTTTTTTAAATAAATTAACCGTAGAAACATTCATTTGTTATAAAATTAAAATTTCAATTAATATTTTAATTTATATTCAAATTACCTTTCGTTAGGTACATGCACCATATTCTTTCTTTTTTCAAAATACATATATACTAAACTACTAACTATTGCAGACTTTTCTTTTTGCATTTCGCAACCATCATTTCAGACCCCAAAAGTCTTATTAAAACTGATCCCATAATATTTTTTGGTTCTAAAGAATTAATTCACCCATATTATTTTCACATTACTCATCCTTTACAATTAAAAGAAAGACCACAAACTTATATTTAGTGTCTAAATAAATCTTACAATAATAATTTTACTTTCCACTTTTCCTCCAGCACCCCCATTGCCCCCCAGGGTTGAAAATATTTATTTAAAAATTCAAAATCAATACTTCTTTCATAAAATATTTAATACGATAAAAACTGATTTCAACCCCTTACCGCCCCCAAACCCACCTATACCTTATTAATCTCCCAAGGTCAAATTATTTCTTTATACATTCAATTAATACATTCCCCTATTTTATTACTAAAACTCATTCTTTGGGTGATTAGGGTTGGGTTTGGTAGATTAGGGTTAGAAACTTTTCAATATTATTATATTTTTCTCTTTTATATTTATTATTTTTTAATTTTCTTTATTCCTGGAAGGAGATTTTTTTGTTAAAATATTTTTAATATAACGAACTATCTCGATATTCCCAAATGATTATTTTAGTAAAAATAATATAAACTATTTAGCACATTACTGAATAATTATTATAATTTTATAATTTTTTATAATAATAAATAATAATATTTTTTTTTCCTCATACCTCTCCCTTATTATAGGAGTATAACGCCCATTTGGATTGGAAAAATAAATGAGTAATAACTTATTGAATCACTAGAAGACAACCATATTTATATTATATTTACTTAACTTAAATAACGTAACAATATATCTTACTCTCCCCGACAATATTTATGTTTTAATTTGTCCAAGTGAAAATCTTCCATATTAATAATCTTATATCTAACTCAATAACACAAATCAAGGATTAGAAATTTCAGCACAACTGTCTCACGTAAGTAGATGTCAACACTTTTCGGAAACGAAATAAACTCTAATACTTAAAAGATTATAAAACTGTTGACATTTCAATCCTAAAATTCTTGGGAAAAAATTATTAAAAAGAAATATTGGTGAACAAGAGTAGTACAGGTCGTCCAAGGAAGAAACAATCCTTTCCAAGAATACAAAGAATCCTACATTGGCAAACTTACTACAATTCAAATAATGACGAGAACTAAAAGAACAATAAAACAAACCAAAAGAAATCCTGAAAAAAATACTGTACCCCCAATTAAAAATACCTACTAAAAAGCTGGGAAAATGCCAAAAATCCAAGAACAGAAGCACTCAGAATACCTATCCAATATACCCATATTAGAAGGATATCAACTTCCATGAAAAACTGACACCAAACTGAGTTAATACATTGCAATTTGACTTGTAAGTTAAAAGCTCACCGTTGGAGAGTTTAATCAAACATGGTGTCACTACCGATTCCAAAATGAGTACATATGTTCCATTTTAAAGTAGGAAAACACCGCCAATATTATAGACCTATTGCTTTGGCTTTTGGTACTGAAAATCGAAAGGCTAATTAAGACCAGACTGATTTCTTGCATTGCTTGACAAAAGATCTAAGTACCAAAATAATTGGATGAAGAAAGTCCACACAAGAGATATAACACTTGAGATCTGTCTAGCATACTTATTGAATACAAGAGCTATAAATTAAATTTAAATCTTTTTTCTTAGATTGCGTGAATGAATTCTGAGACACAAAAAATTGGACAGGAAACTTTTATTAGAACTACAGTACATTAAAGGCCGTCGTTAACTTTCATTTCACAAAAAAGCATAAGCCCTTTTTATTTACCTATTTACATAATTAATAACTCCATTTATATGAGAAACGACACTGTACTTAGGAATTATCTAGTCCATCCAAGGCTCGATATAAATTAATGAATAAAACCTATTTTTTTACCCTTACTTGTTTTAAAAACGCAATATTGGGTATAGGACATTCTAAAAAAGTACTAAACATGTCCGCAAACCTTTTCGTTTTAATTTAATTTTAAAAAGAAAAATTAGTCTGTACATCCTTTTATCAATAAATTTGTTAAGTGCCCCCCTGACTTATAATTTTAAATTCTACAACCCCTTGTATTTCTACAAACAACAAACAATATTTGATTTCTGAATTAAAACACATCGATTTAGGCCTACTAAAGTTTTTTTTTTTTTCTCAAAAACGTGCGTCGTACAAAAATCTGAAGAATTTTTTCTTCATTTGAACAGAATTGAAAAATAATTTTTTTTTAGAAAAACAACGGCGTCCTAATTTTTTAATACCAGTACATGCCGACACGCGCCCACTGTAAACTAAAAATCATTTTTAAGGTCTCCCATACTTTGACCCTAAAATTATTATTCTTTTGGGGAAATATTTTCTGTTTTTAAAATTAAACTTCAACACTTGTCCGGTACAACATTTGACTTTTAAGAAAATAAAAATAACTTTTTTAAGAATGACCTGGGATCACCCCCTTAATTTGCCGTCTTTTTAAAACCCTGTACGTTCAGTAGTACCATCCCGCCACGAGCATTAAGTTTTACCCGGTAGACAAACATTCTGACCCTAGTATCACTACATCGTCAATAACTTTCAATTTCAGAACAAAATCCATTAGTCTTTATAGGAAAAATGACACCACAGTCCTTTAAATATTTCTCCCCTGTCCATAGGATTTTCTTGAAATAACTATTTTACGTTCCTATTTTTTTTGCGAACAATGCACGTCCGATGACATCCGCAATTTTTAAATTAAATTTGTGAAAAAACTATTTTTTTCACTCGCACCTTCATTTTAGATATCATAAATCCTATATTTCCTAAATTTTAGCCCACGCGAGTCTCCGTATTCTTGCAATACCTGAAGTTGAAAGTCTTTTTTTCACTATTTTTTTTACTTCGAAAGGGCCATAGGATCTAGGAACGAATTTTTTACTTAATTAATCCATTTTGCAACTATAAAAAATTATAAATCTCTTTTCAGACTTTTGTTTTGAAAAAATATTGCAGTTTTATTTTCTGCACTTTTTTGCATTGGAAGCCAAGAAATTCAGTGCTCCATTTCATTTTTTTAGAAAATCCTGATGCCAATTTCTATTCTAAAATGACATTTTGTACTTAAAAATGTCATCCCTATTCAATCCCCTTGTGACACTCTAATTTTCAAGAAATGGTTTTAACTTATTTGAAAGTATTTTCATTCTCTATTCACTGTTATGTTTTAATTTTATTCAGAAATTAACAGAAAGAACTCCGCTAGAATTTACATTAAAATAAATAACAAATCATTATTACATCAAATCCTTCCATTTCAGACCTATTACAAAAATGATCAAAAATCAAATTAAAATATCGCAATAAAAAAATGTACTCCTCAATCTAGAAACTTATAAAATGGCCCAAATAAATTTTTCAAAGAAACTTGACATTTATATTTTTCTACTCAACCCTGTCAATATCGTACAAGAAACAAACAATCGTCATTGTCAATTAAGGCAAAAAAAATGATTTTTTTGTAATTATACTACACTTCCCTCAAATTTTTGGACTGGTAAAAAAAGAACTGTTTCAACTGCACAGTCATTTGCAAGTTAACAATACACTTCGAGACTTTGGGTAGGCTTAAAATTTAGGAAATTCAATAGCTACAACTTATATCATCCTATCTAAAATATCCAAAGAACGAATATGCGGAAATTGGAAAAAAGACCTTTTAAAATTTTAATATTTAATAAAATAACGACTCAAAATCCCTATATTCAATTTTATTCTTTTTTATTTTAAAACCCATAATTTATTGGTACTATTATGGGTCTTTTTATTTTTTAAATTTACCTTCTAATTATTTTAACTCAATACTACTTCAACTATAATATACCTTAACCATTACACCTATCCTCCCCAATAACAGAATTTTTTGTTTTGCGGTTTCACGCCTAATATGTCATTAAGACAGATAAGCGATTTCCATTCCCGCTATTGTTGGCGTTTTGCGGTTTCCCGCCTAATATGTCATTACACTAATATGTCATTACACTTACAATCGCGTATAACATTTTTGAATACAGGCGGTTAGCGGGCCCCCTAAATATGCGGGCCCTGGTTTCACGGAACCCGCGTAACCCCAGTTGCTACAGCACTGATAGTAGGTATGCCATAGTTCAACATCAAGTATGCCGCCATAACATCTTCATCACTTCCTTTATCGTATCTTTCTTTTTTTGGTCTTCACATGAGGAACAGCCATACTCTTGCCATTGTTAAAAAATTGACAATGGCTGATTTGCCTTATAAATAAAAAATTATCACTGCAAATAATGACTGCATTTAAAGGACGCCTAATTTTATTACCTAAAGTTCAGTATATAACAATAAGTCATAATAACTGGAAAACAATTAACAAAAAACACATTAATAGTTTAACTTAGAAACCAATTATGTAAATAAAACCAATATGTATATAACGTTTTTATTAAAAATGTACATTGAATTATGCATTTAAAATATTTCATTGGGTATTTTTAAGTATTTTGCTTAATATATATGCACATTTCTTTGGGAATTAATAATAAATACAACAATTAAACTTAGTATCACCAATGAAATCACTAGTCAAACTCGACTGCTTCCTACAGACTAGTACTCGTACAGTTAGTAACATTACGGTCTACTCCCAATATACATTATGACTACAATAATTATTGTCGAAGTCCTCGTTAAAGCATTCAGTGGGGTTCTCTCTAATAGTGAGGAATCCCATTTTTTCATAAAAAATGCCAAGAGAAGCGTTATCATTACTATTGATATTTGTCTTCTCACTGCTATAGTCGTATATTCCTTTGAGCTCTTCCCAAAACACCAGACATAGTAAAGTATGGGGGCCCAATTTAAGGTATAACGGTCCCATGCCTCTATAGAACGGCTTCATTCCTTTCTGCAAGTATATTTTCTTCATGCAGTCTAGATAACCCGTATACGATTGCCCTTTAGATGTTGATCCGATAGCTGAAAATTGAAAGAGGCGGATAAGTATAGCAAAAATTAAAAAAGAAATTAATAAAAGGTAATTTAGTAGAGAACACAATTACCACATATTATTCGGCTTATCATGTTCACATTATCATATGACTTCATCAATAAATATGTTTACTGTTAATATTCAACCGTTTGGTAGGGCTACTTTGTAACATTTATTTTTTTACACAAGAATAATTTTAAATGACATGCTTTTAATGGAAAAATATATTTTATTCTTGATGACCTTTAAACAGTGGCGGCGCGTGATATTTCAGTTAGCCATATCTTGAAAACGACGCATAGGACCCACTTCACTTTTTAGGTATGACCAGAGGTGTACCTCTTACAAAAGGATTTATATAAAAAATCTCAATTTCGAAAAATTTTAAAAACATAATTTTCTAGTAAGCTTTGGAATTATATAATATAAAAAAGGAGACGTTTTTCGATTTGTTGCAAAATATTTTTTTTTCAAAAAGTTATGGCCATTTTAATTTTAATTTTATAGGAACATTTTGTTTCCCAAAATTAAAATGGCCATAACTTTTTGAAACAAAAATATTTTGTAACAAATCGAAAAACGTCTCCTTATATTTGTTTCTAGATTATGAAAAAATATATACTGCAAATATTCCACAGAGCGTTACTGAGAACCCAGGGAGTGCTCCAGTGTTTTTGAATTTTTTTTTTGCAAACTTTGCTGACGGTTTTTTCACTAGAAATCCTTTCTGTAAGAGGTGTATAGTCATCACCTAAAAAGTGAAGTGGGTCCCATGCGTCGTTTTCGAGATATGGCTAACTGAAATATCACGCACCGCCACTGCTTTAAACATATGAATCGACTTTCAGATCAAAATAATTCCATCACATTTTTATTTGGAAATTCAACTAGATCATGTAATAACTGAGTTCATTAATATTTATCATCTATTTTTATGTTATTAGTATAAAATACAACTTTAAAATTCTGCGTTTTAAGCAATACTATAATTTGAAAAGAAAATCTGTAGAAAATTCATGGATTCTTAAATTTACAATGATTTGGGAAAAAATTGGAAATTTAAAAATAGTTGAATTCTATGGATTTTGCTTGCAAATGATTTTATTTAAATGAATGCGTTTATTTCCTAAAAATAAAACGTTATTTTATTTCAGTGATATAAAAAAAGTACTTCAAGAACTCAATTGAAATAGAACAATTTTCTATTATAAAAAGTGCTATTAAAAAAACACTAAACAAAACAAAACAATCTAGTATTTTGTGATGATAGAAATTTTTAAATGGCATAGTGGCGGGGTTATTAATTTGATAGAACCAATATGTTTGGTTCTCTTTTGGTTAAAATACCTGCAGTGATTAACGACAGATCATTTTCGAAAAAATTATATAAAAAAAAAATTCCACATAGTGAAGACCCTTTTTGGCAGAAACTGTATCCGAACTTTTTTTATTCAATTTTCTACCAATTAGTATGTCGTTATTTCAACTTTGCCAAGTGCCAAACAGCAAATTTTTTTGTCAAAATATGACATCTTAGATAAACAGTCTATCAAAAAGTGCAGTCCAGTTTGGATCGAATTTTGTGGAGACGCACCACAGAGGCGAACGTCATCATAAGTATAATACACGAAAATAACTAGTACCCTTTCGCACGTTTGCTTTATTTTATTTTGAAATTATATTATACTACTCAACGTATTGCATATAGCGGAGGTTGAACAATAGCACTAATTGACACAGGACTACTGCAATCAAATTAGATTGAAGCAACCTCCAGCACACGCTATAGTACGAGTTACCTATGTGTCGTGTCACCCTAAGCCAACTTTATCGATTATCTATCTTAATATTATCCAATTGTGACCAATTTTTGTCACGGCATCTAAAATCTTTCCAAAAAATGAATATAAAATTATTTGAACCAAAGAGTTTATTATATCTACTTATTCTGCTCGTATCTCTTAAGCCGTATACTCATAAAAAGGAAATGAGAAAGTTCGAATTTAAATAATAACTGTTATATAACCCCACAAAAAGCATACAACATAAAACAAATCGTATTATTATCTAAGAGCATTAATAAAAAAATGCATAATAGAAATTAAAATATTATTACCGATTTTTTTTAACAAACTAGTACCTAATATCAACATTTTCGATGATGACGTTTAATTCAAATCTCTTACAACCATAAAATATGTTTATATCAGTGAAGAGAGGACAACTGACGCCACCTTTCTGAAAGTTAAAAATCAAAATAATTACCTTGTTTGTACATCTTCGTTAACACCAAATCGAACGGTGTCATTGCCATGCTGAGTACTAATCCGGCCACTGCGCTCGCCAGAGTTGTAGCAAATAGTGGGTTGCTTTTGAACGTTTCGAACTTGTTTAAACTCTCTTTTGCCACGGCAAAAGAAGTTAACTGTGACGTTCCGATGAAGGCTCTCGGCAGAGAAGCGGTAGCTCCTCTAAAGAACCCGCGAATCTGAAAAGAAAAAAATATTTTGGAGTATATCTACGAGAGGGGCCCAAAAAACCGGACAGACCTTGGGGAGTTGAGGGTTCCGTCTCTAAGTGGGTTAGTTGAACCTTCGTCGTGTTAGTAGTCAGGTAAATGTCGGCATTACAGTTTGAACGGGCTTGTATTGACACTTCTTGCAAACGTTGTCACGCTCATCTCGCGAAATTATCCAATCGTATCGAACAGCGAATATGTTATCGTCTTGGAAAAACACATGCTGATGCAAACGCATGCTTCACACAACCTTTCAGGAGGAAGCACTAAGTCGTATCCAAGTTTTTGAATTGTTTGCGCGCTTCATAAGAGAAGAAATGTGCATTGATGATTATCAGCATTCTGAGCACACTTCAACCAGAATGTGTAAAAAATTGATAAAAAAACCACGAGGGTTGGCGACCACAATGTAATTTTTGAACCTATAGGTGTAAGTTGGAATTCTTGCCAGTTGATTTTGACCGTGGATTTGAACAAGAGACGCGGTTCTACATCACAATTTCGCAAGAAGAACATAACAGATTAACAGCGAAACATATCAATATAAACTCGTACAAACTTCTACGGCAATATTCATAAAGCTCCGAAACGTTGACAAAAATCGAATAGTTTGTTATTCAGTACTGGACCTAATCCAACTAACCAAAAAACAAAAAACTAACAGAGAAGAAGGTCGCCGAATTCCCCACAGATTTTTATTTGTACCAGGGACTAACATTAAATTTTTTGGTAGTCTTAAAGGCGGCTATAAACGCAACTGCAAGATTTTCTTTTTTGCAACAATCTTTTTGAACAAGTACACTTCGTCTATATGAAAATTTTCCGCAAGAATTTTCATAATTAGAATAAGTAAAATATACTCAATACATAAAATTGAGGATGTTACATACAGACACACTATATAGACATAGTAAATTGTCCTTAGCTAAAAGTAGTTTCACCTATGTACATCCTCTAGTTGATATGACTCTTCTTTTAATTATCTAAATTTTTATTGTGGTCTGAAATTTATGAAATTCCTTTATATCCTTAATATAATTTGGGTGTAAATTATACATTTCTATACTTCTATAAAAACATGCCTTCTTAAATAAACTGCTCGTCAAAATTAGCGTAACACTATTTGGATCAGCGCCATTTGTGTTCTTTTCGTGCTAGAGACCTATGGTTTTTAAATTTCGGTAGCCTATAGGGTTGGTTTTAATTTTCTGAAGTCGCTACATTGTGGCTTAAAGGGTTCGTTGTCCAGAGCCCAAAAAATAACCCCATATCGAAATATGAATTCACAAGATTCTGGCGGCAATTCAAAAACCTACAGGATGGGCTAAGGACGCTGGGGAGTAAAAATCCTATCCTGACACACATTAAGACCTTCTCAATAAGTCCTGGGTATTTAGTCGCTATCCCATCGCTTCAACACTTTTTTCAGACCCTTTTTTCAAACCGTAGGTCTCTAGCCCAAATGGAACGCAAATGTTGTGGTAATAAACAGCTTTATTTCAAAAACATAATTTAAACGTTTATGAAACAAACGGTATAGGCAAACAATAAAGTAATATAAATAATTAAGATTTACTAAAATAGCAAAAAACATACAACTGTTTATTTAAAAGCATGAAACCGGTAGGAACCCCTGCGCCATTGACTGGGAATACGCATTGCTCTAATTTTAATCAATTCTGCTGAGGTAGGTAAACCCTGTTACTCTGAAATATTATTTAAATTTACTTTCAAAGCGTGTATTTTAATTTATGCCCCCCGGTACATTACCATAAATAACCCTCGCTGTCTAAATGTACAGGGTTAGTTTCCATAAGTTATTGCGAGAGATTTTTACATACATTTTTATAATATGCTATGAAAAATGCACATCAATTGCAAACAATTGCACATCAGAAACCATGAAACTGAACCAGTTGTTTTTTTTTAATAGAACACCCTGTATATTATTACATATTCTGATTCCTCAAAGTTTTCTCGTTTGAAAAATATATAATATGTTTATGTTTGCATGAGAAGGTCGCGACATATTTAATTAAGAAATATTGAAAAAGTAGTTAGTAAAATAGAAGAAAAATATGGAGACATCCGAAAAAAACGTCATCAACTCTGGCTATGAACGAGAGAGATAGAAATAGCAGTCATGTCTAAGCTTTTCGGTTATGTCAAACTTTTGACAAGTGACTGTCACAATTTGTAAAATAGACAAAGGTTCAGTTTGTAAAATAATGGTGGGTTCATGCAGAAATTTTTTAGTAATAAGAATAAGAATAGTAATAAGCATAAAAGTTAAACCTTCGTTTTATAATGACCCAGTTCATGCAGTAAACATAATTTTTAGTAATAATTTTAAAAATAAGGATTTGCTGCATGAACTGGGTCATTATAAAACGAAGGTTTAACTTTTATGTTTATTACTATTCTTATTCTTATTACTAAAAATTTCTGCATGAACCCACCATAAACAATAACTGTCATATGATGTGACAGTTTTGACAAGTAAATAAGGTTATAAATTCGAATAAGAATAGAAATACGTTTTTTTTTTCTTGGCCAACTTTGATGACGTTTTTTTTGGATGTCTCTATAATAGGATGACAGCTGCTATTGACCACCGGACGCGGAAAAAATAACAAGGACATTAGCAGAAATATCATTGAAAAAATATTGAACATTGCAGCAGCAAGAAATTATTTAAATAAGTTTGATGTGTGGATCGGTAAAGGCGAAACTGCCCATTGGCCTCTAAACAGCCCAGACCTTACCCCCTTGGACACAGTTTTCTATGAAGCTATAAAGATATTAATGCAAATTTGGATGCTTACAGACAACAATTGTTATCAAATTTAAATGACATCAATACTAATTTTATAGTAAATTCAGTTTCTAAAACTATCGAGGTCTATTCCAAGTAGATACCTATGTCGAAAGTACAGCATTTGTTATTATTTTTATTTATGCTCTTTGAGAAACTAGATTTAGTATTTCTTTAAAATACTGTTTAAATTTGTCTTAAAATTTGTCTAAACTTTTTGTGACTAAACAAATTTGATTTGCTTTGTTATTATTTTTGTAAAATAAAATTCAGTATCGTTAACTACCTTTTTATTAATACTTTCAAATGGAATATGTCGCGACTTGCTAAAGCAAACATAGACGTGTTTATATTTTTGGAAATGGAAAAATTCAAGTAATCAGAATATGTATTAATATATAAGGTGTTCCATTAAAAAAAAACACAATGTTGGTTCAGTTTGATGATTACTGATGTTCAATTGTTTTTTTCTCATATCATATTATACTTTATGCAAAAATATATAACTTTTGTCTGAGGAGCTTCTTTCTATTTTCAGTAATAAATTCTGTAATAATTAGTCAGATTATAGAAATTAACCCGTTACAAGAGACATTAATACGTTACTTTTCCAAACAATATTTTTAGAGAAATTTAAAAAAACATGGGCAAGCCGCGAACCCAATGTATTAGATTCTGCTTATTTTTTTTTTTAATAATTCAGCTTACCCCATTTTCTCTGTAAATTCTCGAGATTGTTTCCATATACCCTGGAGATTTTCGGTCCGTCAAATTTTGTGCATTGTATTGCATTGTATCCTTTTCGTGCTCATATTTCAGCAAGTAGAACGGATTGGACAGATACTGTCCAAGGAGACCACCAGTACAACTGGTGAGAATACTTTTTGGTATCACAACGTTTCCTTCTGAATTTGTAGTAAGACCGCGACTATGACCCAACTGGTACGTTCCTGTAAATAAAACAAAAAAGCTGACAAAAGCTGTTTGTTTTACCCTGAGATCGGGATGAGAAATCGAGTACCCTCATCAAATCATTGAATGAAAAGTTAATCAAATTGCTCTCTTATTAAGAATACATAGAGTTTTTTTCATTATATAGATATTCATCATATCCGATTTTTCAGGTACATGCAACAGTAAAAAAAAAAACAAAATGTAAAACTGAAGTAAATGCATCAATTACAACTTTTTCCAATTTGTTGAAAAAAATATTACAATAGAGCTAAAAAATAGATAATTTTTTGGAATACATCGTAGCAAAACCAACTCAAGTTGAATAAGAATTAGGTTGGACAAGAATTTTGTAACTTCTCTTATGTGAAGAGGGAAGCCTCTCTCTTTAGACGCTAATAATAACCGCCTAACCTAGTTGCATTCCAAAAACATTGAAATTGCTCCTCAAGCCTCAGCACAACCTCCGTTCATCGCTCACAGCTGAAGAGGGAAACTTTCAAATAGATCTTGCGCGACATTCAGCATCCCATCTCTTTGTAGGAGCGTAACAAACTGTTGTGCTCCCTAAAAACTGTGGCTCCCTAAAAAGTCATTTATAACAGCTGTCGGTGAAATCCACGCTTCTAACTCTTTGGTATTTAGCTTTTGATCGAAATCGGTCTTTCATTAACTGACGTATTTGTGGTCCGATTTTTTCTTTTAATTTTGCTTCACTTAATTTTGTGAGAAGTTTTAGATTAGAACAATTTCGCCATTCTTATCTACTGTCTTCACAAAAATCAACCGTTGAACATGCAGTGGAGGTAGAATGCCTTTTTTTGGATCAATTAAAGACAAGTTCTTCACACTCGATTTGACACAAATTCTGTCCTTTTTCTGAAAATTCTTTAACTTAGGGAGATTCTTTAGATGTATGGACACATAAAACGTCAACTAATACACAGGTACTTTACTGTTATTCCAGACCACAGAATACCCTACCCATACAGAAGCGACAGAGCGTGTCGGCACCTTTGATCTTGGGGAACATATTTTTTGACAGTTCTGCCAGTTATTAGTACACTGAGAGAAAAAGTTGTTTTTGTACACTAATCAAAATGTTCAATTAATAAGTGAATTGTAACATGAAGTAAAAAGTCTATCGTCTATATCAAGTTTTGTTTAGAATACACTTAGGCTTAATTATTTTAGGGAAAGACGGCAATAGAGTAATTAGGTACTTTCAGGTATTTTATTTGTATAAATATTTTGCTTCATATTTAATAATTTCATAATATCATAATTAATTTAGGATTAATAAAGCAAATTAATATTACTACATGTAAAAGTAAAGAACAATTTGTAAATGTAAATTATGACATTTTTGAGGGTATTCTGTGTAAATATACATTTACCAAAAATATATAATCTATATGCTTCCACTGCTGGTTGTACTCGCCAATGGCACAGTCCCGGTATCCACAGGTATTTCTAAACTATTGCTTGGACCTTAAAATTAAAAATAAATAAAGAATAATAGGTTACCAGTTTTCGATAATATTTTGAGCAGTATAAATGGCTAACGTCAATAATAATAGTAAATTAATAAACAATGAATAATAAATGAAAATTTAATCTTGTTGTTCATTATTATTACTCAAAAGTTAAAATGAAAACTAAAAAAAATATTGCAATCTGAAGGACGAAATGCTACAATATTTTTTTTTTAGTTACAATGAAAGATTTACCTGCTAAGCTTCCACTGCTACAAATTCTAAAATTAAAAATAAGAAACCAAATAAAGTTTTTGATGTAGACACAAAGATAAGCAAAAAAATTAAAAAATATGTATACGTACATATAATATGTCTATATCTCAAAAACCGAAGCATTCATAATTTTTGTTTTATGAAAACCAATTCTACTTAAAAATGTGTTTTAGAAAAGTATTTGTCGAAACCTAAATACCTATTGATATTAAATTAAAAATTCAAACATTTTGATACATAACGCATATCTACACAAGTAGGAAATTATTTTGTTTAAACGTATTCGTTACCTTGTACACATGTAGATGTTGGGACATGTAAAAATGTTGTAGGGAAAGCTTGCTGAAATATACGTTTATGAGTTGCACCTCTAGAAATATATTTCTCTTCGAAGTGTTCCTCGTACAAATGATAATTTGTATGTAATACGTCTGGATTTATATTACATAAATAATCCCTATTACACGCTTTAATCCAAACAGCAGCCCTAAAAATATAAATTTCTTATAATTAATATATTCTTATAGGTAAATACATTTTTGTAGTCTCCAACTTTACATACTTTTGGGGATCCATTGAAAACGAAAAAAAAACTTGTATTTCCATCACTTTGGGAAAAGCATGGACGATAGGCACACCTATTTCTTTTAGCTTTCTTGGCAAAATCCATTCTCATTAATAAGTTTTGTTGGATGTTGGATGTAGATACCCAATCGTATCGTAAAAACGCCTCAATACTTTCACCGGCACTGGCTAAGTGGTTATAATATAAATAGTAGTCACCAATATGAGTAATCACATAAACACAATCAGTAATATCACAAAAACTGTACTATATTTGAAAATAGTTCAAAATCAACACAAAAATAAAATTTAAAAGAACTTATTTTTTGACAGAACAGAAAGTAAACATTTAGACATCAACTGAAGATAAAATTACAGTGACGTTACTGCCATTTATTAAATGGCCGCCACAGGTCCCGAGGTCAAATATTCCGGTCCCTCGAAATCGACTAGCTGTCGCTTCTGTATGGGTAGGTATTTTGTGTTCCAGACTACTTTTGAAAAAATTAAAAAAACTGTCAATTTTTAATGAATTTATTTATTCAATAAATAACAACTACTGCATTTGAATCTCGGCGGGCCAGAACGACGCAATTGCCTTCAAAAAAGCCTCAAAGACGTTCTCTCCTGCAATATGCCTGCGCCACATGAACTCCAGATGCGATTGATGCCAAGTAAGATTCCAAATGATGACGTGCAGTGCCTCTGTGCTTCTTATTTCGCCACTTGGCCGAATCCCACATACGCTCGACAGTCTGAGTGTGTGCTCCACTGTCCGGATCCACGAAGTTGTATTTCTGATTCACCTTGTAATGCTCGAATCCAGCATTTTCCAGTTCTTGGGTCTTGTAGGCGCGCCAATTGTCCGAGTAGATAGTGGTTCTTGATGTGCTTGTTGATCTTGGCCGTCAAAGTCTTTGCGCTGCGATCCGGAACACACTGCACGAGAAAACACTCCCTGTCTCATGACACGATCCACCAGATCCATTGTTGAGGCAAAACTCGGCCTGCGTTGTTCTTACGTTTAGTGAACATTGACTCGTCGATGTCTACAATTTTGTCTTCGCCTCCACTCTTCTGAACTGGACGTTGGCTCAACTTTTTCGTCTCCATTTTTTGCATCTTTTTTAAAATTTTCTTTCCGTCACTTTAACGTCACTGACGTATTGTTGCCACAACTCGCTTTCACCCTTTGACAACCCAAGCACCTCTCCAACCCACACCTACTCCAACGCCCCACCCAGCCCTTCTGGTTCCTCTCCGGTAGAAGGCTGCGTGGGATGTATATTTGTCTCGAATTCATATCATTGCATTATTTGAAAGCTCTTAAAGTTGATGGGACCCACTGTGAATGGCCGATTGAGCGCTAAATGTGATATTATATCTCCAACCCACCCCCTGAAAATTTGCCGCGCTGAGGGGTTGTAAGCAGGTCTTGATGCGTGGGGTGACTCTGAAAACCGTCCTGAGGTAGCTTGAACCCTTTTTGGCACACCTCGAATCGTTTGTCTCCTTCAAATCCAATTTTGCATCCCATCACCCCTCGTTCTTTGACCCCCTTCAAAAAATTTTTAAGTAGATGAAAATTTAAGTAGGCTCATTGGGTAGGTGGAACCTCCCCTTGCACCCAACGAGTCCTCTTTCAGAAATTGTCATCCACTCAAAAATGTTTTGGATGTGGTCAAAAAAGAGGATAATGGGACTGGGACACAAAATAGGATTTGAAGGGAACGGACGACTCAGAGTGTGCCAAAAAGAGTTCATGCATCCTCAGGAAAGCTTTCCGAGTCACCCCACGCATCAAGACCTGTTTACAACCCTTTAGGGCGGCAAACTTTCAGGGGGTCGGTTGGAGTTGGATTATAACTTTTGGCGCTCAATCGGCCTTCCGCAGTGTGTTCCGCCAATTTCGAGAGCCTTCAAGTAATGCCATGACATGAATTCGAGACAAAACGACATCCCACGCAGCCTTCTACAGGAGCTGAACCAGAGGGGCTGAGTGGGAGGTCGGTGTGGTGTATCATGAAAGGGTGTGAGTTGTGGCACCCCACTCCAATTTATTAGGCAGCACTGGGATCAATGGATTCGCCAATGCATCTGCAGCGGCCAAATACACAGAACTTACTGATGAGATCTTAATGTGTGCCGGGATGGAGTTTTCACCCGACAGAGTCCCTCTTAGTCAATCCTGTAGGTCTCTGAAATTGCCTTCAAAATCTTGCGAATTCAAATTTCGATACGGGGTTGCTTTTTGGGGTGTGGACAGCGAACCGTTTAAGTCATAGCTTAGCGACTTCGGGGCATGAAATCCAACCCTATAGGCTACCGAAAATTAAAAACCGCAAGTCTCTAATTCAAATAGAATGCAAATGGCGCCTGTAATCTAAAAAGTATTACGCTAATTTTGACGAGCAGTTTATTTTTAAATTAAAAAAAAATGATGATATATATTTAAATTAGACAAAATAACATATTTTTTTTAGAAAGAAAAATTTAAAAAATTAAACCAAAAAAAACATTCATAATTAATAACTTCAACTGTTAATGGAGATTATTAGTTACATAGAGATTATTAGTACCTATGTAATCGAAAAGTCACAAGGCTGGTGAAATACATTAATGTTTCTTCAAATTTCGTATGACTTTCCTTATATTGGTACTTTATCTACCTTGTTCTACCTACTTTTTTATACCTTTTATTGGTATATTATCTTTCAAAGTAAAAAATAAGTGTTAATAGTAGATACTCAATAAGTAAATGAATGGCAGTTTGGTTTTGAACGTTAATATAATTTTAATTTCTCAATATTAATCATTTAGTGTTGAGGAATTTTGTTATTTTGTCTAATT
Source organism: Aromia moschata (assembly GCA_029963805.1). NCBI lineage: Eukaryota > Metazoa > Arthropoda > Insecta > Coleoptera > Cerambycidae > Aromia > Aromia moschata. The sequence continues at coordinate 52,945 of JAPWTK010000288.1, read as the reverse complement.
TAAGGAATGGAAATTTCATTTCTTGATTTTTACGACGGAATTTGCAGATAGTTATTGCACTTCTTTTGTTATAGAAAAGAGCATAACTAATTATTTTAAGTCAGAAAATGCATATTTAATTGTTATGAAATCATTTCAGCCACAACATTTGCAATAAGGTAGGAGTCATTTAGCCACCATTAGTAACAATATTCAATGAAACACACATTTACAAAAGTTGCATCACCACAGTAGCACAGCATATATTTACTTATAACCGCATTTATTTGATATAGTAATTAATTCCTTTTAAGACGAAAATAAGTGGAAATGCGTTATATAAGACAATCACACGCTGAACACGGACAATATAGATTTTCTTAATCTCCGACAATATAGATATAAATTTATGTATTAAATAGATTCGATTAAATTTTCAATATTTGCCGAATGCGCGGGTGTTATTCTATATTCTTCGAAATGTTGCTATTTTTTTAACGGTTCTTTAGTAATACCTTAAATAAGGTTCTTTAATAACACCTTCTATGTTATTAATAAAGTTTATATACGTGTGTAGTTATTTATAATTTGTATTTAAACTGTTGGGTTTTTTATACAAATATAAGAATTATACCTGTACATGATTTTATACAAATATAATAATTCGACATGACAATGAGAGTTACGCCAGTTAATGAAAGACCAATAAGTCGACGGAAAGCTAACTAGTATACTAAATAGTTAGAAACCTTGATTTTTCTGAAAGCTGTTATAAATGGCTTCTTAGGGGAACCACAGAGCCGAAAATGCGGAAATTTTGCTAAACAATTTGTTACACGCCTACAAAGAAATGGGATGCAGAATGTCGCACAAGATTCATTTTCTTGATTCGTATTCGGATTTTGGAGCCACGAGCGATGAATGGGGTTACCGATTGTACAGAATGTGAAGAGGCTTAAAGATTGGTTTTAAGGTTGCTGGAATGCAGCTATGTTTGGTAATTACTGTTGGTGTCTGAATATTCTTCTTCCCGCAAGAGAAAAAGTTAAAAATTTCTTAACGATTGTCCAGGTTAGTTGTTTTTTTATTTTGATTGTAATCCTACTATTTTGAAAATTCTTTGTAAATATTTTTGCAACAAATTGAAAAAAAGATGTTATTGATACATTTACATCAGTTTTATCATTTTCTTTTTTTGTTTTTGCTGTTTACTGGACATGAGAAAAACACTATATATCGGGTGTCATACACTATATAATATAATATACTGCCATTTTTTTAATTTGAAAATGATTTAAAGAAATTTGGTGTATATAATATTTGGTACAAATGCCAATTAATGGTCTGTACAGCATATTTGTGTAACTTCCGATTTTTCATGCATGCAACTTTTGATTTTTAAATAGGTCATCCTGTATATTGTTTTGTGTGAAAATGATTGTTCTTTCGTCTTTTTTGGTGTTTCTTTACTATTTTTTGATATTGAAGTTTATTTTGAATTTTGAATTTGATTAACGTGTCATTTCTATAAATTTTAATTAACCAAAAATAATCGGGTAACAAAGTAAGGTATGTATTGTTAAATAATTTTTTTTCTAAAAATATTACGAAAAACATATTATTTTTCAAAATTTCGAAAAATGTCATCGAAGGAAGTTGCTTATTTATTTTTTTAATCATGTATCAAGTCTGGTACAACCGTCGTTTATTTGTTTATTTATTTATTTTTAATCTGGTTCACTCCTGGGTTACGCGAATTTAGACGAGATCTGCACAAAATAATTTATTTATGTCAAAGCCACCTTTCGAATGTGTTTTTCAACATATACTAAAGTTGTTGTAGATATGTATATTTTTTAAAGAAAATAAAAAAAATACACCATTTGCTGAAAACTCCGATTTTGTGTCTTTAACATTTGTCATGTTTTTCCATAGCAAACAAAATCCGAGAAATAAATATGAATTTTGAATTTTTAAACGGGATCCCCTGTATATTTTTGTTTAATATCAATATAAAAGTCGTTCTAAGTAAGAAACAATAATAATTAATTTAACAACAACAAAATAATTAATTTTTTGTTAGATTTTTTTTTAAATTCCAGTTCTTATTTTTAAACCTCATAGGCCTCAAAGCTTGTGCTCAAAAAATCTCATTAGTGCGCTAATAAATTTGGTATCACTGAAAAGGGGAATTTTCAAAGATTTTAAAAACATGATGTATCCGGGATATTCCCATTTGAAAAAAGTAATTTAAATGTTAAAGTTAAATGTACATTAAAATACAAATGCACGTTAAAATCTTTCAAATAAAAAAATTGCTTCTAATTTTACAGTTTTACCGAAAATCAATTTTTGACATTTTTCTGACAAACAAATAATGTTTTTATGTTTTTTTTACTTCATCTACAGAACTATATATTAAAAATTAAAAACTGGAATTTTGAAAAAAAAAAAACTAATTATTTTGACGGTTTCTTGCTCAGAACGACTTAAAAATTAAAATTACTCAGTTTACAGAGTATTTAATTTAAAAATCCGAAGTTACTATTCAATTCTCAGATTTAATAGGTTAAAAAAAAGATCCTAAAAGAAAAATCCTAAAAGGTTACAAATTTCTTACCATTGCAATAGCAAAAATCACAAACACGTATATTTTACCGTTCAAAAGTTATTGAGTGTACACTATCTTCGTAGACAACCGGTATATGCTTTTAATAATTATTTTGTCCAAGAATATTAAAACTTAAAATAGTCTTAATAGCTTAACCGGTGAGAAATTTGCAATACAGTCTTGTTATTTAGTTCGACAGATAAAAAAACCACTCACCCAGTTTCATTCCGTAGCTCACGAGATATGCCCCAAGGGCCGGCGATAGCCCCTTCTGTAAGCTTTTGAGTCCGTCTTGCTTGGCCACCTGGAGTCCTGTGTGGAAGAACGCACCGTATTTGTTGTTCAACTGGCTTTTCTTGGTCATCTCCATGTGATGTTTCACCACTTCCAAGGGATTCGTGAGGACACCCGCGCTAGTGGCTGCCAACCCACCGATCAGGAACTCCATAGTGGCCCAATTGCGCGAGATTTTCGCGAATTCTTGTCACCTACTGAGATGCTCGGGTTTTTTTATACGTTACTTAGACTTGGAGCAATGGCAAGGTGTTCTTGTCAACCATTCATATATACAGATCACGGTGGTGACGGGTGATCGAGTGGGAGGAGTGTGAATCAGACTGCTTGGGAGAAAAGACACAGCATGGTGCTGTTCCGCCAGCGGTTGGTGTCAACAATACATTACCATTGTATTCAATATATATATTATTTGGAGGAACACTTTTAAAATTTAACTTAAACAAGTGATCTTGGGATAGTCCAAAGTCACTAAAAAATCTGTCAACGTTAAGGTTCATGTCCGTTAAAGTTTTGTAGGACAGATTTTCTAAGTTTCAGATCATCATTTCAAGAAAATGGGCCAAATTGATAATTGAGTCATATTTGCCTTAGTTTGACCTGTGTGCCTTTGACTTCATTGCATGATCATGATTCTAAATGTAAAATTTCACTTCCTTTTCGAATCCGGAGTCAAGAATGATTTCATTTAAAATTTTTATTGAAATGACCTTGGTGGTCGCGGCCAACTTAACAAACCAAACAAACAAGTTAAAGGATATGATTAAATTTTTTCTTTCAAAACCATACAAAGTCATTTTCCAGATTTCAAATACCTACTTCAAAAAAATTCAAATTATCTGTTCAATTGTTTGGCATTATATAATCGTGTGACCCCATGACATGAATATGTATTTGCCCGAAAATTTCACACTCTGTCCAAACCCAAAATCAAAACCGTCCAAAGTAAAAAATGTGCATTTCTATTTGAAAATTTCAAGTTGACTTTCAAATGACCTTGATGATCACTTTCAAGCTCAAGTTAAAGGTGATAATTAAATTCGTCTCTTAAAACCCAATAACTTTTGGGGGGAAATTTTCCGTTTTTTTGTTCCCACTCCGGGAAAATCGGCTGTCCTGGTATACTTTTTGCACTCTGTATAATAAATAAAAATAAATTGCTATTTATTATAAAATTATTGGTTCTTGAAGGGAAACTTTTCAAAGCATTTGCTCATAATAAAATTAACAAAATGAGGGGTGTCCTAAAAAAATGTTGTAAAAACATGTTTTAAATATTTAACTATATCTTGAAGTCTTGACCAAGTTATTGAATTTCCTTAATTGTAATTATTAATATAAGAATTTCCTAAATATTATTTGACTAAATTGTATTATCGATGTATTTGTATTGTATGTATGTGGCTAATGGCGAAAGAGAGTACAGTCGCAAAAATAGGTTTCTTATCAACATCATTTTAGTTTACAGTAGACGATAGGAATTTTTAGTTTAACTTTACCAACTTAACTTTACAAACCATTCAAATGCTCATTAAATTTTCTTGAAGGAAACACACTTAGCAAGATTCCCATTTAATTTTTGTAAGCACAGACACAATTCTAAATTTTAAAAATTTCTAAATTTCTAAATTCTACAGAATTTGACTTTTATCAAATGATATTTCTTTGTCTCTCAACAGTGTGCACATTTCACAAAAACTCCCTTTCTTAATAAGCTTTCCAACGGTATACTCATTTTCAGGTAGAAAAAAATCGCATTTCAAACATTTCAACTAAAAGTATGAACTATGAAGTCGAAAATTAATAGAATGATTAGAATAATTACAATAAAATTTGTACGGCCCTTTAAATGAGCTTTGTAGTTTTTCCTAAACTACATAGTTTGATGAAAAAAGCAGATTTTTACACTTTGGCACGTCTTCCAATAGGATGGCTAAGTCATTCTGTAGAAAGTTGAGGTAGGGTCCACCTGCCAACATTCTCGGAAACCCCAAAAAAAGGCCCAATCACATGACCATCAATGACACCCATCCATACATTTACAGAGAAACGCCTTTGAAAACGCTGTTGACGTACCAACTGAGGATTTTCCTCAGCATAAAAATGAAAATTAACGAGTAACATATGAGACATAGGCGGATCCAGAAGGCTTCTCAGGGGGGTGGGGCCATTTTAGTGATAAAGCAACATATGACCCTTGAGAGCCAATATTGGCGCCGCAGGTGAAAATTTTGAAAATGTTCAAGGTCACGCGTTTTCCTGGCACTTCAGAATTTCAATGAAAAATCCATTTATACAAAAATACCGAATATCACAAGAATACTTTCTGGAATTTCTAAGGGTGCCAAGGGGGGGCATAGGGGGCCATGCCGCCTAGATCCGCCAGTGTATTGAAGATACCCTCTCTAGTAAATGTGGATTCATCAGTCCACAAAATTCGGCTGAATAAATTAGGATCCTCTACATCATTATTTAACAACCAGCGAGCGAAATCAACTCGAGCTTGGCCATCTCGCTCTTCCAGTGCTTGTACCCTGGTGAAATGGTAAGGGTGTAACCCTGCAAGCTTAATGGTTTTCCATACCTTCCACTGCGAAACTTCGAACTGCACTGCAAGAGCCCTGGTACTGCTTTTGGGATCACGCTCGATTTGGTCTAGGATGTGGTCTTCTACGTCATGATCAGCATTATCACCTTCCCTGGAAACCCGACTAAACCGTCCTTGCGTTTGCGTGATCAGGTATTCGGCTATTAGGATATCAACGCTGATACTCCCTTTGGACAGAACGTGCATTACCATCATAAAACCCGTACACATAATGAATGTCGGCATATTCCTAGTTCGAAAACGACATCCTAACCCTCTAGTGGGAACATCTGCCTGACAGGTAGATATAGTTTTTACTTCTGCTACCAGAGGCGCTACGGTTTGACCTCTCCTTCCGTCACTCAGTGTGTGCTTCACTGTGGATCTAAATTTCAGCTGCACTTGAGTGCAGGCAGCTCTGCTTTTTTCATCAAACTATGTAGTTTAGGAAAAACTACAAAGCTCATTTAAAGGGCAGTACACATTTCATTGTAATTATTCAAATTAGTCTATTAATTTTCGGCTTAATAGTTCAGATACTTTTAGTTGGGTCAAATATGGTCTTAACGGGTTTTTGCAGTAAGACACGGAATGTTTCAACCGTTGGAAAGCTTATTAAGAAAGGTTAACAAGTTTTTGTGAAATGTGCACACTTTTGAGAGACATAAATTTCTCCCTTATGCTTGAGAATCGGACCATGGTCAAGAGGAACTTTTTTGTTGCATTTGAGGTGTACAATCACCACCCAGCGTTTGTACACTTTATCGCCAGTCACCCTGTATATCGTAAATCAATCATACTTTAACGGGGTTAAAAATACTGATAAATATTATTGTTTCCAATTAATTAAAGCATATAATACACAATAATCGACTGCGTGAAGTGTTATATCTACAAAAGTAACGTTGTCAATAATTTTGAAAATCGTACTTGTGATGTACTCATAACGTAAGTACTTAAACGTAGGTAATTTATTTTATGTATTTTAGGGATTGATTGTTGGCTTTTGGTAACAGATATTATAGCAAAAATATAATTTACTATACCTGGCGATTCTCGAAAATGGCTCACCCCCATAACCTTATTGTTTTCTAAGATAAAATAATTTTAAAATTGGATATTAACATATACGACATTGACATAGTCGTAATAATTTTTTTAACATACGAGCATGGACGGTTGAGCGTATACGGCGAAATGTACAGAGTGCCCAAAATAGTTTATGTAATTATAATGTACTACATGCAGTTTATATACTTATGTACAAATCCATATAATTCTCATTTTATGTATTTCTCGTACTGAAGTAAGATAAATTATTTCAACATGTATTCAACATGCATGTATATATAAGTATAAGCAATATACAAGGTGTGTAAATTAAGTAATGAGACTGGTTTTTTATTTTTTTTTATTCCAATACCGAATTTTATTCGAATATCAGTCATGACACGTTCCATAAAATGGGCATCATTTTCAATCGATTCCAAAAAGTCAAGACACCTTTCTCTCCAGATGTCTTTTTGTTCCTGCGAAAGATTTTTTGGAACAATTTTTGCGCAGATTTCTCATCCTCAATTCATTAGTCAAAATCTGATGAAAAGTGGTGTGATTCAATTTTAACTCTTCCCCGATCATTCTTGTCGTCAACCGACGATCTGAACGCACAATATCCCGTATTCTATTAACATTTTCATCGCTTATGTCAAACGATCTGCTCGTTTAGAATCCAAGGTCAGATTTTCAATATTTTTCGAAGAAGACCTGAGTTGACTAATATTACAATAGCGTACATAGAACTTTCACGAACTATTCATTGTCCAGGGGCAAAATTTGGAGGGTAGTGTTATTAACAGTAAGCTCAACTTTCATATTCACATGGTAAAAATATATATAATATAGAGCTTTACCACAATGAAAGTAGTATTTTTTTTTTGGGTTCGTAATTTCAATTTGGTTTTTCTTAAAATTGAAATATCTCGAAAACCATTCATTTTAGGGATAGACAATGGATACTAAAGTAATGGTTAAATTAACAAGTAGAAGCTGCTTGTTGGTATATCTGAAACTGCCAGAAAGTCGCCGTTATTTTAAATGTATATAGTATCACCGAAAACCCTTGGATTCAAATTTTCAGCCTCATTATTTATAGTAGTATTTATAGTAATACTGTTAGGTATATGTATAGTTATATACATATAACATCATTTATATAGGTACGTTTAATATACTTTATACATTTAATACGTTTTATACGTTTAATAGTTTATTCACCGTGAAACACCTTGTATATATGTTTTGAAGTTAAATAGAAAAACCATCGGACTTATTACTTAAAAAAAATAGGACTTTTTTTTTACACTGTGAAGGAATTAAAAAAAAGTAAACACATCCTTTTCCTTTATTTTCTGGAAAAAAAATAATTGGATAATAGTGTAATTTGATTTATCAAACATAAGCAATACAAACGTAACTTTTTTGTTTGTTAACTCATTTCCAATTTATTTGTTTAGAGCTTCAATTAAATTTATGAAATGGTTATACTCAGAATCAATTGAAAATATGTTTGTCAAAAGATTTATGTAGTAGGTAATACTACAAGTCGGTATATATTCTAGTAAACACCTTAAAAATTGTCAAATTATGATGTGATAATCGACTTTAATCACTTTGTCATCTTAGGTTCACCACAGTAAACAGAGGGTACTTAATGAAATAAAACTATAACAGAGAATCGCACGTTTGGTTTGGGAAATCCCTCTTACGCTCGAACACTCTGACACATTGGACTTCTTATCTCATACTTATTGACGGTGTTATGGAGAGGAAAATTTCAGAACTTTCAGTTTAATTTTTTAACAATAACGTAAATGCAATTATGTTAATTTTGGGAAAATCACATTAAAAATTTTTCAAATTGTTCAAAGCAAAAATGTTGATAGAAATGGCGTCAGAAAGTTAAAATGTTCATTCAATAAATTCATAATTCTAGTTGTGTCTATGTAATTGTATTTATTGACGTTTTTAGTAATTTTTTGGAAAGCTACCTCATTAAAAGCGAAAAAAATTGTAAGTAAATTGCACGTGTCGTTTTGATCCACGATATTATTATTTACAATTTTGTCTGTTTCTGTATAACAAATAGAGTTGTGTTTTAGGATGATTGTAGTACCAATAGTAGCTCCAGTTATAACAAAAATTACTTACGTCATTGTTTCTCCGGTGAAGCGATATGTAGAACAAAAAAAATTTTCCTGGCAAAAATATGAATTGTTAACAAAAGACGGTATACTTAAAAATAGAGAAAATACATTTTAAAAAATCTATTTTATTATCGTATACACGGACAAAGCATAAATAATGTAAAAAAGTGGTAACTAATATATAAAGTAATTTTCTAAAATATTTAATTAGTGCTCGCTCAACCAAACTTGAGAATCAAACAATACTGGAAGACAATTACAAATATGCAGATTAAGTTAAGGACACTTAGGACAACCGTAAAATAAATATAGGTTATCCAATTTTAACTATTAAACACGATAGTTAATATCTATTATAAGTAATAAAATGTGGTTAGAAAATGAGCAATATTTTTATTTTTATCTTTTATTGTCTTGTTTACAAAAATACATTGGAAAAACGCATATAATTTCGTCCCTCTTCATTACTTTTAACGTCTGCAGGTACGGCATGAATCATAAATTTGTTTTTTTTTAGTGCAAATTTTAAAAATATAACAAAAAATCTATAAAAATCCAGTAGCTAACTCCATTCCGCCACAGTCAGTCACACATTTAAGTTATGAATATTTTAAACACTCAATAAAAACATTACTGGTAAATAATCCTCTTTACAATATAAAAGATTTTTTTACAATAGATTTTAAACATAATGTAACTTGTAAATTTTACTGTGTTTATTGTTATTTGCGTTTTTTCTTATTATGTGCTAAGGACTGTATGTATTGTTTTTTACATGTATTTTCTATTTTGTAACTATATTTATTTATTTATTTATTTATTTTTACTTTATTAAACATATTACATGACTTATGTAAATGCTAGCTGTAGCATACTGGCATCAATAAATTTATTTATTTATTTATTATTTATTCAACAAAATGTCCCATTATTTGTATAACACTTGAAATAAATCGTTCTAGGCAAATTTGGACACTATCAACACAGCATGAATGTATGCTCTGCTATTATTACATTATTTCCATATTAGTCACCAGAATTTAAATATCTACAATGTACATATACCTGTACATACATACAGTGTGTAAATTAAGTATGGAATAAATTATGTATCTGAAAAATTCACGATTTCATATGAAATCCTCAAACAGAATTTTCACACTTTTTGATATGGCGACAGACAAAGATGGCGCTAACCGCGATCCGGATACGAACTTGAATCATTATGTTCAATTAAGATTGTTGATCAATTGATCGGACTGGAAAAGCAATACATTTCTAAATGGTAACTTTGGATTTCTCTGGCGTAATATTGTAAAAATGTCATTTTACGCCTATGGCAATATACTACACTTACATAGACCTTGGTGAAAAAATAACCAGAAAAATCATAAAGGTCATAATTAGGTACAAAGGTTACTAGTTCTTAAAAAATCAACAAAAAGGTATATTAGGCAAAAATACAACTTTGTTCATTATGTTCAAAATGTAGTTCATTTTGTTTTAACCCTTTGCTTATTAGTGATTTCACGGAGAAACCACACAATCTACATATCTCACTTTCCACACACAGCCGCACCGTCTAAATATTTGTCTACTTTAGCTTTTGAGTCTTTTAATTTTGGTTTTCTGTTAAGCTGTCTCTAGAACCTGATATTAGTGCAATATTCTGCTAAGGAAACGCGTCAATTATTTGTGCTGTTGAAATTAGTGGCCAATGTCGACATATAAAATGTTTGTATTTTTTATTAGAACTATGAGAAATTAAGTTTTGGAATATATTTTCAGTCCAAGTTAACTTAATTACATTTCTATCGGTACCAAAAATTATGAAACAATCTAGTGACTTACACTGAAGTCACTAGAGAACTAAGGCTCTGTTTTTATTTTTCAGGTCTAAACTTTATTCATTTGGGGACACTGAACTTTTACTGAAAATATTCCTTCTGAAAATGAGTGGAATCCAATGATTACAGTGATCTTAGTGATTGGATGAAAATATTCGGCAAGATAGAGAAGATTTTATATAATTTACATAAACGTGCCAATTATTTTTAATAAACCATATCACTATGGTATCATATGTATAACTTTGAATATATTATTTTTTATGAAATGTTGGTTTGTGCTTGTTTCCGTGGTTTCATGCCGATACCGTCACAATTTGTCCAACAAGTATGTAAAGTAACCCACTCTTTTTTGACGAGTGTGAATTTACACAGTTAAATAAGTCAAAAAAAGGGACATTATACATGAGTTGCGCACAATATTTTTCTACTGTCGAATTTTGTTAAAAAAAAAACAAACGTAACTTACATTTTCCTTATGCACTAGTGCGTAAAAAATTGTTTTAGGCATTAGTGCCTAAAGTAGTGACTTTACTTGACTTTAGGTTTACTTTACTTTTAATTTGAAAATAATAAAAAGCACACTGGTTTGGATGAATTTGTTGAATTACAATTTCAACAAATCTTTAATATAATAATGTGAATAATTGACTTGAACTTGAACTTTTGGAGTTTTCACAAATAGTCTTACTGATTAAATGACTATATGATGACTAAATGATTGTAATGACTACATACATGTTATATTTCTATTATAGATATCTAATAACGGAAAATTTTGTCCTGAAAAATTCTGTAAACATGGGCCTTTGAAGTAGCATTTTCAGTAGACATGAATGAATAAGGTATTTAATTTTTTTAGATGAATTTTTCTGGCACTGGACTGAATTATTTTTGTTCGTATAAATATGAGTAGATATAGAGTAACTTAAAAAAAATAATTATATCCTATATTACGTATCTACACATTTCTTAAATCTGTAGTGCGTTAAATTTTAAAGTGAATATGAAAAATAAATACAATCATCGATGTCCGATGAATAGAAAATTTAACTGAATTTTTTGACTCGAGGTTAATTAAGATATTATTTACCTACATACTTAGGATTATGAGATTAATATTGTTTTAGATGACAAACAACAAAGTGAACTATGATCTGTTTTCCGTTGAGGAAATGAAATTGATGTCCTTCATAGACTTCGTCTGGCACGTGCCAGACCAATGAGCGTCGTGGAATATTTCGCAAAACAAGTGATTATCGTGCCAGACGAGTCTTGAACTTTTTTATCAGTAACAAGTCATATTCATTTAATTATTTTTTCATACTAATAAGAATGATTAATTTATTTCGCACGTGTATAATGTAACAGAAAATATGCAATTACGGAAAATATTTAAATGTGATAAATTTTGCTGAGATATTTTTTATGTGTCTGCTGTTTTTTTTTATGTTTGAATAGCCATTTTTCAATAACAAGATGCAGTTGAACCTTTAAAAATCTGTTATTGATATGCACCACCGATGAAACATGTACATACGAGGTGTGTAAGTGTAAATTAAGTAATGAGACTGGCAACGTAGCGCCAGATCTAGCAACACTGCGGAGACGGGACTTAAGGAAAGGGCGGTAGGTTTGAACTTGTTAGTTTGAACTTAGAGTCATTTAGAGTCATTTAGAGTTAGTTAGAGTCATTTGTTTGTTCTTTGTGACTGTTTTCGTATACCGATATTTTCTAGTGTGATTTAAAAATGAGTGACATTAATTTTAGCAACGGTGTGCTATCAGGTTTTGCTTCAGACTTGGACACAGCGCAACGGATACTTTTGCAAAACTTCAACACGCCTACGAATACAGTGTTTTTTCAAGAGCCCAGGTTTTTCGGTGGTTTAAGGTATTCTCAGAAGGAAGAGAGTCGATTGAAGATGAACCACGCAGCGGTAGGCCTTCATCTTCAAGAACCGATAAAAATGTTGGTAGAATACGGGATATTGTGCGTTCAGATCGTCGGTTGACGACAATAATGATCGGGGACGAATTCGATTTGAATCATACCACTTTACATCAGATTTTGACTAAGAATTGGGATGTAAAAACAGTAAAAACATTCATGTGGCTCCTCAGCCTCTCCATATTCGCCTGACTTGAGTCCTTGTGACTTTTTTTTCTTCCCAAGATTGAAAAATCACCTCAAGGGACGTCATTTTGGGACCATAGAAAACATTCAGTCGGTTGTACCTGATCGGCTGAAGGCTATTCCAATATATGAGCTACAGTACTGCTATGAGGAATGGAGGAACCGTCTCCAGCGCCGTGTGGCTTCTTTAGGAAGTTATTTTGAAGGAGACAATACTGAATTGTAATTCCGAATAAAGAAATTAAAAAAAATTAGTCTTATTACTTAATTTACACACCTCGTATGTATGTATGTATGTATGTATGTATGTATGTATGTATGTATGTAGAGAGAACCTACCTACCTATTTAAGTTTTTACAATCGCATAACATATCCGTTTGAATAAGAAATTCCAAACGCAGTGAATTTTATTTTCTATTGTATTACCATTAAATACGATTTTTTATGGGATGTATAGTAATGGTAACACTAAACAATGAGGTTATATTTTTGAACATGAGGTGAGTTATTACAGACTTGCTGGAAATTTCTCACCACATTCCCGCGTGATATACACACATATTTATAGGCATATGTTGAATATGTCAATTATGGAACATGTACATTTTGCTGTAGAAATATGAAACATGTAAGTTTTGCGGTAATTAACACATTAAACAATAAATATAATATATCTATTGTTTAATGTGTTCAATCAGGAGTGCTAATTTAAAAATATTATTTTTAAATTAGCACTCCTGATTGAATTCATAAATCAGCAATAATTCTCGATTACTTAGTTATTATTTTTTTCCTCAGAATTCATAAAATAAACTCTTTGGTTTTAACTCCATCCTTGCAGATACCAACCCAAGATGTTGATCAAGTGCAGTAATGTTATTTTATATTATAACAGCAGAGCCTATTTTATGTTATAAAATATAGCGTATTTTATTTCAACAAGCAACAGATCCGAAATACTAGATAAGAAGCATGTACAGGGTGATCGATTTATCATAGGATGTTAGTTTTTCTCGGAAACGACTGAGAGAAATATATTTTTTGTGAACGGTAAATCACTTTTACTCACCTTCCCTCAAAATTAAGGTAAAAATAAAAATGTCTTAACAACACTAAGCGTCGCGACGCCTCAACAATTTTTTTTCAGCAACATACCTTTTTTACTTTACCATTACAAAAATATATTAATTGTATGTTCTTTTTTTGTTTAACATTTTTTTTGTATCTTGTATATTTAAAAAGTTATGGTCTATTTATTATTTAGTGCTCTATTTATTTTTCTCGTAAGCTGCTAGCTAAATATATAATTTCTGTATAAGAATGTGTCAGTTTACTTGCTTTTACCAAAAATTAAGACGGAAATAAAAAATATAGCTTAATGATGTTACGCGACGCCGAACATGTTTTTGGCAAAATACCTACCTGTTTTTTATACTTTCTTTATTTTAAAAGTTATTTCCCGATGAATTACTTTATAGTTAATATTGCAACATTTGGAATTTAATTTGCTGACGCTATTGCTCGTTAAATATATACATAATACATAAGTAAATATGTTTTTATTTACAACACAAAATATATGTAGTAAACCTAGGTTTTGATAGTTGAAATACTGTGTAATTTATAATAAACAATACATAATAATAAATAATACATAATCCTACTTAAATATTTACAAGTGAGTAAATAAAATAACAACGAAAAATTAAAAATTAATTATTTAATAAATGTTTAATATGCACCATTGTTATTTAAGCACAACTAATTTTCGAATGTTTTCTTAGTTCATTAGAAGTTACTTTTCTGAAAATATTTCCACCTAATTCAGCACAGGCAGTAGTAATATTTTGCTTTAAATACAAAACACAAATAATTGTTTTGAGTACAGCTCATTTGTCTCTATTCGAATTCAAAAAATAATAATTGTTTTAAAAAATAGGTATTAAGTATTTACTTGGAATTAAGCTAAAAATTGTTCTTCACATACTTTAAATCTTCTCAATTACATCCTGGGAGACTTTTATTGGAAGTTTGAATACGGTTGGTTGCATATTACCCGGGGAAAAATCCCCGGGGGGGGGGGGGAAAAACGCCCGGGGGGGTTTCGGGGGGGGAAAGAGGGCGCTTTAACCCCCCCGGCTACCCGGGCCCCTTAACCGGGAATTTGGAAGTTGAATACGGTAAGTTCTTATTTGCATTAGATGTCGTCAATGGTGTGAAATTTAGAAGTGGAATATTTAGTAAATTGATAATATTTTTAAGCGGATATTTTAGTAGACCAAATAAGATTTTGGGGATCGGACATAATTTTTTAAATAATGAAAATAAAAAAGGTTTCAAAAAAATCAAAAACTTTTACGAATAATAAAGAAGGTTTATTGTTAAAAAAATCGAGGCGTGGCGATGTTCAGCATCGTTTTCTATGAACATCGTTAGCGAGCTATATTTTTTATTTGTGTCTTAAAAGGCAGAAGTTTCTGGCTTCATTTTTCTAAACTTCAGTTTAAGAAACTAAACTTGGTTTAGTTTAGTTTATTTACCTTTAGGAAAGTAAATTAATATACTCTACAGAAATTATATTCATTTAGCTAGCAGTACCTATATGAAAAAAAAAACAGATAGTACCTAACTTGACAATAAATGAGCCATAAGTTTTTAAATATTCGAAATACAAAAAAAAAATGTTAAATAGAAAAAGATTCATAATTAATACACCTTTGTAATGACAAAGTGAAGGATGTATATTGATTTTTTTTTTGAGGCGTCACAACACTTAGCGTCGTTAAGACATAGTTTTTATTTTTGCCTTAATTTTGAGTGAAGGTAAATAAAAGTGATTTACCGTTCACAAAAAATTAATTTCTCTCAGCCGTTTCCGAGAAAAACTCACTTCCTATGATAAATTGGTCACCCTGAACATAGGAGCAAGCTTTTAACTGTTTTTTTGCACTTCCAGCATACAATACTTGTATAACCAGGTTGTGGTATTACATTACGACCGTTGCAGAACCAGAAAACTGTTTCATCTCCTGTTGATGCTAATTTGATTGAAGCCATGGAAAACGTAACGTTCCGTTTTGCCTATATTTTAGTTCATGTAACTAAAAAAAAAATTGCAATAAATGTAGGACTAAGGTTACCTAATAGTTCAGCAATCTTAGAAATGAGCAAAAGATAAAAAAACAACAAACAGTAACGGAATAAACCAAAAAATGATTCGAAAGCAATCTAAAAAGGGTAATATTCGAAGGCTGGCCATAAATAAAGACTCACTCATTCTAAAGATAAAGAGAAGATAAAGAAATTTTATGCTAAATTGAAAATGAATTACCAGTACACAATGCATTTATTACTTCCACATCCACGTAGTGCAATGGAAGGTGGAAATATAGTACCTGTTAAGTAGTATAATAGGCATAAAATGTTATGAAAGATCGAGATTTTAAGTTTAAGCCTGTCTGTTAACCTTTATTGTCTACACGATAACTCGAGAACCCCTGAAGATATCAACTTAAAATTTGGAACACTTATGTACCGTGACGAGCTGATTAGTCTGATATTACAAAGGACATGTCGGTAATAAAGGTCATAAGTAAGTCATCAAGGTCATATGGGTCATAAAAGCCATAAAGGTCTATTCAAATATTACATTTTTAAGAACGTAATCTAGTGTTTTCAGCGATTTAGTCTAATTATATATGAAAGTAGTGATTCCATAGACAACGTTTTTTTAATATGTTAATTATTGCGACTGCTTCAAGAAAGAATCTATTAGGAAAAAGTAATTACAAAATGTATTTGGGTACAAACATATTCGTAGATTCAACAACATTTAATTTTTTTTACCTATCATGATAAATAACATTAAACAGTTGTGTAGTGTTATACGTGTAAAAAAATAAAGACATCAAATGCCCATAATATGTTACAAAATGGAACAAATTTCATGGAACAAAGTAAATTGTGAATTATTAGAAATTAAAAAATATTGGTAATAGACCATTCGATGGTCTTAGTTTAAATTCAAATAAAAAAACTGGATGCTGACACTATTTTGAACTACCTACATATGTACGAGTATATTGATAATAATTAACGTACATATATGTTATTTGCTTGGCATGGGATACCACTTAAGTAGGTATTTTAATTAGTGATAGAGGGCCACGGTGTTCCTTAGTTGCTTTTAAGTCACTCATATTTTTAGTTCATATCTTTCTTTATGCTCAGAGAAATCGAACGTCAGAACTCAATATTCAGACAGCTAGAAGATTTCAAAATATTTTAAATGAATATAAAGATACTTAGAGCTCTTACTGTAGCTCTAGAATAAAGATACTTGCTTTACTTCCAATAAAGTATGCCAATTTCAACAACGTTTCTCCAACTTAGTTGTTTCTGTTGCTCTCCATTGTTCTCGAACAATGTAAATAATACCCAAAGTTATTGACAAACACTGAATTAAATTTTTTAGATATATTGAAAAGAAAAATGAAATTCAGAAACGTATTTTCAAATTTCTAAGGGAATTATGAATGTAGGGAGATTTCTTTTTAAATTACTGAAACTAAAGATTTCTGGGTACCTACCAAGGAATGTTTGTTTCAAACTTTTAGATGGATCCTACATTGTAAAAACAAATAACGGTGCTAAATATCAATTGAGTGAAAATTGTAAAAACCTCCAGATAGCTTAGATATTTGGAAAAAGAGTAGAACATGTTGGTTGGTAATATACAGAGAGATAAGTTGACGAGGGATCCATCACTACTGAGCTGGTATTTGTATTGAAATAAACTGCTCGTCAAAATTAGCGTAACGCTCTTTAGATTAGCTCCAGTTGCGTTCTATTCGAGTTAGAGACTAGCGGTTTTAATTTTCGGTAGTCTGTAGCGTTGGTTTGAATTCCCGAAGGCGCTACGTTGTGACTTAAACGGTGCGCGTCCACACCTCAAGAAGCAACGCCATGTCGAAACTTGAATTCTAAAGATTTTGATAGCAATTTCAGAGACACAAGATGGACTAAGAAGGACGCTGTCGGGTAAAAACTCTATTCTGGCACACATTAAGACTTTCTCAATAAATTATGTGTATTTGGTCGCTGTCCCATTTCTTCAACCCATCTCCAGACCCCCCTTTGCATTTATGCAGGGTTTTGAGTTTGATCTTTGTTGGGCGAATCCATTGTCGATTCCAGGTGTTTGGATGGTCTGCCTCGTAGATGCTAGCCCAGTCGAGGGTGCATGAGCCACAGTGAATACTTGTCGCGTGTACCAAGCATCTCTCATGATTTTGGAGATTGTCGATTTACACAAGTGCAAACCGTGTTCCGCCCACTCAAAAATGTTTTGGAGGTGGTCAAAAAAAAAGGTTAATGAGACGCAAATGAGGATTTGAAGGAGACGGACGACTTGGGGTGTGCCAAAAACCTTCTCCTTTACGCTTCCTCAAGAGTCCCTCAAGAAAGCTTTCTGAGTCACCCCACTCATCAAGACCTGACCTACTTACAACCCCTTAGGGCGGTAAAATTTCAGGGAAAGGTTGGAGTTGGAATATCACTTTTGGAGCTCAATCGGCCGTCCGCACTGTGTTCCGCCAACTTCGAGAGCCTTCAAGTAATATCATGACATGCATTCAAGACAAAACGACATCCCACGCAACCTTCTACAGGGACGGAACCAGAGAGGGTGAGTGGGGGGGTCGGTGTGGGTGTGGCCTGGAGGGGTGCTTGAGTTGTCAAAGGGTGAAAGTGAGTTGTGGCACCGATTTATTAGGCAGCATTAGGATCAATGGATTCGCCCAACAGAGGTCAAACCACGCAAAACCCTGCGTAAATACAAAGGGGTGGCTTAGGGGGTCTGGAAATGGGTTGAAGAGAAGAGACAGCGACCAAATACATAGGAGGAAACAAAAACTTATTGAGGAGATCTTAATGTGTTCCAGGATGGAGTTTTTACCAGCGTCCTTCTTAGTCGATCCTGTAGGTCCCTGAAATTGGCGTCAAAATATTTCGAATTCAAATTTCGACATAGGGTTGCTTTTTGGGGAGTGGACGGTGAACCGTTTAAGTCAAAGAGTAGCAACTTCGGGGCATTCAAACCAACCCTATATGCTACAGAAAATTAAAAACCGTAAGTCTCTAACTTGAATAGAATGTAAATGGCGCTAATCTAAAAAGTGTTACGCTAATTTTGACGAGCAGTTTAAAAATACAAT
This sequence comes from Aromia moschata, assembly GCA_029963805.1. Classification (NCBI taxonomy): domain Eukaryota; kingdom Metazoa; phylum Arthropoda; class Insecta; order Coleoptera; family Cerambycidae; genus Aromia; species Aromia moschata. Next base: position 34,071 of record JAPWTK010000288.1, on the reverse strand, counting down.
GATAAATCACAATATAAATGATATGTATGATTAACAAATAAAATTGGATTATCTAATATACGTAATATACAGGGTGTTCGCAATTACACCGATAACGCCACACTACTGGTTAAGAATGATAAACTAATAAGATCCATGGAACAAATTTAGGTAAAAAGTTTTCAGAGTTTATGTTTATGGGCCTCTAAAGTTAACCTAGAAGAAATTATTCTTCTTTAATTATAATTTGAATATGAAAACAAATGTTATCACCTATATTAAAAAAATCAACACTGGTACAAATTCTACGTGCTACAAAGACAACCCGACCACGAAGAGTTATCAGTTATAATTTAGTCACTAGTATATTAATTTATCTGAAATGTGTGAAAGTGGCACTCTTGAAGTGGAGTCTAAATAAATACGTCAAAATGTATTAGACTCATTAAAGCCGTCGCTGGAGTTATAACTGAAAAAACGATTTTTTGAGTTAACTTTGGAGGTATATAACTCAAGAATTCAAAAACTTTTTTACCAGACGTTAATCTGCCGTTAAATGTTGTCGGTGTAATTTATGCACTCTCAGTATGTGTTATGTGTTACATTATGCGATAAATAAATAAATAAATAAATAAATAGTTCAATAAAATTGTAACATTTGATATTTTATTAATAAAATACATATTACATAATGACATCACATACAGTTTTTATAATAATAATTATATAGACATCCAAAAAAAAAAAGGGGGGGGGGGGGGAAAAAAAAAAAAAAAAAAATAAATAAAGAAGGGGGGGGGAGAAAAAGAAAAAATTATTTTTTTTTAAAATTTAAAAATAATAAAAAAAAAAAAAAAAAAAAAAAAAAAAAAAAAAATAATTTTTTTTTTTTTTTCTTCACACGGGCTGAGGGACACTTGATGCGTGAAAGACATTTTTTTGGAAATAGAAGGGGGGGGGGGGGTTTGGGGGTTTTTAGAAAAAAAAAAAAAAAAAAAAAAAAAAAAAAAAAAAAAAAAAGGACAAAAAAAAACCACAAAGTTGGCCGAGAAAAAAGACTTACTTTAAAAGACCTTAATTACTTGTCATGACTGTCAGATCATATGACAGCCATTGTTTATTTTACAAATTGTGACAGTTACTTGTCAAAAGTTTGACATAACCGAAAAGTTTAGACATGACCTCTATTTCCATCTCTCTCGTTCATAGCCAACTTTGATGACGTTTTTTTTTGGATGTCTATAATATGAGCATGTTTCATAAAAGTTTTTTTGAATATTTTTTGAACATACTAGACAGGGTGAGTCTTTAGTGCGTATTTAGTATATAGAATCGTTATTTAATAAAAAAAAAAAAAATGCTAAAACAGAATATGTGAGGTTGTTTGCACCATTTTCTGTCATCTTTTTAAAATATTGCCGAATCTACACGGTGTTTCTATACATCTGGGCGTAGACTAACTTCTTTATTAACGGAACACCCTACATATTTTTAAAAATTTGGAAAGACCACATAATTTTGAGTAGAAAACTTACCATAATCTATACCTAAATCTAGCCATTTCGGAGATATTTAACGTGCTCCACACTCTGCAATTAAAATAAATTCGAAACTGCTATACCAAGGGTTATTGTGTTATGTGTTATCAACTTCAAATTGAGATAACTTGCTTAGTTCAAATGGAACACTCTTTTGCCAAAAACGGGCCTAGTTTTTCGGCCCAAGTTGTCTAACTCTCAGTTCTCTTTTTACTCATATACACATCATGGGAGTTAAAGTTACAAATCTCGGAGATATTTTTAATTTTCCTCGGTTAAGAATGAATTTTTATTAAAAGTTGCCATGAAACTAACCACGAAACAGCAAATTTGAACAATGTAATTGTAACTACAAAACATTACTTTTTTTACTATGAGAATCCTAAAAATAAGTTCGTGACCTTTTTGACCTTTATGGTGTTTATGACCAGTATGACCCTTATCACCTTTATGGCCAATATGGCTTGTATAACTGATATGACCGCTATTACCTTTATGGCTCATATGACCATGGTTGGCCACACATAGGTTTTCACAAAATCTTTTTTAAATTTTAAAAAGGAAACTTTTATGGAGCTCTGTAATTCACTTTGTAATTATTAAAATTTATGTTAAAATCTTGAACACTATATTTCCACTCCACGTACTAAGTGGATATGGAACTAAAACATTTATTTTACCTATTTTGAATACTTACCCCCTTCACCCCCTCAACCCTGAACCTAGTAAGCTAAAGTAAGCTAAGCTTTCAAATTGATATCTTGGATCGTATGGAAATTACCTATAGACAATGAAAAAGTATATTACCCCCATTTATCCTCCAACCCCTTAACCGGATAAGCTCAAAATCTAATCAGATTCAGCCCTCATCCATGGTATATAAGTGTTCCAAATTTCCTTAACGCGTTTTCGAGTTATCCTGTACACAAAAAGGGTTTACAGATAGACCGAAAATTATTTTACAATTAGATTTAAAATCTCGATGTTTCAGAACATTTTAAGCCTATTTAGCCCATAAATATCTTTTAAAAAATTTTCATGAAAAATTTTCACTTTTTCATAAAAATCTTTTCATTTTCCACTCCAATACGTGGATGTGGAAGTAAAAAACAGTGAATAGTGGTTGATTAAATTTTAAAACTTGCTGTTTCCATTCATGTTTGATGAGTTTTATGGGAATTTTTAAGATAAGTGCTTGAACGTCGAAGAAAATCGAAAATATCTCCGAAATTTGTAACTTTAACCCCCATAATATGCATATGAGCAAACAGAGAACTGAAAGAGACAACTTGGACTGAGACCCTAACATCGGTAATTTTTTTTCAAAACATCACATATTTCATTTTAGTATATTTTTTTTGAAACAACGATTCTATACCCAATACGTATTAAAAATAGAACCTCATATTAGCAAATATGAATTAAAATAAATATATCTAATTAAGTGACAATTATTTTATTTTATATATATACTCACATATAGAGCCATCCAAAAAAAACGTCATCAAAGTTGGCTGAGAAAAAAAAGAGGTATTTCTATTCTTAATCGAATTTATAACCTTATTTACTTGTCAAGACTGTCACATCATATGACAGCCTTTGTCTATTTTACAAATTGACAGTCACTTGTCAAAAGTTTGACATAACCGAAAAGCTTAGACATGACCGCTATTTCCATCTCACTCGTTCATAGCCAGAGTTGATGACGTTTTTTTTGGATGTCTATATAAGTAAGTACGTAGAGATGAAATTGTTTTTTCCTAAAGTAGATGTAGCAGTATGTGTTTTTTAATGTGTGCATAAGAAAAGAAATACAAAATTAAATCACGCCACAGAAATTGGTATTGCCCCTTTAGGAATCATTATGATGGCGTTAGAGGAAGAGTACTTATGCTCAAACATATAAGTACATAAAAATTCGTTTGACAGATGCCAGGCGGGAATTGAACGCTCATGAAGACAACCTCAAGGATAACTGCTCTCATAACGCTTTACCCACTGAATTATACGAGAATCATGAATTTTGTTTCAGTTCAAATTGGGATTCAGTTGGTCATCTTCAGTTAACACGTCATTCGTTATGTTTAAACTTGATAGAAATGAGACGCGCCACAGAGGCGTACGCATTAAACATTTGAATAGTTTATATGAATATATAGTATAATAGTTTATTATGAAACTATATCACACTATTCAAAAACAATGTTGTACAACAGCATCATCTATCACGGGACTACTGCAATAAATACGAATTGAGGCGACCCCCATTACATGCTACGCGAGTTGCCTATGTGTTGCGATGCCGTAAGCCAACATTATATATGTTCCTATCTAGGATGAACTTATCTTGTTAAAAATTGTATTATTAGGCTTTACCCCTTTTGTTTTAATGTTTTTGTATGCAATTTTTCTAAAATGGAAGATATACAAAAAAATTAGAAACTAAAACTATCCTTGTACATTTGGTTGTGGAAAATATTTTTCATAAAGTGCTTGAAGTTCGTCCCAAAATACTAGGCACAACACCGTATGTGGTCCTAGTCGTAGATACATGGGTCCTACTCCTTTGTAGAAGGCGGAGATTCCTTCTGTTTTATAAATCTTCATTACGCAGTCCCAATAACTGTGATACAATTTTCCCTTTCCACTTGCATCAGTGGCTAAAAGTATAGAAATGTTAAAAATAATTACAGAAGACCACAAATAATGGTTGAGCGAATGATATGACCTGTCGACTAAATTTGATCTCCTAAATATGAATTCGTGCTTGGTTTAACCCTAGCGCCTCTGGTTTTCCGCTAAGGGGAAAATCCTTAAGATGAAGGTTGCGGAGGTACGTATTCAGACTCTGCAATCCATAATCTCGGGGTATGAAGTTATTTGATTTGAGCCAATAACTCCATGCCCCGAGGATTTGTAGATCTGAGCACTAAAAACCACGTATCTTGAAGATTAGTGAGCAAATAACCTCAAACACAAATAACTGTTAACAAAACCCCATAACCTAAAGTCCGCGAGTAAGTAAATATAATCCAGAAAAGTCCTGAGAAAACATGGATTTTATGCATCAGACGTATAAAATCACACAACTTACTGCCAGGTGGTTTATGTAACCCAGTATAACCTGGCTACTATAAATCCATAACCAGGGGTAAGCCTGGACAAGAAGACGAAGGCAGCCTTGCATTTATACGAGGAGAGGGTCGCCCATGGTCATGTGGTTATATGAGTCTGGACTACAAGGGTTATGTTATTATAGAAGTTTGCACGCCCAGGGTTATGTGAGTTGTTTACCGTGGCTTGTAGGGTGGCCGGTTTCCGGTTTATGGGGCCGGTTTCCGGTTTAAGTCAGCTAATACTGAGTTGTATGATTCTGGACGTCTGATGTATAAATGCCATAAGAGCCTGATGTATAAATGCCATCAGAGTCATACATATAAATGCCATAAGTCTGATGTATAAATGCCATCAGAGTTATGTGCGTAATACCTATTCTCAGGTCTTGAGTTATGGAATTATGGAGTGTTTTGGTTAGAGGAGTGGCAGGCTATGAGAGTAAGGTAGCCTGCTAACCGAGATATATAGAGTTTTGGTAATCAGATGCATATGTTTCCTCAGACGTTTGAAGTTCTACACTACATACTACTTGCACAACCCATGTTATGGATCATGGTGCTTTGAGGTTATAGGACGGCCGAATTATGAGGTTACTTAGGCCACTTAACATTGAGTTGTATGATTCTGAAGATCTGATACATAAAGTCTATTTTATTAGACTTTTGTGGTGATACAAATTCACATATCCCAAGTTATTGGGTTATGGGGATTTATGGTTAAGGGGTTATGGGTTATTTGAGTTAGATTTCAAGAAGGAGAAGGAGATTGGACCAGGTTTATTAAGTTTGAGTTTATGGAGTTATAGTCTGAATATATCCCTTCACAGCCCACCATCCGAAAGTTTTGAGGTATTTTGGTTATGGATTCCGCTTCACATACCTGCATACTATGGGATCTCTTAGGGGAAAACAGGGGCGATGGGGTTAAGATTCGCGTTTAGAAGGTCCATTTGTGTCGGAAAATTATACTCGCAACTTTTTTTTGTCCCGTGTTATTGTCCTGTGTTATGTTTGATACCTATGTCAAATATACGTCAATTGGGAATGTCGTTGAAACAATAGACCAAGGAAATATGAGCTATACATATTTACACAATATGTATAATTATTATTTATATCTTAAAAAGTAATGTAAAAGATACCTATAAATAATAATATTCATCCTATATTACCCTGAAGTGTATCATTCTCAGAGATCCTCTCCATGATCTGTGCGAGCAGGAATGCATTCTAGCAGTATTAAATATAAATAATATAGGTATTTACTTTAAATATCTAAACTTACGTTTGTTTTGTCTACTCTTACAAAAACATAAAAGCCAGTTTTATATTTATGGTAAATTATACTTATTTATTAATACGGCAGTGTATAAATGTATAGCCCTGAGCTTTCCAATTACAGACCAGCTAGACCAACTGCGAATGTATTTTCTGTATGAGTGAGAACAAGTGAAGCCAAATTCCGCGGTTGGGAGGGGAAGAAAACAAACCAAAAACCCAAAAAAAAAAAAAAAAAAAAGTGGCAGTGAGACAGGATCAGTCAAAATCGCGAAACAAAGTTGCTTTTTCCTAGAACACTCATACAAAAATTCATTGGCACATCGCCAACCCGAAATTTTTTTGAAAACACAAGCCCTGCCATCTCAAACAAAGCCGCATTCAGGAAAATAAAAAATATAAAAAAAAAAAAAAAAAAAAAAAAAAAAAAAAAAAGAAAAAAAAAAAAAAAAAAAAAAAAACAAAAAAAAAAAGGAAGGGGGGGGGGGAGAAAAAAAAGCCAAAAAAAGGGGGAAAAAAAAAAAAAAAAAGGAAAGGAAAGAAAAAAAAAAAAAAAAAAAAAAAAGAAAGAAGAAAAAAAAAAGGAGGGGGAAAAGAAAAAAAAAAAAAAAAAAAAAAAAAAAAAAAAAAAAAAAAAAAAACAAAAAAAAAAAAAAAAAAAAAAAAAAACAAAAAAAAAAAAAAAAAAAAAAAAGGGGGGGGGGGGGGGGAAGAAAGGGGAGGGAAGGGGGGGGGGGGGGGGGAGGAGAAAACACGGCGCGGAAAGAAAAAAAAAAAAAAAAAAAAAAAAAAAAAAAAAAAAAAAAAAAAAAGGGAGGGGAGGAAAGAAGGCACTAGAGAGAAAAAAAAAAAAAAAAAAAAAAAAAGGGAGAGGGGGGGGGGGGGGGGGGGGGGGGGGGGGGGGGGGGGGGGGGAAAAAAAAAAAAAAAAAAAAAAAAAAAAAAAAAAAAAAAAAAAAAAACCCAAAAAAAAAAAAAAAAAAAAAAAAAAAAAAAAAAAAAAAAAAAAAAAAAAAAAAAAGAAAAGGGGGAAAAAAAAAAAAAAAAAAAAAAAGGGGGGGGGGGGGGGGAGAAAAAAAAAAAAGAAAAAAAAAGGGGGGGGGGGGGGGGGGGGGGGGGAAAAAAAAAAAAAAAAAAAAAAAAAAAAAAAAAAAAAAAAAAAAAAAAAAAAAAAAAAAAAAAAAAAAAAAAAAAAAAAAAAAAAAAAAAAAAAAAAAAAAAAAAAAAAGGGGGGGGGGGGGGGAAGGGGGGAAAAAAAAAAGGGGGGGGCCCCCAAAAAAAAAAAAAAATTTTTTGTGAAATTTTTTTTGTAAAAAAAACCAAAAAATTGTGTGTAAAAAATTTTTCGCGCACTACCTCTTTTGGGGATAAAGACCTTTTCTAATATAGCTATAATGCCAATGGTGAAATAATGTTTTTAATAATACAGTTTTCCATTGAAACACGTTAGAATAGTAAGTGTATAGTTTTTAAATCATGAATTTTAACTTTTTTTCTTGAATTGAAATGAAATGAAATATGATATTAATATAAATTCACAATTTTACTGCTGTTCAGTAACAACGCGATTGAGGGCACATAAACTGTAAGTCCACTATGGTATTAAAAAAAGTAAAATAATCAGAATACCCGACAGCATCAGACATTTTTACTTACTTAAATAAATAAATGCTTCGTTCAGGTCAAGTACACATTCAATTTTGTTTTTACAGTCCACTACTATGCATTTACCCATAACTGTTCGTTTTATAAAAAAGAAGATTTGCTAAACAGCGCTAGATGTTCACTGAGCAAACTCTACAACCGACTAAATGAGCCTACGAGCCCGAATTACGTTTTGACCTCCATGGCTTCATGAGTTTGTCTATATGGCTTAGTTTAGTTGGTATGTTTCCAACAATACTTTAAATACATACATATACCTACATAGTTCGGATTGGATGTCAGTTTTGACAATTAATTTGAATTAATATGAAGAGTTGTCTTATTGGCACCAAGCAGGGGAGGGTTTAGCTTGAAAGATCAAATTTTTAATTTATAGTGGAAATGTATCAATCAGCACCTTATAATTTTATTATCTAACAAGACAATGTTTGGACACATACAGCCTATCGCACTATCAATACAATTATGTTAATAATTACCAATACAAGAGAATCATAAATTCTTTGCAGCTATTGAAGCAGCTTTAGCTCTGTTATAAACATTTACTCATTTTAAATTCTCGATTAAAAATAATTTGCTGAAAAAAAATATTTAGGGGAACTTTGAAACTGAATAAGACTGTAGTCTTACTCGTACTATACATATACATTTATTTCAAGATAACAATAGTCTAATTTTTTTAAGTTTTAAGATTTGGATTAAAAATAAACAATGAAATCCAGGTTCCATTATTTACAACTTACGTTGATTGTACAGTCTAGTCATAATGAGATCAAACGGTGTCATCATAACACTTATTGCTACACCTCCAGCCATGCTGCCTAGAAACGAAGTCAGCAGAGCTTTATCCCTGAAGTACTCGTAATTCTCTAGCCATTGTTTGGCGTATTTGAAGGAAGATAACTGGGCCACCGACCCTACAAATGCCCTTGGAATCGATGCTCCGGCTCCTCTAAAAAGTCCTCTGATCTAAGAAGGAAAATATTCTTGGTAAACTCTCACCTCATGAATATGTGAAATGGTTATTTATATTCGTATGTGTTTTTTTATTAGGTAGATATTTTTAAATTGTTTTCAATGACGGCTGAAAAGCTGGAGGCATTAAAAGTCTCGTGCCTTCATAATGAAGCATGGACCCCATCATAGGCGGATCCAGAAGGTCTCTCAGGGGGGGGGGCATTTTAGTGATAAAGCAACATATGACTCGCGAAAGGCCATATTGACGCCGCAGGCGAAAATTTTGAAAATTTTCAAGGTCACGCGTTTTCCTGGCACAGAAATTCCTTTAGAATTTCAATGAAAAATCCATTTATACAAAAAATACCGACTATCACAAGAATACTTTTTGGAATTTCTAAGGGTGCCAAAGGGGGGGGGGATGGCCCCCACGCCTCCCCCCCTCCTGGATCCGCCAGTGGACCCCATATCGCATTTTAGGGGATGATTACCGGAAATATATCTAAGGCTATTTTATTAAATACATTTCAAACGAAACAAATTGGGAAAAACTGTTCAATGTATATAATTTCCAATCTATCGATACCTGTAATTCTGATCAAATTACAGTTTTATTTTAAATGTGAACTATACTAAGTTAATTTATAAAAAGTTCACTCCCTTTTTTCACACTCTAGTCATACATACATTCTCCTTCTATACTTAAATGTACGGTTTGCATGTTCTATTTAAAATAACCATCTTAAAAAATAGTAAGTAAAGTTCTTTGATCCTCTAACCACATTGATAAATTATTTGGAATAACTAGAAAACTGGTATAGGAAATGCCAGTATGTGCTGAAAGAGGATGAAAAAAGGAAATGAGAGGAATCATAAAATGTAGTAAGTTCTATTTAAAAACATCTAATTTGAGCACCCTGTAGATTTTGCCGTATGGCTTTAATAATCATTATCTTTAAGTGACTTTAAATTAATGAGTAGAAACCAAATATTTTTAGTATTTTAGGTTAGTATTCACTTCCGGTTTATCTGGAAGTACCAAAAAGCCGCCAGTAGGCCATATTTTTCAATGAAATGGTGAATGAAGATAATCAACCATAAAAAAATACATTTTTACTAATCGTTACCCAGAATTAAAGTAGAAATAAAATGTAGATAATTCTGTATAGTGTCTCATTAATATTTAATTTACAATACAATTTATACCTACCTAGATAATTTCCCCATTATTACACACTGATTTATCTACATTTTCTTTCTTGCTTAATTTTGGATCTGCAAAAAATATATTTTTATAGTGTTTTATGATATTCTTTCATTTTTGACCTACTGTTAAATATTTTGCAACATAAGAATGTAGTACAGGATGCAGCGGAATGACCTATTCGATTTTGAAAGTTAGCAAAAAAGCAAACCAGATACAAAGTATATATATATATATTTATTTCTGAAGGTAGTCATAATTCGTTTTTGGATGAACGTGTTTTAAAAAATACATCACTCAAGTGGCGACCTCCGTTGTCGATATAAAAGAAATATACATATTTCAGAAAAGTACACAGAATTCGGTTTTGGATCAACATGTTTTAAAAATGACAATTCAAATGGTAACCTACATTGTCGATACACTGATTGATCCTCTCCCGATAGCTTTCCAGGACCCTGTGGGTCATGTCGGACGGAATAGCAACAACTTTTTAGATTATCGCCTCCCCTAAGAGCTTAACTTAGATTATCGCTTCCAAAGTTTAGTGACGATGTTGGTCACTAGGAGGATTGTATCTTGCTTTGGTGTTTATTAGCTTCCCAATTCGGGGAGATCATTCTACTGTACCCTGAATAAGGCTGGGTGCACACGGGTTAGTTAAGACAAGACAAGATAGCTTTAGACAAGCTGTCTCTATTGTTTACGTTGATGTTTATGCTACAACACACACCTACTGATTAGTTGTAGTGTCATTATGCAATAAAACTGATATTTCTGACAAAAAAATGTTCTTCTGATATTTGTGACAAAAAAAAAAGCGTCGCGACGCCTGGCGTCGTACAGTTTTTTTATGCATGCCAAATTCCAGTCTCAATTGGTAGAAACATAATATTTTTGCAGATTACAATTTTTTTACTGTTTATGAACGAAATGGGGTGGTCAATATAAAACAATGACTCTGTACATCGATTCGATCCCACTACAGAAAAGTGGCATCAAACATGCATAACCTGACTTTTGAACACCTTTTCTGCGAATAATTGGATTTAAATTCTATTTTCACCTAGGTGTTCTGTCTTCATCCACTCAAACAGGTATTCGTCTATATGCAAGTTAGATCCTTTTGTTAATGCTCTATTGCTAAAAGGCAAATAAATAGTAAAAATAAAAGAAGTTTCGTAAAGATATCTATTTTCGTGTATCTTAAAAAATAAATCTAGATCAGGGGTGGAAACTTCCAGCAGATAAACTTGCACCTATTTAAGAAATGGTGAAAATGAAATCTATATATATCTACTACTTACACCGTGTTCCGAATAAATGTTTTTCAGAGCTTTTCCCAAACTTTCGTGGTTATGTTGATAGCCAACGGCAATAGCTGCAACAGCTTGAGACTGAAGATGGGTTTTTATTAAAAATAATGGGCTAGAGAAGAATTGACCTAATATCCCACCAAATCCTCCTACTAAGACACTTTTGTAAAATATTATATTTCCATTTTTATCTGTCAATACTCCTCTTGAGTCTGCAAATTGATAAGTCCCTGAAAAGTAAACAAAAACGATTAACCAAAAACAAAACAAAGAATATGTTTGTTTCAACTTTTTGAGAATTACTGGTAAAAATATAAAAGAATATAGGGGTGTTTAGCAAAACAACATTTTTCTGTCATCTTAAGAAACTGACCAAAAGAACTTTTCTTCGTACTACATAGTTAGAAAGTTACGGACTCTAGAACAAAATTATTTACTTTTTGGTTATACATTCATTACTTAAATAAGTAATTTTACCAAATTTCATAGAGGGTAGCTTTTGTGGTAAGTAAACCTGATACTATCTATATTACATTTTATTTGGTTACTTTTAAGCGTTTTATAAACAACAATGTGAATAAAAGGATTATATAAGCGGAACTGGGAGTATCTTCAAAATATAGATACTTTTCAAAATTTTAGATATTTTTATTATCTAAAATACTGTATCTTAGATACTTTTTTTTTCTGACAAAAAGTAACTTTATAAAAAAAAGAGATAAATGTGGAAGATACTTTCTGAGATCTAATTTGAGGATGTCGATTTTTTCTGTTAATAACGAAAAAAAGAGAGCAAATTGAAGTTGAATTTTACAGTCCCTTTCGGATACAAAGAGCAACTTGCAAATGTTAAATAAATAGATACATTGCAAGTAGAGTTGCAGACATTTTGTGTTTTTAGTTTTCTTAATGCCTAATGAAATATTTGCTATGCCTTTTGTTAGTTATGCTCATTACTCATTTGTAATTTGCAGGAGTTGTTAAAGTTATTTCGATATTTATATTTGTTTATTATCTTGCCTGTTATTTGTATTTTTATGTACTTTTAAAAATAAGTTATTAAAAGTTATACTCGGGGTTATACTCTTTATCAATGCTATTGACAATATCGGTTTGAAAGTATATCTTTTCATACGACAGTGTGATGTACGTATACTGAGTATCATTTATTTATAAAAACGATAACTTAAGGGAGACTTCTAGTTTGGAGCACCATTTTTTAGGTGCTCACGTTTTATGTTGTTTTGAGGAAATGAACAAACATAGACAACTGCGGTTTTTTGGTAATTGTTATTCAATCTTTATTTACAACAAAAAACATTTTTTCGTAAAAAAATAACACATTGGCGGCCGCCAAAGCTTCGAGAAAAAGCGCCTGCGAACAGAAAGAGACAAACGGCCCACGTCACAGATATCACCCCGTTGATCTGAAACAAAAATTTGATACAGTTTATTAAAAAGGGACCTTTGCTGCAGGTAATGACGTACGAGTCTGTTGATTACTTCAAAAATACAAAAATGGCGACAATTTGAAAAAAAAGCGTTTTTTTTCGTTTTTTTTTTCGTACAAAAATTTTAATATAAAATATAAATATAAAATATTATCCAAAAACTCAAACGTCACTACCTGTAGAAAATGCTTTAAGAAGATCTATGCAAAATTTCAAGTCGATCGGTCAAATACAGTCGTCTATACGATGTGGGCCGATTTTAAAAACATGTTTTTGAGAAAAACGCGTTTGAAGTTTTGCAATGTGCGTATTGTGAAGTAGTTATAGTTACCATTAATCGGCTATGCCTGGTCCATAGAGACAACTCTCCGCTTCCTGTTGCTGTTCATTGTGTTCCACTCGCCTTTCCCGTTGGTCGATTCTCGCCTGTTTTGCCGCGTCGCGTCGCGTCGCTCACCTTAAAGCCTGGTTCTCAGAGCTTCGTCATGTCGCCGCGACATTTCCCCACTACTTAAAAAAATGTTTATTACTTGCAGTAGTTACGACACGGAATACCACAGTTTGAATTTGAAATATTGCAGTTTGTCACAAAACATCTAAATAGACAGTTTGTATTTGCTGAAGTTCTGGATATACTTCCGTATACGGACTATCTTCAAATCGCTTGAAATTGTTGCACATTCGTGCTGAGCACGAATGTGCGTATGAAAATACCCGCAAGTGCCCGAAAGTGTCCCTAAGTGCCTCGAAGAGCCCACAAGTAAGGTTAAAATGTGCACGATTACGATTTCTGTTGCGCCGCAAAATAAACACGTATATAGGCGCAGGTAAATTCGTGTAGAACATGCCAAAATAAACACTTTTTTTCTTGTAAAAAAGTCGATATCTCGCTTGGTTTTCGAGATATCGAGGGTGGAAGTTTTACATTGTAATATTGGTGTATACCAGTTCCTATGTGGCATTTGAAATGGTTTATTTGAAAACTAATTTTTTTCAATGAACTACTAATAGTTTTGTCGGGGAAGGCCAAATTGTAGGTGAGGGTGTTATTGTTGAGATTGACGAGTGTAAAAGTGGACGTCGAAAGTAGGAATGTTGACGAGTTGTCGAAGGATCATGGCTTCTCGGAATGATCGTACGCGGAGAACAAGAAAAATACGGGATCGAAATTTGCCCAGAGAATAAGAGAGACGAAGCAACTTTGCTTTCTTTAATAAAAAACCACATAGCGCCGAATAAATCCATATAATCGAGATATCCAACACTTTCATTTAATTTTGGGAAACAAAATGTTCCTATAAAATTAAAATTAAAATGGCCATAACTTTTTGGAAAAAAAAAATATTTTGCAACAAATCGAAAAACGTCTCCTTATATTTGTTTCTAGATTATGAAAAAAATATACTGCAAATATCCCACAGAGCGTTACTGAGAACCCAGGGAGTGCTCCAGTGTTTTTGAAAATTTTTTCGCAAACTTTGCTGACGATTTTTTCACTATAAATCCTTTCTGTAAGAGGTGTATAGTCATCACCTAAAAAGTGAAGTGGGTCCCATGCGTCGTTTTCAAGATATGGCTAACTGAAATATCACGCACCGCCACTGCTTGCGGGTACTTGGGGATATTTTTATAATTTTTGGTGTGTTATAATTTTGGTGTGTACTCAGCACACCAAAAAAACCCGTATACCAAATTTCAAACGATTTGGAGATAGTCCGTATACGGAAGTACAGCCGAAGTTCTTATTTGTCACTCCGAAATCATGAAAAAATGGCCATTTACATAAACAAAGTAAGAAGAGCGACTCGCGACAGATTGTGTAGTTGAAATATTTCAACTACACACGGCAGTCGCAGCGACAGTAAAATAAACTTGGTGGGATGTAGGGGAAATTAAATAAAACGCTTTTATTGGTCGGCGATGTGTCGCCAGCGCCACATGACGAAGCTCTGAGAACCAGGCTTAAGGCGGCTACTCACTATGCGTTGATGCGATTCGTCGGTTCACTTCGTTTAAAACGCGCATCGACGAACCGACGCATTACATCCTACTCATTATGCGTTCATTCACTTCGCTTCGATGGTGCATGGAAATTCGTCCATTGTGCGAACTGCGACCACGAAGCTTCAATCAGTGATGAAATGATAGCCTTGATAAGTTTGAAAGAGAGTTTCTTTTTTCTTTTTTAATTCGCCGATGTTATCAGTTCCCATTTCTTTAGCACTGCTTTTGAAAGCATCATGCACCTTATTTCGATTTTTTTTTGTTTTTTTTATCACTTGGATTCCATAAACACGGATGTGGTTGTATTTTTTCACAAATGAGGAAACAATATCAACATTTCATTCCATCTCGACAAAACACGCACGGCGCACTGCTTTAATCAACGAATGAATCACGAATGGGATCTGAGACCGATTCGTCGACTTCGTTCACTTCGTTCACTTTTTCTTTGATGATTCGTCCAAAAACCGACAACACAGCGAAGTGCCGCACAACGAATCGCATCGGCGCATGCATCATATCCACTAGACAATAATTCGTGAATCATTGCGACGAATGAACGCATCAACGAATAGTGAGTACTGTGAGTAGGCCGCTTTACTCTCCGCGCGCTTCACTCTGCTCTCGTCCCGGGAATGCACGTGGCTGACCGCGCCGCATTCCAAAGCATTTTTCGCAAGGGCGTAGCCAGTAGTTATCTTGGGGGGGGGGGGGCGCTCAATGCAGATGAAACAAAAAAAGCCAAAAAAAAAAGGTCAGTAGAGGCAACGGCAACCGAAAGCCCCCGAGTATTTTGGTGTTTACTTGACCCTTGGGGGGGGGGGGGGCGATCGCTGCAGATAAAACAAAAAAAGCCGAAAAAAAAAAGGTCACTACAGCCAACGGCAACCGCATTCACCCGAGTATTTCGGTTTTTACTTGACCCTTTGGGGGGGGGGGAAGGGCGATCGTTGCAGATTAAACAAAAAAAGCCAAAAAAAAAAAAGGTCACTACAGGCAACGGCAACCACATTCCCCCGAGTATTTTGGTTTTTACTTTACCCTTTGGGGGGGGGGGGGGGCGATCGCTCCCATCGCCCCCCCCCCCCTGGTTACGCCCTTGATTTTTCGTACCGAAGATGATCGAATTTCGGAAAATCCTTTTACACAGTGATTTATACTTATGTCTAGACTAGAAATATGCAAAATAAAAAAAATCGATTCTTTCAAATTTTCAAACTGGAAGTCTCCCTTAATGAAGTATCAAATATTTTATTTAGATGTATACTTTTTAAGATTACCAAGCATGGAATATTACATATATCCTTACATTTCTTATAACTCTCATATAGATACATATACAAGAAGTTTCGTAGATATATATTTTCGTGTATCTTAAAAATTAAATCCAGATTAGGGGTGGAAACTTCAAGCAGATAAACTTGCACCTATTTAAGAAATGGTGAAAATGAAATCTATATATCTACTACTTACACCGTGTTCCGAATAAACGAGTCAAAAGTATCTTAATCGAGTAAAGTATCATAGATACTTTATTTAGTATCTTGTATCCTTAGATTTTTTTTTAAAGTATCTTTCCCAGCTCTGGATATACGTGTAATCCATTCTTGGTGTCCAATATACCAATACAATAAAATAATAAAAAAAAATACAATATAGAAAGCTAGAAATAAAGATACTTTAGATGTTAAAGTACACTGAGAGAAAACTGCTTTTAAAAAATAATTATATCTGTATTTCTCATATTTAAAATACAGAGACATCCAAAAAAACGTCATTAAATCTGACTATGTACGAGAGAAATAGAAATAAAAATAGAATGTCGAAGCTTTTTCTTTATGTCAAACTTTTTACAAGTGCCTGTCACCATTATAAAATGAATAATGGCTGTCAAGCTGTCATATAATGCAACAGCTTTGACAATTAAATAAGGTTATACATATAAGATAGAATAGAAATAAGTCTTTTTTACTAGGCCAACTTTGATAACGTTTTTTTTTTTTGGATGGCTCGATTTATCAAGTATAATAATTTTATTAGACTGATAGCCACCATAAATGTACATTTTGGTGATATAAATTAAAAAATAAGAGAATTGTAAAAAAAAGTGCTATGTCCTATATCTTCTTATCTTATACTTAGGGAAGCCAATAATATTAAAAAATGATAAGTTGCTTTAAAACACTTTGTTTTGATATAAATAAGTCTCATCGAAAATATGACCCATCGGTTACTGAATGTCCTGCTTAGGTTTGAATACTTTCTGTTAAATTATTTATTTTAGGTTAATTACTGTTGGCTGTTGTATGTATATTTAGTCATGTTGGTTGGATTTAGTCATTATGTTATGATGGGTCAAAATAAAATGTCATATTTGTTCATAAATGTAAAGACGGATTTCCATTTAAGAGATATATGCCTGTAATTTGATGCAGCAAGTTCTAAGCAACAATATTTTTCGATTTACATTATGCAATTTCTTGCATGACACATGGAAACAAAATCCGTGCAATTGGTTGCACGTAATCGGTTACAGTAATTAATTATTGTATACCAACAATTTCAACCATGGAGGATTTTTTTTTGTAAATTTCAAATCCAACAAAGTTAATTTTGTTGTTGTTTACAAAAACACAAAATCCCCTCTTCACGTTCAGATATGAGATGATGAGATTATTTAAATGACCGCATCTGTCAACCGTATAAATAAACAATGTTGATAATGCCGCTATTATATAAATTGCAGTTGAGAAAAAAAACAACAAAATTCCAGTTATTTATTTTATTTTGTGTACATACTCAGTAATACCATTGCATGTCCTTCTAAGGATGCATTTTCATGCAGTCGCTAGTCGCTCGTTTTCAGCGACAAATGAGGTCACTTGGTACGATTTTTAATTTTCCGCCACTTTAAGAATTGTAGCGATAAAGCTAAATTTTGTTTGGCTTTATCGCTACAATTACCATCATCCAGTGGCGGTGCGTGATATTTCAGTTAGCCATATCTTGAAAACGACGCATGGGACCCACTTCACTTTTTTAGGTGATGACTATACACCTCTTACAGAAAGGATTTATAGTGAAAAAAACCGTCAGCATAGTTTGCGAAAAAATTTTCAAAAACACTGGAGCACTCCCTGGGTTCTCAGTAACGCTCTGTGGAATATTTGCAGTATATTTTTTTTCATAACCTAGAAACAAATATAAGGAGACGTTTTTCGATTTGTTACAAAATATTTTTGTTTCAAAAAGTTATGGCCATTTTAATTTTGGGAAACAAAATATTCCTATAAAATTAAAATTAAAATGGCCATAACTTTTTGAAAAAAATATACTGCAAATATCCCACAGAGCGTTACTGAGAACCCAGGGAGTGCTCCAGTGTTTTTGAAATTTTTTTCGCAAACTTTGCTGACGATTTTTTCACTATAAATCCTTTCTGTAAGAGGTGTATAGTCATCACGTAAAAAGTTAAGTGGGTCCCATGCGTCGTTTTCAAGATATGGCTAACTGAAATATCACGCACCGCCACTGCCATCATCGCTACATAGTACCAGCGTCAACGTAATTCGAACAATCGAAAGAGTATGAAGAAAGTGTCGGGAACACAGCTTCAAAAAATCCAAATTCTCGTCGCAGTTTACATATATAATGGATGGACCCAACATATTTTCTTTTTATATCGCTTTTGTTTATTTTGAATACCAATATGATTAAGTAAAAGCATGGTTATAACCCTATTTCGTCGAAGCCTATTAATTTGCGCTTGCCGGATAATTTTTTGACACTGATAAATCCACATTTGATAATCATATTTACTAGACATGATTTTCTATATTAATATATTACAAATATCGTATTTATTTTTCACCATTGTATACCTATACCTTTACAATATAGTGGTTATGTCGATAGTCGATACATCGACTTTCGATGAATCGATGCACACAGTGGCGGACTAACGGGGGGCGGAAGGGGCGGTCCGCCCCGGGCCTCTGGTTACAGGGGGGCCAAATGTCGACAAGTTCTTTTGATCAAATCTTAAACAAGGCTACAAAATATGCTCAGTACCTATCTAAGTAAGAGGCAGTTTGAAGTTGCAGGCCCCGCAGATACAAATAAATATCGGTGATTTATAATTTCTAAATTAAAATTACTTCTACTGCTACCGTTACCCTGTACATCGCTTAATACTTCTTGATCATTTGTGTCTCAGTTGCATCATGCGAGATAAGTTTTTCCAAACTTAAACTATAAAAAAAATGATCTTCGATCTACAATGAATCAAGAGCGACTCGTCAATCTGTCCATGCTTTCAATTGAAAGAAAAGTTATAAAGGAAATTGATTTCACTTAAGTTATTGAGGAGCTCGGTAAAATGAAGGCACGAAAACATGTGAAATAGCTACATACCTACTTACAGAAAATAAAAACTACATTTTACATTGTTTGTTGCTGATTCGTATTTTTTTCTTCCTCATAAGTAAATTACAATTATCTGCTAGAGCCTAGCATAGACACACATTATATACATAGACATTTAATTTTTATTACAAACTTTTTTGTTGACAGTACTATTAAAATAAGAGTAACCATCAAGACAAATCAAACGAGCCCAAACACGATGGGTTTATCATATGTAGTTAAAGAATTTCTATGGCCATCTTCCGTCTCCATGGTACCTTAACATTACATTGGCACCGATTTAAGTATTCAAAATTTCAGCAAAATTGATTGAGAGGAACTGGTTTGAATTTAATTTGCAAGATTTGAACTAAACATACACACTCGTACATACAAATGTGAACTGAATAAAAAGCTTGTAAAAATACATCACTTTAGACCGGGGGGGCTCATTCAGTTTTGCCGCCCCTGATAGGCTTAGTCCACCACTGGACACACATGTTTCATTTGTCGCTTAAATTTGACGCTATCGCTGCAATTTTTCGCTACAATTCTTAAAGTGGCGGAAAATTCAAAATCGTACCGCGTGACCTCATTTGTCGCTGAAAACGAGCGACTAGCGACTGCATGAAAAATCACCTTAAAGCTATGGTAATACTACGACTGAATTGAAAACAATTTGATCAACCTGTGAGATAATATACCGTAAGGATATAAACGCTGGAACAAATTTAATAAAATAATTACAGGACGAGAAAAAAATATTGCGCGGACACATAAAACTTTGATGTATGTATAAACGTGTTATGTGACGTCGTCATTGTCGCAGATGTGATGTTAGGTACCTTTTTTCTTCTCAAATGAAGACCCCTATTTTTGATGTCGCCATTTGAAAGAGAATATTCTTCTGCATCCGAAATGATAACCTTTGAGGCGTTACATAACAACATTTTTGGTAAAAAAATATTATTTGTGTATTCTTTACAGTGTATTTATGTTCATTTGTATTTGTCAATGTATCCAGTTTCATTTTTAAAAATAAATTGTTTTGTTGGAATAAAGAAAAGTTTAATAAAAAAATTAAATTTTTAAGAAATATTTAATAAAAAAATCGTTTTTGTTTCTTTTTTTTATTACAATTCAAACGTTTGTTCACCTTTTTTTGTTGCCAACAGAAGTTACTAAACCACAGCGTAAATTGCATTCTCGATTCTGTGCTTTGATAAAGATTCACTGTCTAGTTTGACAAGCTTTAATTGCCCTTTGGTTAGTCTACTTCGTTATAGTATTTTGCTATGACTAAAAATTGTCCCGGACCCAAAAAGTAGTTTATGCGTTGTTTCTAATAGTGTATTTGTTGTTTATATAAATACCCTGATCGACCTATTACGCGATCAACAGTGAGCAAATTTAGGGAATTGTCGCAAATGTAAGGAATAACTTTACAAAACGTCGCCCGGCAATTTTAAAAGAAAAACAATTGGATGTTTTATTAACCTTACAAACCAAGCAGTGAAGTCGGATTGCAGCATTATATTAGGTGTCTTACAGTTTTATAATTTCTAAAAAAAGATCAAATGGCATCCGCACCAAATTCGGTTGGGTCAGGAACTTTATGAGAATAATTTTACCGAAAAGTTGAATTTTATGAAACAATGATGGACCGATGTAATAACAATCTGAAATTTTCAAAACACATAGTTTTCTCCGACGAAGCTACGTTCTACTTAAACGGCTCGGTAAATAAGTAAAACGGTAGATATTGGGCACCCAAAAATCCATTCTGGATGATGGAAGAACACATGTAATTTCAAAAAAAGGTCAACGTGTGGGTAGGAATTGTCGGCACCTTCTTCCGTTATAGGGTCGTTTTTTATTGAAGGTGCACCAAATGGTGACAATTATTTACAATTACTCCACTAGAACGTAATACTCGCAATTGATGGTCTTATGGTTCCAGAAGGATGGTGCACGACCACATTATTCTCTAATTGTTCGTAATTATCTCAGTACCAATTTTCCAAACAAATGGCGAGGAGGAGTAATTGAATAGCCTTCAAGATCTCCAGACCTAACTCCATTTGATTACTTATTGTGGGGTCATCTTAAATCTAAAGTGTATCTGAACCGACCTAACAATATTAAAGATTTGAAGATCAGAATGAAACGAAATCAAGCTCATCTCTCCCCAAGTATTAAACACTGTCATACAAGAATTTGAATATTGTTTTGCTCATTGTCTGCATGTAAATGGTAGGCAGTTTGAATATTTTATTTGATTATTTTTTTAATTTGTTGGTAAATTTTGACGTACTTAGTGAAGCCAGTATTGTTAATGTGAATAAATTGACAAACAATGTAAAAGAACGTAAACACATTGTAAAGAATAGTTTATTTTTTTAAATTGTTCTATGTAACTTATCTCAAATGTAAAGTCTGCGACAATGATGACATCATATAACACGTCAAAATTTACACATTTAAAAATTAACTTTGGCGAGTTCGCCTATAATGGTTTAATTGAATTTGTTCCTACCATGTCCTCACGGTAACTATATGTATGTATGTGTATGTACTATGTTCTCTATTTATATTATTATCTCAGTGGTGTATTCTCGAAGACAGGCAACTAAATATACAGCAACGCATCTAGATACATAGTTATTTCTGTAGACTACTTCAATTAATATAAATACCTAAACTAAAGCAAGTACATAAATATTACTATACTCTTTTTGTTATTTATCGTAGAACTTACTTTTTTTTGTAATAAACATGCTTGTTACTCACCTAATCTCATTCCATTCAATACCAGTTGTACCCATAGTGCAGGAACTAGCCCCTTTTGAAGGGCCAGTATTCCGTCATTTTTTGCTACCGTGTACCCAGCGTGTAGCACATTTTTGTAATGCACTGCATGTTGTCCTCTCGCCCTTAGCTCACCTTGCAATTGCATTCGAGTTTTCAAAACTTCGAGGGGATTGGTAAAAAAAACCCGCCCCGACAGCGGCCGCGCCACCGATTATAAATTCCATAGTAACGATAAAGAGAAATAACCCTAACACTTACATATGTACACCAACGATAATTTTTTGCGAAGAGTAATTTACAAGTTTATTAGTTTTTTGAGAGCTATCATATTTTTCATATTTAAACAACATTAATTTTCTTATAAACATAATTACACAATAAAATTGCGGATTTGCCCATATTCGTGTGTAAATGATGCAAGAATAATGTTATCTTGTAGTGATTTAGTTTACTTTGAGATAAACTAATATTGTGTGTTCTGGTTTGTCTCAAAGATTATACATATGTAGATATGTACATTTATCGTATTCCTTATTCTGCTTCTGCATGATACGTATAAATAGGAACCTAATTATGAGAATACAATTACATATTGTATTTACTGTCTATTACTCAAACGAAATTTATAAAAATGTACTCACGATATTGTATTTAAGGATGAGTTTAAAAAATACCTAAATATTGATATCGTTTGGTTGTGATAGCGGAGTAGATATAAAAATATACATCAGTTGGCTACAGTTACATAACAGTTTAGATTAAGTGTACGTAAAAACATACATATAGAAATTACGAAATACCACTACTTTTTATTGTTCTGTTTCCGTTTTGACTTTGGATATTAAAATATGCTTTATTATACATCACTTGGAAGTCAGTAACACGTTTAATTATGTGAGTAACAATGTTCACTAATCTTATGGCCCAATTTTCAAGATCAGTGCCGACGACGTCGACGTCGACGTCCATTGCGCTACTTTCATGGGCGTAGATAGAAGAGGTGGAGAAGGAAGAACTGCCCCCCACCCCAAAATTACTCGAAAACTTTGTCTTTCTTAACAAACATAAAAACTAAAAAGAATTGTAATTTGGAGAATACATTTAAATTTTTCAATCGGAAATCAGAAATTTAATAAAAACTGTAAATTCCACTCTTATAAGAACATGACCCTATAAACTTATTGAAAACCGCTTCATCCTTAATTTAAAGGTCATTGCAACAGTAGAACGACCTACGCGAAATGTTTGTTCTTATTTATCGGTCTGAAAATTTCGGTAGAGAAATTGCAGGTTTTATTGTTTAGCTATTACTGGGTTTATAATAGTTTGAATTAAATTAAATAATAATAAGAAATTAAAAAATAACTCAAGCTATTACATTAAACCCAAAAGTTACGTAATTTTAGGCACTAGTGCGTAAAGAAATTTCTTTAGGCACTAGTACTCTTATTTTTTTTATATACAAAAAATTCGGGTGTAGAAAAATATTGTGTGCAATTTGTATGTATAAAATCCCTTTATTGACTGTACAACATAATCTGCAATAATATATTTACTGAAAATATGTTTAGAAGACCAAATTCAACCTTACCTTACTGTTGCAACATCATTGTCATTACTCATAGCAGACATAGCCGACAGGGTCTCTGCTGACAAGTAAGAGTGGTTCACGTACAGATGTCACAAAATGTGAATAATGGCTAGGGTGGGGGAAAAGTGTGATATAACGCAGAAGTGGCACCATACAATTCTATGATAATTAAAGTATATAAACCGTATTTTTTAAATACGTATTTCTTGCCCCTGTATACATACGCCACTGACCGGACCTAGAATGTGCACTGGACTCTTGTCCACCGGTTCCCGTGGCGGGAACACGATACATTTATATACATTTTCTCCATATAACAGCGAGATATTCCCACGTTGATTTAGTATGCACCTGCCGTCGCTGTGAAATTAATAGCTAGTAAACGGGTTTTGCAAACATCTAGGACAACATTCTAGCTACGCCCATGTCTAATTTATTAATTTAGGCTCCAGAAATCGCATTGACTCTAACAGAACCGTATTAAGGGGAAATAGATAAAAGTAGTCGTTGGTGGAATTGGAAATGCTCGAATTTTTGTAAGGAAACATGGAACTCATATCATACTTTAAAGAGACATTATTAGATTTAAATAGATGGCTATATTAGCAAAAAAAAACGCAAAAAAATTAAATGACCATATTAAAAGTATTCAAAAAACGTCTGCAAAATAAATATTTAGGAAATATTTTTTTCTTAATCGCCAACTATAAACAAAGTCCTTTTGATTGAGTTCTTGTGACATTTTCGAAATCTCGAGATCTGACTCGCTGGCAAAATCAATAAATATCACCACCCGAGCGGCAAAGCACCTGTGCAATAGCAACTGTAGTCTCCATTGTGACTAGCATTGTTTACGAATTGATACGAGATTCAGGCATTTAGTATTAAGCCGAATACGGATTCACGCGTATCGCGTAAGCGTAACAATTTTGTTGCTGTCGCGTCTTCTTCGCAATCTTGTTCTAATTCGGACGTAACGTAGACTTCTATTTTGTTTTAGTGAACGTGAAAGAGTACGATTATTTCAATTTTTGATGGATTCAACATCTCTTTTAACGATTACGATATTGTGAATTACCATACCAACATTTTTTCAGATTATATTTGCTACGTAAGCGCGAAAAGTTAAACTTGTTTAAACTTTTTGCGTAATGTCCTTGATGTGCACGCGTAAAGTCAAATATGTGATATTAACCAATTATTTCTGCAGATAAAAATTTCAAGCCCGGAGCTATAATTATTGCGGCTATCTGCTGTTTGACATAACCTCAACGTTCAACGTGCTGTGCCATCGTTTGTATTGTGTTTTGTGATATCTAAAATTTCTGAATTTTGTGGTTTTCTGAATTTCCCCTCACTGAGATTGATTTAATCTCAGTCTATTTTGTTTGTTTAAAATGGTTAAACCTTTTTGTAGCAAATGAGTTTATCAGTTATATTTTGGTAACAGTGGCTGACAACTAAAATTAGCAATGAAAATTGCAAACTGTAAAATAACACCGAAATCTCTTGCGCAATATAAATTGCCGCAAGAAAAATAGCGAACTGTAAAGCGGCCTTAAAGAACGTCATAATAATAGTGTCAATTTTTTTTTATCAAAATAATCTAATTTTTTCTCGATGTTCGTATTCACCTTATATGTATGCTTATACTTTTTATATAGGTACCAATTTTATATGCCCTACTTATACCAAAGTTTACAGAAATTCTGTAAACTTTGCTTATACTATATGTATACCTGGTCAGGGGATGTTCACTCTTAAAGCCTGATTCTCAGAGCTTCGTCATGTCGCCGCGACATTTCCCCACTACTTAAAAAAATGTTTATTACTTGCAGTAGTCGCGACACGGAATACCACAGTTTGAATTTGAAATATTGCAGTTTGTCACAAAACATCTAAATAGACAGTTTGTATTTGCGAAAGTTCTGGATATACTTCCGTGTACGGACTATCTTCAAATCGCTTGAAATTGGTATTGAACTTGGTATACGGATGTTTCTTGGTGTGCTGAGCACGAATCTGCGTATGATAATATCCGCAAGTGCCCGAAAGTGTCCGTAAGTGCCTCGAAGAGCCCACAAGTAAGGTTAAAATGTGCACGATTACGATTTCTGTGGCGCCGCAAAATAAACACTTATATAGTCGCAGATATATAGAACATGCCAAAATAAACACTTTTTATTCTTGTAAAAAAGTCGATATCTCGCTTGGTTTTCGAGTTATCGAGGGTGGAAGTTTTAAATTGTAATATTGGCGTATACCAGTTCCTATGTGGCATTTGAAATGGTTTATTTGAAAACTAATTTTTTTCAATGAACTACTAATAGTTTTGTCAGGGAAGGCCAAATTGTAGGTGAGTGTGTTATTGTTGAGATTGACGAGTGTAAAAGTGGACGTCGAAAGTACGAACGTGGACGAGTTGTCGAAGGATCATAGCTTCTCGGAATGATCGTACGCGGAGAACCAGAAAAATACAGGATCGAAATTTGCCCAGAGAATAAGAGAGAAGATGCAACTTTGCTTTCTTTAATAAACAAACACATAGCGCCGAATACTGAAATCCATACTCATAAGCGAGATATCCAACACTTTCATTTAGCGATTTTGATGCATTTTAACCTTACTTGTGGGCACTTACGGACACTTGCGGATATTTTTATACGCAGATTCGTACTCAGCACACCAAAAAAAACCCGTATACCAAATTTACACAGACTATCTCCAAACGATTTGGAGATAGTCTGTATATGGAAATACAACCAAAGTGGATATTTGTCACGCCGAAACCATGAAAAAATGGTCATTTACATGAACAAAGTAAGAAGTGCGACTCGCGACAGATTGTGTAGTTGTAATATTTCAACTACACACGGCAGTCGCAGCGACAGTAAAATAAACTTTGTGGGATGTAGGGGAAATTAAATAAAACGTTTTTATTGGTCGGCGATGTGTCGCCAGCGACACGACGAAGCTGTGAGAACCAGGCTTTATGAGCCTACCTGAAATGGGATATTTAGTATGAGACCAACTCTATAGATGGCGCAACCAGCTTGGTTAGTTATGTATAGTTTGTACTCTTAAAAAAAAGATTGGTAGTCCGGAAATACTAGTTCAGTCCATGCGCCCAAATGTTTAACATTTATAAATTGCGTTATGTTCTTACGTCAATATTTATCTGGCCGTATCGCTTGAACTGGTTCTAAGTAAAAATAAAACCAAAACAAACCTATTGTTACCGGTGGATATTCTGTGTATTGTTTTACGTTATAAGTTCTGTAGTTTTGTGTTCAATTTGTTTCCATGTGTTAATTTATTTTGTGTTTTATTTGTTTATTGGGTATTATATATTCTTATTTGAGACTGAAATCAGTGGAGATAATATTACATTAAAAGAAGGAGGACTAGAACTGGTACCAGATGTGTGTTATAAATGAAGCTTCATGTAAAGAAAGTTATGCCTTTACTTTTTTTTAGTTTATATAAATGGCTAGTTTCAAATAATTTATACTCAAATGTGATTGTGTCTTGTGAATAAATGTGATTGTGAATGCGTATAAATTTGGTTGTGAATAAAGGAATCTTACATCTAAAACAATTGATTTTGGTATTTAATGGTTTCAATATCTCAAATATCCTCCTTTTTCATCACAGCATATCTTTAAAATCTACTTTTTAGACATAATTTCTTGAGGAACGGTTTCAAATACAGTGTGGACTTTTTTAAGTGTTCCCTTATGGACGAAATAAAAGTATTAGTGTCAATCTTGTTGTTTTATTTTAGAGACAAATTGGGT
Organism: Aromia moschata; assembly: GCA_029963805.1. Classification (NCBI taxonomy): domain Eukaryota; kingdom Metazoa; phylum Arthropoda; class Insecta; order Coleoptera; family Cerambycidae; genus Aromia; species Aromia moschata. The sequence goes on along the minus strand of JAPWTK010000288.1, from coordinate 6,961 downwards.
GGTAAATTCCATATTAATTCCATATTAAGGTGGTCATATTCCAAATTAAGACTAACTACTATAAAGATTTATTTATAATATTTTACAACGAAAAAAAACAGATGATTGCTGTTTTACAACTTTATTAAAAAAGATGACATCTGTGTAAGACATTTTAAGATACCGTGTATGTAAAGCCAACATCGGCCAGTTATGAAAAAGGACAAACAGAAGTAAGACGACAGATAAGAAGCAACCGCACAACGCATCGAAGGTAGTGAAGGGATAAGACCGGCCATCTCACCACCTGTGCTTGTCGTTAAAACGAGAGGTGTAGCATTTCTCCTTTTTCACAACTGGCTGATGTTGGCTTTACATCAAACTGTATAAGGCTACATAAAAACCATTTCACGAAATTGCCAATCCTCTTGAACATTTGCGATTTGACAGGTTCAAAACCAAAACGTGAAAAATCGGATTAACTAAAAACATACATTACCTTACACCTTACTTACGTAGTAAATTAGATGTCATATTTTAGTTCTCAACCTGTCAAATCGCAAAACAAAATTGGCAGATCTCATGAAAAAAAGTTTATACTCCATTTCACGAGAACTGCCGATCTTGTCATACAATATTCGAGAATTGACGGGTTCAGAATCAAAACATGAAAAAATTTTCGTCAAAAATTACTTTACCAAACACTTTTCTTAACTACTTAGTAAATTAAATTTTTCAAGTTTTGATTCTGTTTGTCAAATCTCGAATGTTGTACTTCATTCATTGTATTACTTCACTAACGTTACTAATAAAATTCAGTCGGACTAAATAAGACCGGACTACGAATACTTCGTTCTAAGAAGTTAAGAATTTTTTAATAACAAGGAGAACAATAATAATGATACATTAATATTAACACAAATAAAGGCTTGCCATATCCGGAGACAAATATATTCCAAACTCTAAATAGAAATATAGGAAAATAACATTCAAGGATCCAATAAAAATTTTAAAATTGTAAACTATCTTGTCTTTGAGAATGCATCCGAGTAATAAAAAAAAAAAAGTTGTGAACCAATAATCTAGTAATGATTTTTCATATCTACGTCTTACATAATTTCATATTGTTTATTAGTTGAACACATTTATTGGACTAATAAATACTATGACTATAACATGGAATATATATTATTTACATTTTCCACTATACTTATTTTGAACAAAAACTTTAATTTTCAGCCAGTCTTTGTTTTTTAACAAATCTTGATGTTGTTCTATCAGACTTTCACACTCAGCTTTCTTCGGTGGCAGTTTATTTTTAATATTTTTGTTGAAAAACGAAGTAACCACTTTTTTTTGATCGTCAGTCCATTTCACCAATACTCTTCCTTTCTTCGGATGCTTAAGTTTTTCAGTCTGAGGGTTTGTTTCAGAGTCTTTTGTAGCACTTATTGCACAATTTGTATTAATAGCGATATTTTCAATAGGTTCAATATCTCCCGAATTTTCAATATCTTCATTATTGGTTTCAGGGAGGAGATCTTCTTCCATATCTACATTTATTTCCTCTAGGGTTTTTCCCTTAAATTCTCCGGCAGACCCCTTTTCCATAAGTAAGAGGATTTTGCAATTTTGCACGTTTGGTAAGCGTCATCAGGCAGTCTGTACGACTGTCGATGAATGCCTATCGTATGCCCCATGAAAGTTGCCAACTGTTCCAAGTCTGATTCGGACATGTTGAAGATTTGGGATAAAGTAGCCAATTGCTTGCGCAACTTCGTACAGGTTATACCTGAAGGGTTCCTTTGCCCCGGAAGACTTTGCATATTTCAGGAGAACTTTATAGCCGCAAATTGGTTCTGAAGAATTGGTATTTGCAAATAGATACGGGTTATTTTTTTTTACAAACTGGGATCTGTACTTTAGCAGCAAATCAATATGACCTATTACGTCAGGACTGAATAGAACGGGTACTCCACGGCCCCTTTTTCCACGTATTACCAGGCGTTTAAATCTACGCATTAAAATTTTTTCAGTTGGCGAAATAGCATCTTCAAATTCCTCGTAGGTTTGATTCTTAGCAGTTAAATAATATTCATACGTATTTAATAACAGTCGTTGTAATTCCCCAGGTCTTCTCCTATTTAATAAAATTATTCTACAGTAGACTGTTTCAATTAGCATTTTATAAGACTTTTCTACTCCAGGAGAATGTATCAAGTTATCCGCTGCTTCATTTCCCTTTTCAACTAAATGATTCTTAAGTAATTTTAAATCGCTAGCTAATGGTATCATGGTTACTTTGTTCCATTTTTTAAGGTGTAGATCATTTGCTGCCTGACTAGAAACCTCAAACTTCCAGTTTTCGTTTATCAAATGAATAAGGGTTTTCAGGTCTGATTCTATGCCAGCAGTTGACATATTTCCATAAATATCTTTTTTTTTAGAGCTTGCATAATTAATATGTCGCAACATTGTTTAAGAGACGTTCCTATATTCATTGCATATGTAGGACACTTGTATATTTCATTACTAGTATCATATTGTGCAACATTCTTAGTAGCCTCTATTAATACATCAAAGTTTTCTGGTTTGAGTATCTTAAATAAATCGGTGAGCTGAGGATTTTTCGTTTTCACTTCTATTACGAGTCTTGCCAATTCTCTCATTTTTCGAGATACTACATTAATAAAATGTACTTCCCTATGTATTTTTTAAATAACGGGCGCCAAACGCACAAATTAATTTGTCCGTTTTAGCCGTTAATGATATAGCATCTGCTCGCATTCGGAGGAAATACTTTGTTTTTTAATTCTTCGTCAATTCTTAGACGCTGAATTATAAAGTTTGAGCTTCTGTTTGAGCATTTTTCGTTGTTAAATTATCACCGCAAGTTTTTCGGTGTCGCCATAGCTGTGTTCTGGCATATAAACCAAAGCAGTGAGAGCATGGTAACAGCTCTTTTACAATCGTCCCTCTTTTTACTGCCTTTTGAATGTGACTAGAATATACGTAATTTCCTTTTTTCTTAAAAGTGCAATTAAATTTTTTCTTGTTTTATTTTTTGGTGGGTATGATAAAATTTTCTGGACTTCTGTTTCTTGAGAGTGGTTTCGTATAACATGCCGTGCAAAGCATTGCACCAAACTGTCACAATAAAAGCAAAAGTCTTTTTGTCGGTGTCTCTTTCCGCAAAAGAGGTTGTCCTCTACACACGCTTTATTTTGATTTTCAGAGTTAGGAACGGAAGAAACAGCTGATTCTTCGGCATTTAATTCGGAAATATATGTGGTACTTCATTATCGCTCTGTCGACATACATTTTCGAAGTTACTATTTTTCACCGACCGTTTATTTTGATTTTTAGAGTTGACAGGTGACAAAACTAAATCCTTGGTATGTATTTGGCGGGATATATGTGGGGCTATATCATCATAAGTTGAGTCATCAGTTTCTTCATCCGAACTCTAAAAGATAGATAAAAAAAGGTTGGCAATAATATTTTATCAAGTATGGGTAAATAAAAAAATACATATATCCATAAAATCGTCAAGACATTGATATTACAGGATTTTGCTTCTTAGCGTAACCTAACTAAAGGAAAAGTGTATCTAGTATTTTCTTTGATAGAAGAAATTACATGGGGCAAAACTTGAAAATCTTCGAAATGAAAGTTAGGTTATGCTAATTTATTAAGAAAATTCAAAAATAAATTTTTATAGAATTAAAAAAAATAGATATGGTAAATAAGCATGGATGTAATATTTTCTGTTGTACATCAAACTTTTACAAGCAGTAATTTTTTAATTTTAGACAATGTTTCTGAGAAAAATAATTTTTTGACTGTAATATAACCTAGTCGCTAAATATAAAATCTGAACAGTTAAAATTAAATCTATGAGTACATAAATAATGAATAAAGTAAACAAATACTGAGTTAATAATTAATAACACCTTTACAGTAGTGAGCATGAATATGAAAATTTCCAACAACTATCACGTTACTTTAATGGTTAATTGAAATGATGTTCAATTAACCATAAATGTATAACAATGAATAGTTTAAAATTCAAGTTTAATGAGCACGGCGTTACCGTGTTGTATCTGTTAAGCTTAATATTAGAAAAATAACCGCGACTGGAAGTTAGATTACCTATTTACATAAAATTGTTATGAACCATTAAAAAAAACTAATAAATACCGATAACTCTTTGTACAATAAAATACCATCGATAAATGAAAAGTATGAGCTAATTACCTACCGTTACTATTGAACTACTAGGACAATATTCCGAATCCGAATCTTCGTTATTTTCAATTTCTTCTTCTCTATCTCCTTCCTCATCTTCTCTATTTTCTTCTCTATCTTCGTCTCTATTTACGATAGGATCATCATTTGCAGTTTCCTATAATAAACGATGTTATAATAAACTATATTAAACCAAAGATGCTATGAAAGGCTATATTATAATTTGAACATCAAACGCCAGGAAATATAAACATATTATGACCGTTTTCGAAATACTGGACGATGAATTTTTTTATTTCTTCTTTTCTGTGAAATCACCAATGATATTTTATTTATTTTTGATCTGATGTAGTTGGGTATTAAAGTGCTACCAGAAGCCTGCGAGAGGAGCAACTGTGTGCAATTGTTTAGTCATATTTTTAGTGCCACTGGATTTCTTTATTTCTTACCTTTTCAAACTTTTTGAAGTAATCTGGTTATAAAAGACCTCGTAAATTTTTTTTTATTAGGCACCCGTTTTGAGAAATATTGCATATCTTAATTTTATTTAATGTATGAAAATTAGAAAATTAATAGGAGATACAAAGCAATATTATAACAAAATGTTTGTTCATTTAAAGTTCAGAAGTCAAAGGCAAAGTATCTTAGTAACCACACAAATTATCATTGCATTATTATGGTTTATTTAATAAATGCGGTGAAAGATAATTTCTTAAAGTGTCAAAAGCAAAATTTTAAATTGTTTTAAAAATGGATTAATAAATATGTCAAGTTAGGTCTAAATCACCTACGTAATAAAAAAAGAACTAAGTGGGACTATTTGAATTTCTTGACGAATAATATTGTTCTGTATTTGAGAATATAGTTACTGTAAATTACCTACCTCTTCATTACGTACTCACGGAACCTTCAGCTTCTGTAGATAGATCGGAGGAAGAAATTGTGTTATCTTGAACGTCTGTGTCTTCCGATACAGGCGATAGTGGTCTGTTGCAAAACCAAGATGATTTCTTTTTCTTACCAAAAAAAAAGAGGTAGATATATACTGAAAATTCATAAAATAATTATTATTTTTACGGCATCGTTCGTCTGGAACTGGATTCAAATCAACAATTGAATTTCACGGCAATTTTTGTAACAAAATGGCATATACAGGGTGATGCAGTTTCAAATGATCAAACTTCGACAACGGAACGTTCAGATAAATTAATGAAATATTTCTTAAAATTGTTTTCGTATCTCGCCTCCTAATTTAAAGGACATACAGAGTGTAACTTTTTTTGAACAGATTTTATTTTAATTATTTGCTAATATCTTCCGTAATGTTACAGTTTTTATAACCATATATAAGTCCGTATGTTAGCATGGGTAAATCTTTCTATGGTTTAAATCCAAATAAACATTTCCCAGTGGCGTAGGTCAGGGTTGCACTGACACTTTTTAAGAAGAAAATAAGGTACGCCACTGATGTTAGTCAAATCTGACCCCAATTTTGCATTTAATATTGGATTTAACACAAATAGTTACCCTTGCAAAATTTTGATTTGGAGTTTAGTTTCCGAGATATTTATTTTTTAAATTTCATAAAAGGGGACAGTGAGACCCCGTCCGAACGTCCTCGGGAAATATTTAGCATAAAAAATATAAATGTGATTTTAAATAAGATAATTATTGTAACTGTACGAAATTTATTAAAAAATATTAAAACAAAATCTGAAGTTCTCTGTATCTCCCTTATGAGGCTATATAGGAAAAAAATTAAGAGATATTTCATGAACTTATCTGAACATTCTATTGCTGAAGTTTGATAATTTAAAACTGAGTCACCCTGTATGTATAAGTTGATAAAGTTCATTCATGACAAATATTATTATTCATAAATAATTAGAATATAGAAAGTTGAAACAATAACAAAGCTAAACGCTGAATTCATATAGTACTCTTTATTTTTGTACAGTGTGCACTTATAGTGCTCACCCACTTTTTGACCTTACAACTCAAAAAAATTGTTTTTATTTAAATAATAATGAAGATTAAATTTGATATCGAATGAATGACTATTGATTAACCAAGTGAAGCTCAACAAAATGTTACATATTTCGTTGCAAAACCGGAAAGATTTTATACCACTAGTACAATGGCCGTAAATGTCAATAGTTTATTTAATAAACATTATATGATTTTCATACTTACGTGTACTAAGGAACATTTTTCATACAAAGGTTCATACTTACATAATCGGGGGAGGGAATAAACGATCTCGATCCATTATAGCTTTAAGACTGTTCCAAGAGCGCACCAGACAATATTTTATCCTCACAGGAGCGAAAACCAACACGCAACGTCACACCTGTTGAGAAGCTCATGAATCACTGGAAAAACAACTTGTTCATTTGTTCTCTAACGTATAGAATTACTATGTTGCCAAAAATCGGTCGTCGAATTGTACGTGGCATAAAGATGCGGTAAAAAATATACATGGCAGATATACGTTCAAAATAGCGACATCTTTAAAGAGTGCGGTTGCAGCGAACTAAAAAAATATACTTCTTAAACCCGTGCACATTTTGACGGCCACCTTTTTTTCATGTACGGATTATATTCAATAGTACAGATAATTTTACATGGAAATAATTCGACAGCCATATATGGCCGTCTAATGCACGTGGCCGTCGCAATGATAGTAAATTACAAATGTATGGCCGTCTAATTGATAGGAGGCTGTATATATATA